>CANSZD010003807.1:0-345579 GCA_947648045.1 Beta corolliflora
AAAATAAGGGAGGGCTTCTTTGCATTCCACGATCTAATAGTGTTTAATTTATCGAACCTAGTCATTCTTGGAATAAGATTTTTCGGCCCTACCTCGATAAATTCGTAGTCGTGTTCATAGATGATGATATATTGATATACTCAAGGAGCAGGGGGAACATGAGGGACATTTGGGGAGCTTATTTGGAACACTTGGAGCAGCTATATCAAGTTTTCGAATGTGAATTTTGGTTAGAAAAAGTGTCATTTTCAGGTCATTCAACATGGAAGTGGGATTCGATATCCATGTACTTTGTTCGAAGCCTTACCTAGGAGTCGGGAAACTGATAACAAAACATAAGTATTAGTGGATAGATTAACCAAAACTAGAGGTTCATACATGAAAGACGCGTGGAGTATGGGAACCTAGCCAAAGCATACGTTAAACATGTCATTTGATTGCATGAAGTACCTGGCGAGAGCTCTTTCAAGGGGTAGGTGAGTCACGGGGACGTAACTTTTCTTTTAAGGGGGAAGAATGCGATAGAATTTCGCGCTAATCTAGAATTTTGCTAAAGTTTGATAAACCTGCTATTTATGTGGCTATTGCTCCGCTTATGTGACTTGCGAAATTTAGAAGCGCTTGTGAAATATTGGGACTTAGAAGTCTCAAAAAGATCGTCGTTAAGAATGGCTCTCTCAAGTTTCGGGGCGAAACTTCCTTTAAGGGAAGCACTTGAATACTCTCCTAGTATTTTCGGAGTTATTTTTTACAAATAAGAAAATACAAAGTAGTTTTTGTATCTAACTATATTATAATTTGGTTTTGGTTTTGTTTTTCAAATAAATAAAACAAAATAAAATTTAGGTTTGGAAAACAAATCCTAGTGAACATATGTTTCACATGGTATAAAATAAAGAAGAGAAACAAAACCCTATTCACTACTTTAATCGGCCATTTTTTTTTTACCCCCAAGGATTTTTTCTCTCTCTTCTTTCTCCTCTCTCACGTTATTTTCTTTCTTCTCCTTCCTCCCTAGCACTACTTTTCTCTCTCCTTCCTCGTGGGTGGTTCGTACTCTTTGCCTGAAGGAAATTCGGCGTGGCTCGATGGTCTTTACCGCGTCGGTCGAGTGCGAGAAGCGTGTGTGTGTTGGGTGAGTCGAGGGTGCGTCGGGTGTATGTCTTGAGTCATTCTTCTTTGTGCGAGTAGTGCTGTGTGCGGTGATGTCAGTGTGGCTCGAGGGTGTGTTGTGTTGTCTTTGTGCAGTGTGACTCGAGGTGTGTGCGGGTGTGCGAAGTGTGGTGGTAGTGTTGTGGGTTGTGCGTCGAGATTGTGGTGTGGAGTGCGAGTGGTGTGCGGCCCCGTGGTGTGTGGCTAGTGTTGTTGTCGGAATTAAGTCGCCGGTGGTTGTCGCCGTGAGTCACTTGGTACTATAAAAAAAAAATCTTTCTTTTCTACTTTAAATTAAATTGTAAAATCTATATTTTTAGTTCTTATGATAATTTTAATTCTCAATTCGATTTTATTACACTTATGTATATTTGTGTAAGTTTTGTTATTATAAACCAAGTATAATATAAGTTGTCAAAATAGATTTTGCAAACATATAATTAAGTCCCAAATATGTTAGTTTTTAATAAAGTTATGAAAGAAAAGTTTAACTTGGCAAGAACGTTTATTTTATTATTTGAAACACTAAGTTTTACCTAGTTAGTTAATTTGGTTTTATTTTTAATGATATCAAGGACTTAGAGCTGAATTACTTTTATTATTCGATTAGGTCCCAATTTCATAAGGCGGAACGTTTTAAGTAATCGGCAAAAGATTCTCCGTTACAAGGTACGTACGCGTACTAGTTCGGTTTGATATATCGGTATCATGTTTAGGTTATGGTTGTCATAGTGGAACCTAGAATCATGATAGGGAGCGTGGTTGATTATGATTGTTGAGATTGTTTGGTAACATGAAATTAATTGGAAATCTCGTATGTATTTCCTTGTTGTATGACTTGTGAAATAGAATGAATTGTTATTAGAATGCGTAATTCTTTCGTATCACAAGCATGAAATGAGATGTTGGATTGGAATGCAATGATTAATAATTGTAGCAAGGATTTATAAGAGGTTGCCTAAACTAAAGGATTTTATATGATGTTATAGAAATCATATGCTTAATGTTGTATGAATGAGTATCGCTAAAAGGGACTGTTGGCAATAAACTTGTAGTCGAATTCCCTACAAGTATGAACAATGGGGGGAGTGTGGGACTTGTTCTAAACTCCTACGCAGGCCTACTGTGACGACAGTAATGTCCTTATAAATTTTGATAACTCAAGTAGGCGGAAGGTTCCGTACGATCTTGGGGGTATGCATACTAAGGTGATGGGTGTGGAGCGGAACGAAACCGTATTTACATTTCATCTAATAGACCAAGTTGTCTATTAAGGATTAAGTAGCCCGTATGATTCTAGAAAGATGACGGTGCCCGTTCGATGCCAAATAAATTGTAAAAACGAAATTTAATGTTTTCGTAGTATCATGTTTAGGAATTGTTATTACTCTTTTGTTTATGTTTAGTGTATTATTTAACTAATTATGTATGTACTCAGCATAGCTGATTGTTTGTTATTTGTGTGGTTTGTTGACCTGTGATGAACCATTGATATTCAATGGGGAGCAGATTAGGGTATCTTTGGTGATCTTTGCATGAGTTCGGGCATACGGGGAATACATTTGATTATAAACTTTTAAAGTGTTTTGATTGAACATCCTAGAGGTTATTTATGATTTACATAGTTAATGGTTTTAAATAAAAGGGGTCAATAGTGATTCCCGAGTTGTAGTTAAGTTAACATTTTATTTTCGCTGCAATTTAGTTTTCATAATAAAGAGTAAGTAAGTGTTTTAAATTCAATAAGCCTTGCGTTTCACCGCGGTAGTAACACTCCCAAAGTCGATGCAACTTATTTTAGACGTGTATGGATTTTGGGGTGTTACAAACGAGACATATAAGTTTAACATCCAAGCATCATCTATTCAACTACCACACATTGACTCTCACAAAAGAAGACATGAGATGAGGAAAGTACTGTGATGAATATGAACCTATCAACATCATCTTGACAACCAAAAGTAATAGCTACCACAGCAAATTTTTGTTTGTTTGAGTCAAATATTTCAGTCAAATTAGTTTTACATATTGACAAAAATTTTAAGAACAGAGGCAAATATCATAATCAAATTCAAACTCTGCATACAATCTTGTGCCTCCAAGTCCCTGTCATATGAGTGAATGCAACTCATCAAGAGTGTTTTTAAGCCAAACTATAAAAACCTCCATGCCCGAAGCACAAAAAAACAAATGTTGACCAAGCAAAGCAAATGGAACTCGAAATCTTATAACAATTCCCATATGAAGCAACTGTGACAGAAATACATATTCTCATCAAATTTTCGTCATTCAATTAAGAACAATTAACTAGAGCCACATCAATTCCAAATTCTAAACAAGAAGAACTAAACTCCATAAATTCCAATTTTGAACGAGAAATAACACATAACTAAAACAATAAAAAAATCGAAAACAATCTATCAACTATCAAGTACATAATGGAGTATACCATATAAATACCCAATCAATCCAAATATCCAAGTATGAAATATCAATTTAGATTATAAAACTAATTAAACATCACCGAAAAAATGCCCACAATAAAAAACGCAACTAAAAATTAAGCGAGGAGATTGAAAGCTATTGAATGCGAAAAGTAGATTGAAGCACCACGATCGAACATTAAAAGAAAACGAAAATCAATAAGAAATTACGACGAAATAAAAAAAACGAAAAAATTAACAAAAAATTAAAATAATTATAAAAAATAAATTTACAAACCCTAAATTAGAGATTGGTCTTTTCCTTCTTCGTCTTCGTCCTTTTGCTTCGTCTCTTCGATTTTTCGTCTTCTTCCTCGCCGTCTTCCTTCTTCGTCTTCGCCTTTTCGTCTTCTTCCTTCGCCGTCTTCGCCTCTTCGTCTTCTTCCTTCTTCGATGGGGAGAGTTGGTGGTTGCGGATTTTTGGTTTAGAGGAGACGAAGAGTGGATCCGGGTGGTGCGGGGGTTGAGTGATGAGGAAGAGAGGTGTTGACAAATGAAGAGAGGGGGTTGACGGGAAAACGGCGGTGGGGAGAGTGGAGAGGAAGAGAGAGGAGAGATGGGCGGGTGGATTAGGGTATTAAAAGAAAAAGGCCTTTCAGGAGGGGAGAGTTGGGCGGGCATTAAAAGGAAAATTTTGGCCTTTTGGGCTCCGCATTATAAGGAGCAGGGGAGAGACGGCTTGGTAATTGTTGGGTAAAAAAAAAACATAATTAACCGATGCGGTTCACATAACCGCAACGGTTTTCTGTTAACCGTTGCGGTTTTCTGAAGACCGCAGCGGTTTATGTTCCCACTTTTCCCCCCCAAAAATTTCGAGGATTTACCGCTACGGTTCTCTTAAGGACCGCAGCGGTTGTGTTGTGACATATTACGTTTTTTCCATTAGTGTTGTTTTACTAACAATCTACTTGTCATGATGTAGATCTTCTAAGAATTAACGCTATACTGTACATTCTTCCCTAATCTCTATTCTTTTTATATTTCTTTTATTCTATATTATATATTCATATGCATGATAGTATGTTTTAATGCTTTCATCATCTGACATGATTATTATTGCTAATCAAAGAACTAAAGAACTGTTCTAACATTAAATTCAGATAATTTGGACAATCTGTTGGGTTCCCAGTAATTTTGATTGAATAATAACATATGCCACCAAAAATTAGTATTTTGTTTGTTCAATGAACCGACGTAGATTAATTATACATTGCATTAAAATATTGCTTTGTTATTTAATTTCATAAATATAGACATGAATCGATATTAAGTAGAGGCCATCAATGGGTGAATTTGATTTCTGATCTTATTCGTACCCTCACCTCCAAACTCAATATGTGGTTCATTGACCATTAATGGAGTCATAACGGGGAAATCTACATTGGATAAGTCCCTAAATTGTCCATACGATTTTCCAAAATCCAATTAGGTTTATGAGTCTTCCTTTAAAGACTTGTTGGCGACTTCAAAACATTTTCAATAAAACCTTTACAATGAGGTAGTCAAAAAATGCGCTCACCCCGCGTAGGCGAATAAAAACACGCCTACAATAGGCGTCAACCACTCTTGGGAATTAGGGTTTACTTTTTGTCTTAATATGTTATCTATATCTATACAAATATATAAAAAGGTGTGCTTGACAACGTCTATGCGCCACGTGGCACCCTCCCTCTCCCACTAGAATTTTGCCATGTGTACAATTAACAGCAATAAGTCAGATGATCATTATTTAAAAAAATATATATGCTCAAGCCCATGCTCGAAACCCTGACCTTAGGTAAGAATTTCTAAAGACTCACCATCTGAGCTAACACTTCTTAATGATTCATATTTCCACAAAATAATGAATATGTTTGTAAAGAATTTAGTAATATGGCAGTCGATGCCTACTTGTAGCCAAGTTATTTTTCTTATTTGTTTTTTTCCTTGCAGTCATCCCCTTGCTCCATCCCCCTTTTGAAATTCACCATGAATGTTAGACTCCTCTACTTCGTACTTAATGGGCTAGCGGTACAAATTATACTTGCTACTAATCGAACTTTAAAATTGTTGTTCAAGAATACGGATTAAGAGAGGAGTTCAAAGGTCGACGACAACGCCCATAAAGAAGGTTAGTGAAGCGTTAATCGTAGCACAAATCCATTGATTGCATATATAATTTAATTCGCTAATCACTCCTAAATCCTCGTTAATATTCTCATTGCACATTGAAGTTCAATTATCAATTCAGTAATTGCATAAGTTCGTAATCGAAATATACCCCTCTATCTACATGTATATATAACTAATAGTTATGGTAATTGTATGATCCCCACACTTTTGTTGTTCCTCTTCAAGAAGGTATTAGCTAATCTGGCATAATTTTTTTTTTGGTTTTTGGGATAGATGGAACTTTATTTTTCAATTCTCTTTTGTTTATTTAACTGATTCGTTTTCTCTTGGTTTTCTTTTTTGTCGAGGATTTCTCTAATCAATTAACTTTGCAAGGTAATATGTTCATCTTCTTCTCTTTTTCCTTTGGTATAAATTTAATAAGAACACATGTTTTATCTTTTATTTGTTTTCTAGATAAATTATACCTCAAGAGTTTTGAGTACATTAACCCACTTTTATGTTTATTGTCTCGATGCTTTGGTGTGTGAAGTAGTTACTCATGGAACTAACTGGATATGGAGCGTAATTTTATTTGGTCAAGTAGTGTTGGGTTAAACGTTGGGGAGGTGGGTAGAGCAAGTCATGCAATTAAAAAAGTTATACGATAATGACAAATAAAAAGTTATGAAGTTTGGTTGTGAATTTGTCTTTAGTTAACCAATGTCAAAGTAATAATCCATTGCAATACGCAACTTAAAAACTACATGGTATTACAAACGACAGAAAGGAAATCACACGATAAACAATAGAAACAATAGTTAAATCATACAAAAAGTTAAACAATAGCCCTCAGGGGCAACGCTTGTGCCACACACTAGTCTATACCAACGTGTAAATATGTCGACTAACAAAAGTAAATTTGTCAACAAGATTTGAACCGTGACATCTTGCTATTATACATATATAGCATAATTACCATCTCAACCAACTTTTAATCATGTTTTAAATGTCCCCAACATTATATTTGTACCTTTTAAATGTTGAGTTTTATTATATTTTTAATGCAATGGAAAAAAATGCATATTAAGTTCGGGAATTGTCCAATGTGTACATATGTCATTTCAACTAACAAAAGTAAATTGGCTTGCAACAAGATTTGAACCCGTGACATCTTATTATTATACATAGCTCAATTACTATCTCAACCAACTTTTAATCATGCTTTAAATGTCCACATTATTATATTTGTGTCTTTTAAATGTTGAGTTTTCTTTATTATTTTTTAATGTGAATGGAAAAGAAACGCATATGAAGTTCGGAAAAAAATACCACCCGGGACAACGTCCGGTCTAACTACTAGTTTCTTTCTAAAAGATGATTGTCTAATATATATATATAATCATATTAAATACATCAAGGAGAATAAATGTCTTCAAAGTATATGTTTTCCTTCCCTTTTCCCTTGGCCAAAATTTTAGCCAAGTAACAACTTATGGTTATAGGATTTAAAAATATAACTAGTTATAAATCTAATCTAGTTAGTGCTTATAGATTGTAGTTGATTTCTAACAAAACACTACAGCCACCTAAATATTTAAATATACAAATCTTCATAAATACTCTTATATTAGATATGGTAATTACTAACTTGATTGAAGGAACTCGTTCACTAATTGCCTCATAATTGTGTGATACAGTCCATTGTCTAACCAGGCAATGTTGGTAGAGTTCGATATATATGTATCATCTACTCATCAAATTATTAACTAGGTACCAAGAGAATGACAACAAAAATAGTTAACACCCAATTGCCAGTAACTAATAAGTAGCTTTTGGACCTTGGAGGCATGCAAATCCCAAATGAACTAATGTAGCCCCTATAAGAATTCATCCCCATCTGAATCTATGAGACCACAAATGATAAATTAAAATAAACACCAACCTTCCCCAATATTTAAAAGTAGATAAATTAATCTAAATAAATAAAATAATTATTAATGACACTACTAACTGCTTTGCAAGAGAGTCGTGCTACCTGTAGAGATGGATTTTCTAATATAGCTCCTATCACAGGGAAGATCAGAGAAAGAAAAAAAAGGAAATTAAATTTTGTCTTTATAATATTGATCAGAATATATAGTATGTGTTGTATATTATATTTACTTTTTTTGGGGCAATATTTTGACTTTTAAAATATTAATTTACTAATTTCGGTTGAACATTTTGAAGTAATACTACCTCAATTTTTAATTAGTTACCACACTTTAATATTTCCATTATTCATATATTAACTTGATTGCAATATAATACCTCCATTTCTTATTAATCAACTCAATTTGTACTTTGACAATTCACATATTTCACTTTAAGTATCATCTATGATGTATACTTAAGGAAAAATATTGTCATCTGTGATCTTGTTAGATCCTTGTTAATGTAAAATTTGAAAATATCAATTTTTTATAATTTTTACTTGCTCATAAATAAAGATATTAATGGTCAAACTCTACGTTGGCAAGTATGAAAGTCAAGCTATGTAGATTAATAAGAAACAAAGGTATTAAAAAATAAACTTCTATATCTAAGATGTTGAATTTATTACATTGTATATATATATATACAAAACATCAGCTTTCCATAGTTTTAACGATTAGAAAGTTAATAATAACAATGGTTATAAATTGTGCATTGACAAGTATGTTTGTAAGTCAAAAGTTTGCTACTAATTAATAAGATGATGCAGCAATCAGCATATAAAACATGTTTGAGTATTTAACTAAGGGTGGATTTCCAAATTAACAATTATTTTCAATTTTTCAAATAAATAATTAAATATATTAATAATCAATTGTCGATTTCGGGCAAATATCAAAGTATTGAGGGATTGAGTTATTTCTTGATGAGTTGAGATGGCAGATTTTGGACAATTTTGAGATCGATTGACCACCACATGTGCAATAGATCCCCATGAAATATTATGTTTTTTTAGTAGTAATCTCCTCTCACAAGGATGTTAGTATGTTACCCCCCTCCAATATGCTCCCTTTTATATATAGCTCTTTATTAGCAGCATGTACTTCATATTACCTAATATCAAATGCACCTCCCCTTTCCTCTGCCACAACTTTGCCTCGTTACTTATAGGCCATATTAGTCCTCCATCTTTCCCTCGTTTGTAGTACTACTTTCTTTCAATTTCTTCTCCATTGATTACTTCCCTCTAATCCTACACAACTTTACATATCTCCCCAAAAACAAAAACTTTCCTAAATCATTCCACAAAATAGAATCCAGAGACAATCCTAAACCACAAACTTGAATGGTAAAATCCATCAGCAACTACGCTTCTAATTTCATGCCGTCTCTTCCTACACCCTCATCATCGACTGTGAGCTACACGCAACTCGCGCACGCGATCCACTCTTTGTTTATATTGTTCCTTTCTTCTTCTTTCAGCTCCAACAAACAAGCTTGGTACTACCGTTGCCTTGGTCTAGACCCGTAAAACTCCACTATATACTCTTGTGTTTCTTCGATTTCCCACCAAATTACTCATTAGATAAACAAAAAGAACCCGATGAAAAATAAGGAATGAATAGAAACGCGTCACAAAATCAGATGATTTTCTCAAGCCAGAAGCAAAAGAGTAGTATTACAAAAAACGTCAACTGTTTTGAGTGTCACAAAGAGAACATCAAAAACAATAAAAGGTTTCTGATAATTGTGAATGTGTTAGGAAGTGCGGGCCCACTGAAATTTGTAGTCAACGAGGAAGATCTTGTAGGCGGAGTTATTGAAATTGCTTTGAAAATTTATGATAAAGAAGGTCGCCTCCCTGCGTTGGGGTCGGACAATACCAAATTTCTGATTTATTGCGCTAATTACGGATGCGAGGGTAAACAAACACCTAATGTTTTTTTCTCTTTAGGTTTTTTTTTGGATCAGTTCTCTTTAGCTTAAAAACTTTGTTTCTATACTTTTTTGATTATCCGAACTTGTCCCAAATTATTTGGTTAATTAGGAAGAGTAGCATATCATATGTGGATGTTAACTAGTTAAGTTGGTAAAAGTCATTGGAGTTGGTGTCCAAGACCCGGGATCAAATACCGTCTACGGCAATTGCCCGTGTGGTTCTCTCTACACAAAAAAAAAAACCATATCATATAAGCATCTTGCAAAATTTCGAGAAAAAAAAAAAATCGAGTATTTTGAAAATTTCCAAAAAATAAATAGGGCATCTTGGAAAGTTTGACTTTCATTTTTATCATAAAAATCACAAAAGATACCACTATAATGTGTGCTATATGATTTGTGATATCTTGATGTGCTAGTAGTTTCTCTTGATTACTCACATCTAATTAGATTTCAATAGGCGTAATAAGTAAAAAGCTATAGAGGGTATTTGGTGACTAGCCGTTGGATGTTATTTGGGGTTTTTGTTTGCGTTGGTTGTTAATATTGGGTTTTCATAAAAGTGTTTGGTAAAATCAATTATTGGGTGTATTTGTTGCACCTTACTTTATGGTACAACAATTTAAAAACCATAGTTTTTCTTTTGTAAAAAACTCAATGCTGAAATGACATGAAATAAATGACAAAATGACATGAGATTCATGTCATTATATGTATAGTCCATGTCAGTCTTGTTGAAGAGTCTATCATTACGCATGTTACACAATACGTTATGGTGTAACATGTTACTCCCAGGGAACATACATATTTGCAAATGATTTTTTGTTTTTGTTTTTGTTTTTGGTGAACGCAAATGATTGTCAAGAATCACTAACTTCCATATGAAGACACCTGGTTCAATAGTGATCACATTTGAGTGGACTCTTAATTTTAGTTCGCAATTACTGGCAATCAGGACGAACTAGTACTTATTCTCTAATTATGCATCAAACCATGAATCTATATTCCTATTAAAGGAACGGTGCCACGTGGCACTCTCTAACGTATGTGCCTCATGTTTATGATCTCATTAAAAATATTAACAATGTGTAGCTATTAAGAATCAAACCCATGACCTTTGAAATGAAAGATGAGAGTTTAACCACCAATCCATCACAATCTTGATGTTTAATGTTTCAAAGTACAACATAATAAAGCCTTATAATTATATGTATCTATAAAAACATAAACAAGTTTTTTGCTTTTTGATCTCTAACACTTTTATTAAAGTAATAACATTATTGAAAAAGTACGAAAAGCCAATAAAATCAATTATGAAATTTAATAATAATAATATATTTGATAATGGTAACCGACCCGAGGCATCGCCAGGGCCAAAATACTAGTTATTATATTTAAACGATTGTCCTTATTAGATTGGTTGATTACTTTCTTTGTGCAACGATTATTAGTCGTATTCTTATGCTTTTGATTCTGATCTAAAATATTATTTTGAGTACACATTCATCGTTGTACCTACACAAGATTGCATTTTGGCACGGCGTTCATCATGCTCATTATGTTAATCAAATTTCGAAATTTGAATTATTCAACAAAATGACGACTTTGTTAAGCATTATGGTTATTGCCACGGTGAATGGACGTCAAGCATCAGTGGCGGAGCTAGCAGGGGGGACATGGGGACAGATGTCCCCCCACTTTGAAAAAAAATTAACAAAAGAAGTTGGAGAAGACGACGGAAAGAAACACTTGAACATAAAGAACTTGTGCTATTGAAGAGGAAATGTTTGAACTTGGCTTGGTGGTTTTGAAGGGTACCATTATTACTCATCTTCTCGGCGACGCGGGTTCAAGTCCCACTTGTCCCTGTATTGATGTTTTGTGCACTACTACAAATGTGGGCGAAGTGACCACTAATAAGAGACCGCCATAATTCAATAGATGGTTATTTAGTAAAAAAAAACCTTACTTCTCAAAAACGTGGTCTCTTTAATAGGAGAAAATAGACCACTTTGAGGCAAAGGTGGTTTCTTTGATTTTCCTAGTTTAAAATTAGGGATTTTCCATCTAGTACCACTCAGTTTATGCAAATTCCATATGGTACCCAGATTTTAAGAATTGTCCAACTAATACCACTATAATTACACACTAATTGCTACCATGACTCTATTGTTAATAAAAAGTTAGAAAATGTTAAGTTAGCTTAGTTTAACTAATAAACTAACTTCCCTCCCTCATTTAACACCCATTCCTCAACAACTCGTTCGAGTACCTCCTCGGTTCATCTTCAACAACGTAACTAACTACTCTACTTTATTTCCTTTAGATTATAGTATTGTTGATGTGAGTTATCTTTGTTTTCCATTTGCATATACGTTAATTATATATGGTTACAGTACATGACAAAATAAAACCAAAATGCTAAAATTACTCTTAAGCAATTCTAAGCACGCAATTTCAGCAACAAATCGTCAAATGTAGGAAATACCAAATGCTGAATTAGACTATTACACCAAACAAAACATATCGTCATTAAAAGCCCTTAACAAAATTTTCAACCAATTCTAATCATAACAATTCAAAGCCATGAAGCTCCCTATCAACTAATTCAAAGCCATAATTTCATGATAGGCAAATTGAAAACAGAATTAAACAAAACATAATTTTGTGATTTTTCATTCGTAAAATTGAACAAAGCATCCGAAAATTTTCTCAAATAAAAGACTTACAGCAGCGGCAGTGGTGCAAAATTGTCCCAGAGAACCTCGATCAAGCTTCGTTGGTGGTGCGAGAATAGTCCCAAGAAAGCGAGCAACGAAGAAAGAAGAGAAATTTGGATGGGTTTTGGTTTTGTTTTTGTATTTTGAGCGAATTGATGGGGAGGAGAGTAAATGGGTTTACCTAATTAGGTTAGTAATTAGGTTCTAATGTTTTACCTTTTTATTTTAAGGGATCTAAGTTAACATAATTAGCTAACTTAACATTTTCTAACTTTTTGTTAACGGTAGAGTCATGGTAGAATTTAGGGTGTAATTATAATGGTATTAGTTGGACAATTCTTAAAATCCGGGTACCATATGGAATTTGCAAAAACTATATGGTACTAGATGGAATTTCCCTTAAAATTAAAGTATAACTCTAAAACCCTCATTAACCGATGATAGTCATCATAGCCGCTTTTCCCTTTCTCCCTTCTTTTACTTCTCTGTACTCTTTCTCCCTTCTCCCTTCTCCTTCTCCCTTCTCCATCTTTGTTCGTCGACGGCTCGAAAGTCCTCTTAAGCTTTGCCATATGTTTCTCCCTACTACGTACTCCTAAGATTCGTCGGTTCTCTATACTTTTGTTGTGTGTTTCTTCGATTTTTGTGCTCGTCGCTAGCCAAGATTACTCACCATCTTCATCATACACACGCTTTGCTACTTCAATTTCAGCAAATTTAAGAAATTTCCAAGGTAATTGCAATGCGTTAATTTGATTTTATTTGTTAATTTAACCAATTGATAGACTTTTTATCACCATTTTTTTGGTTAGATTTTGAAAAATCGATTTGTTAGGGTTTCGGATCTATGAAAATCGAAAAGCGGATGGAGAATTGTAAGAGGCAAAAGCGATAACAATGCGACAACGATAATCGGGTACTTTAATTAAAAACGTGTTTGTATTTCTTGGATTTGCGATTTTTTTTGGTTTGCTAAATGTTGTTATTGTATTTGTTGATGAACAATTGAGTGATCACATTTATGTCTACAATTTTACATGGGTTATTATTGTCATGGAAATTTCAAGTGGCATTAATCATCGATTTTATTTAGTTTGCTAAATGTTATTGTATTTGTGAATGAACAATTTAGTTTGCTAAATGTTGTTATGACCCCTATTTCCTTCACTTTGATTTCGCCACCCATGTTCTCGTTAACTTGTATGTTTTCGAGAGGTGCGAAGACTGTTGCTTTAAAAAAGAAGCACTGTAATTTTTCTCTTTATCGAGACACTCTGTTAGATATTTAGATGTTTGTTTTGTGTTATTTATTTTGGTCAATTAATTTATGTCGTGTTATCGAATAATTTCTAGAAGAAAATAATATCTTGTTGTATGGGTTGATGCGATTGTAGAATATTGTAAATATCGGGTGAGCTAGGTATTGTTACATAGATGACTCTGTAGGTGCCCTTAGTCTCATGTTGATGTTTGATTGGTTTTTGTAGTGTAGCTTATTATTCGAGTTGAATAGTTTGGTATACGAGATTGGTGTTCTATGGTTTAGGATTAGAAGGCTGAATGTCGTAGGAGAAGAGTAGCATTGTTTGTAATGCAATGGTCAAATACTCAAATTTTGTGCTTGTTTTTGTCATTACAATCTATCGAAGGAAACTTAAGAATCCGAAAAATATAGGTGTAAGTTGTTTAGAAGCGTATCACGAAGCTTTGGAGTTTAGTGTAGTATCGTTAGAAATGTTTGTATGCATATTGATTTTGTGATGTTTTTTTTTTTTGCGGGGAGAAGGCAACAAACCTTTGTTTGAGAAGAGACCCAAGCAATTTGGAATTGGTTGTGCTCTTCCATCAAAGAAGGATCTCACCGAGATTCATCAAGTGGCCCCGTGTGGTTCAAATTCGAGAGGAAGAGAAGGATTTTGAAGCGGCGTGTGAAGGTTCCTCCAACTATAAATCGGTTCAACAAGGCACTTGAAAAGAACCTTGTTTTTAGCTTCGCTTTAGATTTTTAGTACTTTGCTTGTGCTTGGTGAGCTTAGATTATTATTTAGTTTTTTCCCCTTTTTTTTTTATTTTGACAAATTTTATGTTGTTGCTACATTGTACTTATATAACTTTGAGCTTGTAAATTTCTCTTTCAATGTCGGAAGCATTTGTAAGAAAAGTGGCACTTCTTTAAATGTTCTTTTTGTTTAGTTTTTATCAATAATTACACAAATAAAGGAGGTTGACAATAAGAGGGAATATATGTAAATTTTCGGGAAAAAAAAGCGCGTAAACCACTACTATAATTATGTTGAGTAAAGAGACCACCTAGCAAAGATAAGTGGCCTTTTTTAATGGACCTAAAGAGACCACTTATTTGCCTAAGTGGTTTATTGGTAAAATCAAAGATACCACCTGATTCAATTAAGTGGTTTCTTTTCCTTCTTGCATAGTTCTTGTATCTAGCACTTAAGTGACCATTTATTTTTAATAGTGGTCTCTTTTTTTTTTTATTTAAAAAACCACCTCTAAAAAGTGGTAAAGAGACCGGTGAGCTAGAGACCACCTCTCAAGTGGTCTCTAAGGGGATTTTCAGGTGGTTTCTTTAAGTCTTTTTGTAGTAGTCCCCCTTTGTCCCCTGTACCATTATTACTCATCTTCTCGGCGACGCGGGTTCAAGTCCCCTTGTCCCCTGTATTGATGTTTTGCTTCGTTTTTGTTGATGTTTTGCTTTTTTAATTTGTTTTCCATTTCTATATTTCGTATTGTCTAAGCTAATATTTGGATCATAACTCATAAGCGGCTATCCAAACGCATTTTGTTTTCTTTATGTTCACTTTCATTTCTTTTCCTTTTGTTCTTTTTTTAAAAAAAACTTACTCATTATCGATGATTGTGAATCTTAGTTCACTTTTAAGTTTTTTTGGCTTCTTATTTTCGGGTTTCTAAATAGCTAATACTCCATCCATTTTACAATGATTGATATATTTTGTACATTGACGCTATTCTCGTACTCTACATCGACCATTATCTATGATTTCTATGTAAGGAAAAATAGTAGTTATAGAATACTCATCATTTTATAGTCCTTAATTTAGTAACTTTGTACCTTTAAATGCTTAAAGAAGTGTCAAGCAATTATTCATTAATTCAAATGTAAGATGCTTACTCGTGTATTCATGACGCGAATATGAGTTAATTCATGAATTGGGCTAACAATATATTTGAATTGGAGTTTCGTTTGATAATATAATTGATTCATGTCCATCAATTTAATTAAGAAATGTCAAGTGCATTCACCTAATTCAAACAAGTATAAGCATTTTTTTCATTTCTCTTTGGATTGTAAGACTATAAGCATTTTGGAATTCCGGATGTAACACGTTAAGTATCAACCAATTTGTGTTAGTGTTTTTTTCTAAAAATTTATCCGAATTCTCGACGTACGTACTTTGTCCCCCCCACTTTGAAAATCCTGGCTCCGCCCTTGTCAAGCATGCGTCTTAGTTTGTTTATGGTCCCATCATATAGTGCTAACTGCTACATCTTTGGTTAGGGTTAGTGTTAGGGGATGAATTTTAGCTGCGTGGTGGCAGACATTACTTGTGTTGCTTGTGAGTCCAAGTGGTAGCATATAACAAGGTAAGGCAAGGGAAGTGCGGATCGCTGACTTGGTGAATCAATTGAAGACCCCCCACAAGATAGGAGATAGTGTTGAACCGAGGAGGAAGTGGAGAAGATAATAACCACCCTTTCCGAAGATCTCCAAAAGATCCCCTCAAAATAGGATCTGGCACCAACAAAAAAAAACGACTAATGGGGAACATGCATATTGTTTTAGTATAAATAGAGTTTAGGAGCTCACTTTGTAGATCATCTCATTCATTGCTAACTCTCTACCTCAATCACTCTCTTCTACTCAATCTAACACATACTACATAGTGAATTGGCGGGGATACATTCCTCCCCTGGTTTTCCCCTCTTTCCAAAAGATGTCCACGTAAAATTTGCGTTGTGTTCTTGTGGTATTCGATTTTTATTTGTCTTAATTAACGGTCCGAATCCCACGAAAGTCTCTCATTGGACTATAAGTTTTAGAAAACTTTAAAGTCGTCACCCTATTAATATCGAGTAGGGATAGATTAATTTAATAAATCATTTTAAAATCAATTTCAAGAAATATCATTTAGAACGATGATGACTTCATATGGATAAGTTTTTTTTTTTAATATTGGTCTTTAATACCATGAGATAGAGTTCGGGGTTTAGGTTAAGTGGTGCGAACGTCTGTAACTCGTCTCCTCTTCCGTTCTACAGAACAGGCTCTTACTAAATGCGTTATTTTCCATTTTAAAGTAATCATGGCTATTCAAAAGAAAGAAAAATCACATAGTTTGCACATATACATATATATCAACCATTTTTATTTAGGGTTAATATATCATTTGTACATGATAGGTTTTAGCATCGAAGTTGCACTACGTACCAATCATTGCGGGATTGGAATCCACTCATGGATCAAAACGCGTCGTAGTTCGAGCTTATGTCTCACCCTAAATGGCCAATTCCATTGGGGAAGAAAAGGAAAGAATAGATCATGA
This sequence comes from Beta corolliflora, assembly GCA_947648045.1. Taxonomy (NCBI): domain Eukaryota; kingdom Viridiplantae; phylum Streptophyta; class Magnoliopsida; order Caryophyllales; family Amaranthaceae; genus Beta; species Beta corolliflora. Next base: position 16,945 of record CANSZD010003807.1, read on the forward strand.
ATAACTCACCTTTAGAATTAAATAAATCCATTAGGAATAAGGTAATCACTCCAATTAGTGATTAAAATGGGGTTAAGATAATCACTTTTATTAGTGATTAAATATGAGGAGGATCAAGATAATCACCTTAATTAGTGATGGAAAAGGAAGGAAAGAAGTAATCACCCTAATTAGTGATTAACCAAGGTTCAAGATAATCACTCTAATTAGTGATTAAATGAGAAAAATAATCGTCCTAATTAACGATCATTAAGGTTTAAGATAATCACTCTAATTAGTGATTAAATGAGAAAAATAATCGTCCTAATTAACGATTATTAAGGTTTAAGATAATCACTCTAATTAGTGATTAAATTGAGAGGGTTAAGTCAATCACCTTAATTAGTGATTAACCAAAGTTTAAGATAATCACTCTAATTAGTGATTAAATGAGAAAAATAATCGTCCTAATTAACGATCATTAAGTTTAAGATAATCACTCTAATTAGTGATTAAATGAGAAAAATAATCGTCCTAATTAACGATTATTAAGGTTTAAGATAATCACTCGAATTAGTGATTAAATGGAGAGGGTTAAGTCAATCACCTTAATTAGTGATTAACCAAGGTTTAAGATAATCACTCTAATTAGTGATTAAATATGATGAAAGGTTAAGCTAATCACCCAAATTAGTGATTGAATGAAAAGTTTGAGTTAACCGCTCTAATTAGCGATTAATCGAGGATTGAATAACCACCTTAATTAGTGATTACGTTTATGATTTTTAAGAGGTCTTAGAAGTTTGCTTCCTAATTTGAAGGCTTTTGAGAAATAATCTTGATTGAAGATTATTAAGTCATAGAGAGAAATGATCAATTTGAGATCAAATTTGGAGATTGTGTTTGGCTAATTGGAATTTGGCCATTTAAAGTGAGACACGTGAAACGGCCTAAAATCAATTCGGAGATCATAATTACCAATCTAATTATGTCAAATTATATGATTAATCTATTTGAATATGGAGAACATATTTTTAAAAATGTAAGATGGATCATCAGACAATTTAAGTTAGTTAGATTTGCAATTTTTGCTCTTAATTGAGATTGGGTCATTTAATTCATATACTATGATATATTGGGCCCAACATGCAACATTTATAACATTGGTTGCTCATTTTATTAAAAAGAATTGTGGAATTATTTATGAAAATTATGCATAAACATCTCCATGTTTTTTTTTCTATTAATTGAGTGAAGCAATAATTATTTACAAAGAAACTATTATTACAACAAAAAAATATACAAATCTATGATCTATACAAATCTTCAATCTTGATCTTCACCATGATGCTCCTTGATCTTCATCTCCTTGAATGGGCTTTGGAATTCATATTTATTTTTAAACTTGTGAAAAATTTGAGATTAATTAACCTCTTTGATTTTAATTTTTATGACAATTTTTATCGTTTTTTATTTACATGATAAAATGAGTCATTTTAAGAGAAAGTTAAAATTTTATAATTTTTAATCAACATTTTCGTGTGAAAAGAAAACACTTTTTTTTATATGAAACTTCAGTTAACCACTTTATTTCATTTTCCAGATTACACTTTTGTTCTTATACTGACTTGAAAAAATCATAACTTGCTGTATAAAGCGTCAAATTGCGAATGTGATACATATATGGATATATCAGTGAGTTATTTATGTTGTGTCAAAATTTGACATGTGTTTAGTGACAACTTGAATTATGGTGAATTTTATACTCAAACTGGTCAAAACAGGACCTTTATTGAAGTTGTTCTTTGAAATCTAACTTATTGAACTTATTTTGAAATAAATTTTGGTATCAACATTCTAGACACTGTGAAGAACTATACTGGAAATTGTCACTTGAATTGGACACTTTTAAGACCCTTTTTTTATTTATCTTCTTAACTGAAAGGAAAATCAGTTTTCTGGAATTTAGTGATTTACATGAATGGTTTTGTAAAAATGACGTAAAATTGTATAAAATTCATATGAATATGTTTTTATATTTTTGAAAAGCTACTAATATTTTCTTCAAACTTGATGTTTTTAGTTTTATCTAGATGAGTTTATTTTAAACTTTTATTGACTGAACAAGCTTATGTGGTACTGGACAAAATCAGTTTTGTACAACAAAGTTGTATGATTTTTAATTATTTATACAAAATTCGATTTTTAGAAATTCCAAATCCCAGTTTCTGGAAACATCTTGCACTTCATAGAAAAAATATTAAATTCTACAAACTATTCTGATAATACTGACGAATAATGTAATGAAGTACGAAATTAAAACTGATTATAATTACAGCATCACATTTTCTTTTTATGGAGATATTTATGCACAATTTGTCTTGAATTTTTTTATGAAAATATTTTTTGGTGATGAACAACTTGATCAAAAAAAATCACATAATCACATTGTTTTCTAAGAGTCTCCCCATTAGAGTTGACTATTCTAGGTGGGGTGATTTAAGGTTGGGAACCTATTAGGACTTCCTCATACCCAAATCACTCCAAAAATTAAAAAATGATAAGAAGAAACAAAGAGAGAGTTAGTAGATGATCAAGAAGATAACCAAAATTAACAAGAGTTTCAACTTTACCTTACTAGCTCAATGATGCACTTCCTTTTTGCAAATTTTTCTACCTTTTTTGTGATTTTCTTAATTTCTAAGTGAGTTTCTAAATTCTCTTAATTACTAACTTAAGTCCTTTTTTGTGTTTTTTCCTTCTTTTGATGAACTTATTTACTTACTAATTATCTTACTAACTTTTACTTCCTCCGTTCCATAATAAGTGAAACACTTACTATTTTAGAACGTTTCAAAATAAGTGAAACATACCTTAAATGGAAAAAAGAAAGTGACAAAATGACAAGAGTACCCATCACAAACTTGTGTGGTTTGCTTTTCTCTCTCATCCTTTTGATAAAGTAAAGGGTATTTATGACTTTTTGGCTTTTGAAAGTGATGTTTATTAAATCTTGTGTCCAATTCCTATGTTTCACTTATTATGGAACGGAGGAAGTACTTTATTTTCTTAAGTGTAATTTTTTAGAGGAAAGGAGTAGAGAAGATGAGAGAAGTAGTGAAATTAAGTTGAATTTTTTTCAACTTCTTTACTTACTAATTAAGACTTTTGCTTAGATGGAAAGATTAAGGAGGAGAAGAGTAGTAGAGAAGATGAGAGTGAAGTTGAGTTGTGTTTTTCTCAACTTGGTTTTGAAGTAAAAAAAGGAGGGTATTTATAGAGAAATGAGGGAGGTGAACTAGGGTTTCAAAGAGGTAGAAAATCAGATTTTTCACCCAAAAAATCTGATTTTCTTCATCCTTAATCACCCTAATGACATCACTCTAATGACCTCACCCTAATGACATCATCAAATCTCTTTGGAAACACAAATATTCTTATTCTTTTTGGATTTTCTCATAAATGAGGCAAAATCAGATTTTCAGAAAATATTCTTCCCTAAACATCCTAATACGTAAAAAAATGCATCGAAAAGTGTGCAAAACAAAACTGATTAGGACGATGCGCCAAACGCAGGAGCCTGCGTTAGGCACAGCGCCGTGCGCTAGGCGCAAGGCTCTGCGTCTGGCGCAGAGAATGTTTGTGCGCTGGGCGCACAATCATGTGTCTAGCGCATGAATGTGTGCTTGGCGCACACTCGATTCTTCCGGATAAAATCCGGATCCCCCACCTCTTACACATGGGATTTGATTCTTATTCTCACATGTTTTCATGATTCTTATTCTCTAACTAATGGATAAAGGATGTGATTAATGGATAAAGAATATGTTCTTATTCTTTATCCAATGAACAATGACTTGACCATCAAGAAAACTGATTATTACCGGTTTTGGGATACGACTAAAATCCCGACGCCTAATCGCGACTTCTTTTCCGTTTTTTCGAAAGACTTACTTAAAACAATTAACGAAAACTCGTCATATTAATAAAGACGAGCATGATTATACTACGAATCGTTTTATTAAAACGGTGGTTGTAGTTATTGACTACGACTCACGGAAATTATATTTCTAAGCCGAAACCCTACGACCAATAGGCAAAAATGGAAAACCGTACGACGAAATGAAACTCGCGCTCCGGGACGAAACATACATTTTACGGGACGTGTGTTCCACGATGCATGACGGTTTTCGTTATTTTTATTTCTTTTCAAAATCCTTATTTATCCGAAAAAGGGGTTCAAAATTTGGTGTCTACAGTTCTTTACTATTATTTGCACTTTGTTTCGCGTACTTATTTCATTCATATTGCAAGTTAATTGTCAACCCCCTCTCTGAGCAAATTGACCCTTTTGTAAAATTTGCCTAAAACAATTTGGCGCCTACGGTGGGGTTCATAATTGAAAAGCAATTTCATTAATCCTAGCAACTTGCCAAGAATTATGGCCGAAATCAACAACGAAGCCGGAACCCCCAGCAACTCCCAACACTCCTTCCGAGTTGCCAAATCAAGAGGCTATGTCGCAAATCCTGGGAGCCATTGACAAGATGAAAAATCCCTCAGAGAAGAGATCGCTGTTCAGGGTGTGCAATTTGAAAAGAAAACTGATGCACTCCGCACCAAGATTTTGTCCTTAGTGTTAATCGCGTCTAACTTTACAAGGACGCGCCGCAATGATCTTAGTAGTGTCGCTATATGTAGGCGTGTTTAACTACCTCATTGTAAAAGTTTTATTGAAAACGTTTTGAAACAGAGAGAAGTGGCCAACAAGTCTTTAAAGGAAGACTCATAAACCTAATTGGATATTGGGAAACCTTGGGACAACTTTGGGACTTATCCAATATAGATTTCCCCATCCTGACTCCATAGATGGTCAATGAACCAAATATTGAGTTCGGGGGTGAATGTACGATTACGGTCAGGAACCATATTTACCCACTGATGGCCTCTACTTAATATCGATTCATGTCAAGTTTTATGAAAAAGAATAACCAAATAATATTTTCATACACCCTAAATAAAATTAGTCTAGGTTTGTTCGTGAAACACATAAAAAGACTTTTTTTGGTGACATGTTATTAGGTAATCAAAATTACAGGGAACCTAGCAGGTTGTTCAAATTATCTGATTAATATTAGAACAGTTCTTTAGGTCTTGATTAGCAAAAATCACATGTGAGGTGATGAAAGCATGCACAGGACAATCATAACAATAAATATATACTAAAATAAGTAAACAGAAGGAGGTTAGATTGTACAAAAGAACGACTTTTATATTAAAGATCTACATCATGAAAAGAAAGAGTTAGTAACTTCAATATAAAAATAATGAATTTATTCAAGGACTCTCAGGAGTATACCGTGGCTTGGGTCTGAGAGAACGATAACCTTTGGGACGAGCAATTGTGAAGCCTTAAGATCGATCGAAATATAAATGTATGTATGTGTTTTTGTAGGTTTGTCGATATATGTTTGTGTATTTGTAGATATGAAAGTATGAGAGTTTTTAGAGAGAATTCGTAAGTGTTCAAGTAAAAGTATATTCGTCGAGTGTTTTCGAAGTGTTTGAAAGCGTTTTTAGATTCGGAAAACCATTGCGTATTTATAGGAAAATATTAAAAAAAAGATAGAGAAGCAAACTACGCGTCCCGCAAAGAGTGCGCTAGGCGCACGTCTCTGTGTGATGCACAGAGCCACGTGTCAGGCGCACAATGATGCACCTAACGCGGCTTGACCTGTGCACTTGGCACACTTGATGCGCCAGGCACACCGCCTTGCGTCTGACATCCTTTGACAGCCTTTTTATAAAATGCGTTTTGAACGATTTTATTTTTTCCTTTAAATCAAGAAATCTGATTTTACGGGATAAAATCCGATTTTAACTTTTAAAATTATTTATTTATGAAAATATTTATTTAAAATAATTAATTATCATTGAATAATTAATTGGGCTTTTCAAAGGATTGGGCTGAAAATATGTTTTATGGGCTCAAAATATAATTAATTATCAGGAATAATTAATTGGGCTTTAAAATAAGACTTTGGATTATTAAACTAAGTACGCTTTAAAATAGTTTTGGGCCTGGCGCTTCCAACTGTTCTCCCCTTAGGTCGGGCCAATTAAGACAACGGTATGATTCATTATCGGGCCCTTAAATGAGGAGACACGATTATGTGTCTATACTATGCGACTTGATATGGACGGGCAGGTCCACCAAGATGGAGAAGATGCCGAGTCAGAACCATTCAATGGCGATGAACCTATCATTGTTTCCGCTGACGAATATCCAAGCTTGAACCGCCGGACCGCCTTCAAAAGTCACCCTCCTCTCAAAGGACATGCCGGAGCTGACAATCAGCAAGAGCAACCGATTCCCCATTGGGCCCATGCCAGGTTTAGAGGAAAGACGTCAATAGCAACAACCAAATGATGCTGGGCAGAATGTGCAAAATGCCACCCCCGCAAGTGTGACCGCAGATCTATTGTATGAACGTCTCAAGCAGGTCGAAGAAATGATCCTGAAGATCCCAAGAGTTCCCAGACTTGTAGAGAAGGCATCCCAGACATGTAACAGCCCGCACTTCCGAGCTGCTAGCTAATCACACTTAAGATTCACAAATCACGATCAACACTTAATAAACCTCGAATTATATATTTACTCACAGCGGAAACATAACCTTTTTACGATCCTGGACCTGTGGCTCAGGGCCCACAACATGAGAACTTCAAAACCAAATATCAGATTACAAAATACTTTACTCGATTCCCAATAGAATAGAATACTTAATTCTTAAATAGGAACTTGAGTACTAATATCTAGATATTCCAAATTCAACCTCTAAATTACTAACACTAGTAGAAAAAACCTCAATTGCTCCGGTTAAAAACCCCTCAAATGCTCCGTATTTAACGCGTAGCAGACGTCATACGAGCATTTGAGAATTTTACAAATGCTCCGGTTCTCAACCGGAGCATTTGAGACCTCAAATGCTCCGGTTGTGGAAAAATCCGAAGCATTTGACTTTCTTAACATGGGAAAAATACCACAAATGCTTCGGTTGTTTAGGAAAACCGGAGCATTTGTTATAACAAATGCTCCGGTTTTTCCTAACAATCGGAGCATTTGTGTATTTTATATAGTAAAAAAAAAATTCAGTGCTCTCTTTGTATGCGTGCTAGCTAGTGTGCACTAGGGCGACGGAGACCACCCATACATTCATATTCATATCGCAAAGCAATGCTCACCAAATCTAACGCATACAGATATAATAGACACTCTTTGTGCCTCTCCCTTCAATCGACACATCTCATGTTCCTCTCATTTACATAGTATACAAAAAAAGCACACGCAAATCATACATCCAACACATTCCAAATATTATTATTAAAAAAATGAAATAAGTGTACATAAGTTACAAAACACGTGTAGATTCGAGTTACATAATATAACAAACCTACTAAATTTTTTGGCTACATTGTCATTAATTTCATGTGCCTTCAGTTTCAAGGATATGAATAAGCATTGCTACTTTGTTTACATAGTGAGAACAAAGCTCTGAAAATGATTAACTATAAATTATTGAGCGCGATATCAAACCATAGTACCAAATAACATAATCCGAAAACACGAACACATATTTGCTACTATATCCCTTCAAATACCACCATGTGACGGAAGGTAAAAGCTAAATTTATACATAAAGAAGATTTCCGACATAAGCAGTTCAGACTACCTGGAATTCAGGAGCAAGCTGCTGCCGAACTACCTAGGAACACCTCAATGGTATCACCTTTGCGCTACCTGAAGAAGCCAAGTTATGGTAGGGAACAACGACAAAAACATCATATACAGATAGATAAAATTTGTGTGAGAAACAGCAAGAGAGAAATGAAAATGTTTGTGGGGGAAAACAGCACCTAAATCACAATGTATTACAGATTATGATTTTAGTTTCTTTTGCGTTTCTCCAATGACCATTCTATCAGATACTACGATCTATAAATGCTTATCACAGAACAAAATAGCCAAGGTGTTCTTTTCTTAATCCGTCAAAACAGACACATTAGAACTTGCATACTTGACTACTACAATTGAATTATAGAGATTCTACCAGATGATATAGAATAGGCAATATTCTAGTTCACTTTTTCCCAGGTATATTGTGTCAAACTACCCTAACAAACACTAACACTACTAAATCATTAATAATATGACTATACTATACCAGATGCAGGAGACAGCAGAGGCATATACATCTTCATAACCTCAACTTCAGCATACATGTAATTAGGACTCCATCGAATAGGATGCATTTTCTATTTTCACGGTAGCATATACATTTATATTAAAACATTATGAGTGAACAAGAAAAATAAAAAACTCAAGGTGCCGTAAACGCAGCAATACAACAGAGAAAGTATATAATGGAGATGAAGTTGTAAACGCATATACATTTTCTTTAATAAATAGAGGTATATGAAGAGAAAGTGAAAATAAACCTGCTGGGCAGCATCGGAAGAGCTAAGAAGGTCGTGATTGCGGAGTGCATGAGAGGAGTTATAGGTATAATATCAAGGGTTGAGCAGAATAGCAAGTGTATATTTGAGGGCGATAAAGATTTTCCATATTTTTAAGCTCTTCCAGGTCATATTATTCGAAGGCACTATGATGAACACCACAACATGCACAGAAGGAACATGTCACCTAAAGAAACAAACATTGGGAGGCAAATTTAGAGCATAGGTTGATTCAAGGGAGAAAGCAGACATATTATGCTCTATATCTCGAAACTCGAGCTAATGAAGGACATTTTGTATTTGTTTGAGCAATGATGCATATAAATATATGAAAGCTACAAACAACAATGATCAAAATGAGGATTTGTGGCAAATCTAGTAATAAAAAAAATTCCTGCTAGCCAGCAGCACACGGGCTAGCAGCACGCGGGCTAGCAGCAGACCCACTAGTGGATTAAAGTCAGCAAAAGAGGATCACCCATGTACAGTAAAAAAACAAACTAGCTACTAATTACTATAGTTGTTATCATTTGTCAGGTGTACGGTCGCGAGAATACCAAGTATCATCATTCATCCTACTTGGAGACTTTTAGGAAGCGGGCGAACGACAAGTATATATATGCATTTTATTTTGGAAAGCTGAATTTCAAAATCACCTTTCTATGAGCTTCACTTGCTAGTATTTCATCCTGCTTTAAGAAAACAGTACGTAAGCTCCTCATCTTCAGCAGCCTCTGCTGCATCAGCTGCTACATTTTTTGTGCCATGAATGCATTCTTGCTATGTAGTATTTGGTCCAAAACTCTTCCTTTGACATCGATGTAAACGAGAACAAATCAAAAATTAACTTAAATGTTAGATTAAGAAGGAATATTAATGAGTAGGCAACAAGCTTATCGAAAATAGGATATATTCGCCTTTTTAGTTTTGATTTCTGACCAACAAGTTCATCACATATGCGCCAGATTGCAAATTAATTAAGATCAGACAAAGTATAAGGAGGAAGAATATGATGATTATTAATAGAAGAAGTGGCGAGTAAGAAAACATTAATTCTTCAAAAGAGGAAATTGAAGAAGTGTTGGAGTCTCGACCCTCCTTTTAACCCGTAACAAAAGTTGGAGATCGGGTCACTTCCACAAAATGTTACCGAGAGCTTCGAAAGAGACACATGACGACTTGTAGAGAACATGGTTTTATTCCGGTTGCATCACCCCATTGCAACTGCAGTGCCGTGTATTTGACCTTAGCGCAACCGAGATATAAGGTCGCAATTGCTGTAAACCATCCGCATTTCCCGCGAAAGTGGTTTCGCGACAGTGGTGCATCCGAGATTTAAAACCGTGATCTAGAACTAACCAGAAGGAGGTCCCCGTGACGGAAGGGCTTCTACTTCGTCCTCTATGCTCTGGACTACGGCTTCTAGGCCTTCTTCCCTAGTCATGGTACCGTTGATTTCTATCATCATCTCTTCTACCAGAACCACAGCCACCATGGGGACGGTCTCCATACCTCCTTCTGTACCTTCCAAACAACTGTCGCCTAAGCTCCCTGAAATTGATGTAAAAATAGCATGTTACTATGAGCTAACAATACAATCAAATAAGTAGAGACTACGAGAGGGTAACACCACAAGTAATCACCTGCTAATTTTTTTCAAATGCATAAAGTTGCAGTAACCTCCACGATTGCACACGTTTTCCTCATACTCTCTGCGCAGTTGCTCCTCCGAAGTTCGTTACGGGAGAAAAATCGACAATGATTGGACGATCTACAACATGTTATACAATGCCATCAGAGTTCAGAAAGTTGAATATGAGGCTAGATTAATCAGAGACAGTTTAAGCAGTGATGGATTAAAATACTCTATAAAGGCACATGTTAGGTAGCTTATGTCACCCTGATTCAATGAATTAAAATGATTCACAAGAAAGGGTTTCGTTTTCCAATAGTCAAAATATCTTAGCCCTTGTAGTCATGCAAGACCCACACATGGTAAGAAAACACCAAAAACACCAATAACTCTCTGTTTCAAGGCAAGCTAAAAAAGGTAAAGGTCAAACGGAAAAAAATTGCATCTCAAAACAAGTATAAATCTTCGGGCTACCAAATACATCTCATTCATGACTTCCAAATTACATAAACAGAATATTCAACACCTATTCTACTCACCAACCGGCGAAACAGAAAATCTCCTTTAAACTAGAAACTAACGAGCACAAGACAAACTCGACCTTTGAATGACAATATTTTTAAAGATGTAATGTTCGTATTTTAATATACGAGCACAAGACAAATGAACCTTTGAATGACTTTTATTTTAATATACAAAGTACGTGAATTCATATTTTGAGGTCGATGACGGGGTTGGAGAGAAAGAATCGAGATATGAGAAATAAAATTTGCTAGGGTTATATGAGAACATGCATGCACTAGAAACCAAATATTCACATGTCTGGCTCCGTTGTTGAGACTACCCTACTTGCACTCACCTTTAGTCTCCTTGTTTCCCTTGTCAAGCGGTCAAGAAAGCTTGGTGAGACATATTTGAGTGCTTACAATCGTTTTAAGTTTATTAAACATTTCATCATTTTAGAGGCACCTTAAAGGACAAAGAACAACATTATGGCTCTTGAACTAAGAGGATTATGAAGATTACTTGGTCTTCTAAATCACAAGTACAATCGCTAAGCACAAATTGACTAAGAAGTAGGTGCACATAGAGCCTAATGATTTCTCAAAAAAATTTGAAATTCAAACCTAGTGTTTCCAATATAAACGCACTGTTGGTGTATTTTTTTTCTTGAACACAAGACAATATGCTTTTTCAGCTAAACAGGACACCAACCATCGAAAAAATCACAAACTCACCATTTTTAGCCTTCGAATCATCCTTAAAATCACCGGCCATGGCGAAATTCTTCTACTAAGATTGAAAAATTACCAGAAAAAAAGTTGAAGCTAAGTCGAAAAGTTAAACCTAAGACAGAATTTGAACCAAAATCACCTTGAATTAAGCAGCTAATGAAAGCAACACAAGCTATGTAACTAGAAGTCTAGAATTAACCGTAATTTCAAGTAAGCTTAGCCACTAAGAGCTATGGCAAACTAGGAGACAACCTAAGGATCAAAGAAAGGCCAAAAATGTAACTCCATTTAACAAGTTTGACTCCAAAGAAACCAAGTAAACCCAAACCTCTCTTTTAAATCGTCCGACTTTAAGTTCTGGACCTAGTAAGCTTGTAAGCGGCGTAGTATGAACTGGAACCTGTTTCGCATCAACATGAACAACATCATTTAACATAAACTACAAATAAAGCAGTGTAGATAAAGCATAAGAGGATCTGAATTTAACAACATAAATGACACCAGCCCAAATCTATTGTTGCACTCTCACTACTATTATCATTCTCGTGCATCAGCTTTAGGTACAAATAAATTCAAGCACATAAACTACAAAAGTTAAAGAGAGGCAAGGAAATTGCAGAAGGACATCAATCAGCTGTTTTCTGTCAATTGAAGAACATTTGTGAAGCTAATTTGAAGGTAATATGAAATTTAGGAGAAAAGAAAAAAAAATGTTAGAAGAAAATTCATCGACACTAAACAACTTTCAAAAGAGGTGTTATTGCACATAACTTCTCACACAACAAAAATCATCACAAATTCAAACTGAATCTTTAGAAATTAGTATAATAGCAGCAAGACCTTCAATTATACATTTTCTCAACAAAGTTAGTGGAGCAACTTACCCTACGAAATTATTAGCAACTTCAGATCCACATACACCTCAAGACAATCACAAACAGGAAAACAAGACTCGCCAAAACTAAACCAAATTCATGCAAGATTATAACCATCAATTCACAAAACCTAAAATAGATGCACGAAAAGACATCTGAGGTTTAGGAATACAACACGAAAAGACTTGTTTAAACAATCAAACACAATCAATTTACACCCACAAATATAACCAATTAAGAAAAAAACAACAACATAAAATTACCAGTCAACCAATGTCTAGTAGCTACGCAAGCATCAAGGCGGCTGATCCACCATCTAATCTAGAACCGAATAGACCTTCCACCCCTCAACTTGCCAAACCTCAAAACACATAACACACAGGTATGAAAGTCAGAAGAATGGCTAGAGAGGCGGCAGATATTCTGGAGCCAGGCAGATGATAAAGATTTTCAAATACCTACAGCTCCAGCACTTATACTATACTGTCAAAGTTGCTTTTTCACATCAGATGCTTTAGAATCAATATATGCCAAACAGGATTCTACTTGAACAGGTAGCGTATAAGCCTCCTGCTTAGCTGCCTTAGCAATCTCCGCTATAGCTTGACAGAAAAATGAAACATCATCATTGAACATATCAGTAATGGATTTGGAAGTACAGCCTTCAGCATAAACATGCATAGATTATGTCATTTGAGGAACCGGGGAGGGGGGGAGAATGCAATTTAGACCTGCGGGACCCAATGACGGGATGCATCCTACGCAAACTGAAGCAAAACTTGGAGGTGATAAATATGGTTGCAAGAACAATTAAAATTAAAAAGCAATCAACAAGCAACGACGAAGCCGGTAGAAGCAACCGACCAACAACAACAAGCCGGCCAAGTAAAATCGGACATGTACAAGTGCTAGTACCGCATGATATGAAACCCTTTTAGTTTAGCCCGCTTAATTATGCTTTTTTAGTTGTTGCTAACCTTAAAATCTTAGATAGAGGATGTGTAATTATGCTTTTTAGTTGTCGCTCAACATAAAAATCGATTTCAACTCTTAACGGAATCACTAACTCACTAGATCAGATGACACCGTTCTAGTTTAGCTGCATTATTAATCAAAATCATGTTTTTGTATAATTATGACACATTGTTGTTTTAATTTACTTAAAAATCACCTATGTATGTAATAATTGATTTGTATAACACTTTCATTTTCACTGCACCATCAAATTTTACACATCCAATTACAGCTAAATTGTCAAAACTCACACCCAATTTTCACTTAAACCATCAAAACTCACAAACCTAGATACCCAATTTTCACTTAAACTATCAAAATTCACACATCCAAATTTCACACATCCAATATTCAACTAAACCATCAAAATGCACACACCCAATTTTCAACAAACTATATAAACTATCAAAGAGAAAGAGAAACAAAGAGTACCTCATAATCCAACGTTCAATGACAGGACCTATTGGCCAATGGTCGAACTTTGGAGAAATATAGAAAACCTCACATTCAAAGTTCAACAAATTATATACACCATTACATGAATTTTGCGAATAGAAAGATGAAAAATCGAAGAAATTAGCAATAATCTAACAATCAATCGCAGCACAGATAGCCATCACCATAAAAAAAATTCAAACAAAAAGAGGCAAGATCGAGAAGCCACAATTCGGTTTCCAGGGTTCCAGATTTCGAACAAAATCAATCAGAAATCGAAAAAGAAAAAAAAAATTCGACTCGCTTACTTGTATTAGTAAAGATTGCGAGTGAAAATGAACTGAAAACCCTCGAAATGGGAGATTGATTCGAAATCAGAGCTTCTGCGAACGAATTTGGGGTTTTAGCATGAAAACAACGGTGATGATAAGGAGAAGGAGAAGGAGAAGAAGAAGAGAAATGGGGGTTGTGTTGGTGTTGTCGGCGTGCTCCTTGAGGAAGAGCTCAGAGAGTTGGAAGACATTTGAGGAGGGAGGAGGGTGGTTGAGTGAGAGGAGGCGTAAAAGAGGAGAGAGAAAGAGGGGTAAGATTCTAGTGAGCAAATATGGGAAAGAGGATAGAGAAAAAAGTTTTAAGTAAAAATAGTCAAATGCTCGGGTTGTTTTAAAAAACCCAAGCGTTTCTGAATTTTATTTTTTTATTTTTTAGAAAGGTTATCAAATGCTCGGGTTGTTTAAACAACCAAAGCATTTGTAATGTAGCAAAAGAAGTTTTTTCTACTAGTGTAAAATAATTACAACTTAATAGCCAACTATCGCTTGAATCTGATGTGACCTTCCAACTCAAACCTGCAATATACAGAGGAAAATACAACTCATGCATCTATAACCATGGCCATGACTATAAACGATACGCAATCTTGAAAAACACAACATATATGGGCATATAAATTCATTTTGCTGAACATAAAGGTTACCTCGAACGCAATCCAATTCCACAATCCACATACTCTACTTTAATCTCCAAAGAATAACTCATTCCATGATTCTTGACAATCTTTAAAACTTGATCTCAATAGTATAGTTCTCCAACAAGACCTCAAAAATAACCATAATGGCAAGGAATTAATGATTCATAAACTTATCTCAAGTTCAACTCTACTTCACTAACTAATGTAATAAAACTCATTACATCTCATAAAACACAAAATGAATAAATTACAAATACACAAACCAGCTTTACAACTCGTTATCAAAATCCGGTTGATAAGATATTAATTTGATTTGGTAAGATACTCATTTTGTTAATTTTCCAACCTTTAGTGACAAGAATAAAGTAGACAAACTGATTTTATGACTTGTAATACCATATATACCTTGCAAGGTAATTATGGCTTTTGGTGTTTCTTTGAGACAAAAGAAAAGGAAGACAACCACATGCAGCAGCACTTAGAGAAGGAGGCAGCAGCAATCAAAGCAATGAGGGAGAGAAACAGAGCAACAGTGGTTAGCAGCGACAGCTCAAAATACAGCACTAGTACAAAACTTCCAAATAGCATATCTTCTAGCTCACAACTCCAAATTCAGTGATTTTTGAGTCTAAATTCATTAACTTTTCGAGATCTACAACATTAGTTTTGAAACTTTGGCCAAAATCTAACCAGATGATTAAGATAGATGGCTGGACAGGAACTCGTGATACAAAGGAGAAAGAACAACACATGAGTTTTGAGGTTCTTCAACATCAAAGAACGAAGGAGAGGGGTAGGAGAACCGAGCATGTCAATTGAGCTTAGGCGAGAGTAGAGAAAAGTAAACGAGCAAAAGAATTGGGGTTCTCAAAATGTCCAACAACTTAATATATTATTTTGATTGAATGAATCAAGATTTTATAGGCTTGAATATCATCACACTTGGCTAATAATAAACTTTAGCTTTTGACAACTCAATGGTGATTTGGCTTAATATTTGCAATACATGAATCAAGAGGAGTAAGATAGAAAATTGAAAGATGAGAGAACTAAATTGGTTTTCTTTTTATTTTATTTTATTATTTATAACTCGAGGGTAATCCTGTTATTATACTCTTAACACCTGAAAATCAGATTTTGTTTAAAACTCTTGTAAACCAAAATTACAAATTCTAATATAACCTTATCTTAATAAAATGATTATAAATTAGAGTTTTATAACACCTGCTTAAAATTAGGGCTATTACACTCTACCACCCTTAAAATAAATTTCGTCCTCGAAATTGGAAAACGTAAAGTTTAGATCATTTCAAAACAAGTACATTTCCGAAAATATTTTCACAAAAATCAAACGAAAAGGAACTCATAGCCGAACTCTAACATCTCAAAAGATAAATTGCTCTCCAACCCGATAATCACAAACTCCAACTACAAACTTTCCACAATCTCAATCAATATAATTCGATCTTTTTCCAATGATAACTCACACTCAAGCTAGAACTCCAATAGAACTTTTCACTTTTTCAATTTTTCAGTCTCAATACTCAACCTTCAATGTCTCAATCTCTATTCCTCAATTCTTAACCAACTAAAAACGAAAATCAATTTGAAACAATCCCAAAAATCTTTCTTGAACTCATATGCCATGATATGAAGATCACGACAACTCTAAAACAACCATGCTCTGATCCCACCTGTAACAGCCCGCACTTCCGAGCTGCTAGCTAATCACACTTAAGATTCACTAATCACGATCAACACTTAATGAACCTCGAATTATATATTTACTCACAGCGGAAACATAACCTTTTTACGATAATCCCGGACCTGTGGCTCAGGGCCCACAACATGACAACTTCAAAACCAAGTATCAGATTACAAAATACTTTACTCGATTCCCAATAGAATAGAATACTTAATTCTCAAATAGGAACTTGAGTACTAATATCTAGATATTCCAAATTCAACCTCTAAATTACTAAAATAATTACAACTTAATAACCAACTATCGCTTGAATCTGATGTGACCTTCCAACTCAAACCTGCAATATACAGAGGAAAATACAAAACAAAAACAAAACTAAAATGAGCGGAAAGCTCAGAAACTTTACTTCAACCCGTCAAAACGGTTTTTGTTCGCAAACATTTTTTATACAATAATCATGCTTGGTAATTGTTCGGAAAAGAATTAATCCTTTAAAATATATTGCTGGCATAGCTCAATCACTTAACACAAATCGCTGGCAAGTACAGATTTTGGCATAGCATAACGTAACATAACATAACACAATATTCGACCTTATCTGGTCTTAACTGAACTTATATCCGAATTATTTTTCTCCATCTGTACCTTGCCCACTTTTCATCTCAATTCATAAGGTAAGCCACCTAAAACAAATACGAAATCCTTTTTACATTATCATAGACAAATCATATATCAAGAAACATAGTATTTCCGAACAATTCCAATAACTGAACAAAACATATTTTTATGATCAATCAATATAATTTCACAACTCAACACATACTCATGCATCTATAACCATGGCCATGACTATAAACGATACGCGATCTTGAAAAACACAACATATACGGGCATATAAATTCATTTTGCTGAACATAAAGGTTACCTCGAACACAATCCAATTCCACAATCCACATACTCTACTTTAATCTCCAAAGAATAACTCATTCCAGGATTCTTGACAATCTTTATAACTTGATCTCAATAATATAGTTCTCCAACAATACCTCAAAAACTAACCATAATGACAAGGAATTAATGATTCATAAACTAAATCTCAAGTTCAACTCTACTTACTTCACTAACTAATGTAATAAAACTCATTACGTACATTTTATAAAACACAAAATGAATAAATCACAGATACACAAACTAGCTTTACAACTCGTTATTAAAATCCGATTGATAAGATACTAATTTGATTTGGTAAGATACTAATTTTGTTAATTTTCCAACCTTTAGTGACAAGAATAAAGTAGACAAACTGATTTTATGACTTGTAATACCATATATACCTTGCAAGGTAATTCTGGCATTTGGTGTTTCATTGAGACAAAAGAAAAGGAAGACAACCACATGCAGCAGCACTTAGAGGAGGAGGCAGCAGCAATCAAAGCAAAGAGGGAGAGAAAGCAGCAACAGTGGTCGGCGACGCCAAATTACAACACTAGTACAAAACTTCCAAATAGCATATCTTCTAGCTCACAACTCAAAATTCAGTGATTTTTGAGTCTAAATTCATTAACATTTCGGTATCTACAACATTGGTCTTGAAAATTTGGCCAAAATCTAACCAGATGATTAAGATAGATGGATGGACAGGAACTCGTGATACAAAGGAGAAAGAAAAACACATGAGTTTTGAGGTTCTTCAACATCAAAGAACGAAGGAGAGGGGTAGGAGCACCGAGCATGGCAATTGAGCTTAGGCGAGAGTAGAGAAAAGTAAATGAGCAAAAGAATTGGGGTTCTCATAATGTCCAACAATATTTTGATTGAATGAATCTAGATTTTATAGGCTTGAATATCATCACACTTGGCTAATAATAAACTTTAGCTTTTGACAACTCAATGGTGATTTGGCTTAATATTTGCAATACATGAATCAAGAGGAGTAAGATAGAAAATTGAGAGATGAGAGAACTAAATTGGTTTTCTTTTTATTTTATTTTATTTATAACTCGAGGGTAATCCTGTAATTATACTCTTAACATCTGAAATCAGATTTTGTTTAAAACTCTTGTAAACCAAAATTACAAATTCTAATATAACCTTGTCTTAATAAAATGATTATATATAAATTAGAGTTTTATAACACCTGCTTAAAATTAGGGCTATTACATGACAAGCTATGCCGATTCGACATTTGCAGATGCCCTTGCCCTTGTTAAGATCTCGATGCGTTTCACTGTCCTTGCCATGAAGCTTATGATGGAACGACAGAGCCTAGCTAGCATGTTGCGCAATACATAGCAGAGTATGATCACCATTCTTGTACCGCGAGAAATGCGCGAAGCTTGCATGTGCAAGGGCTATGGGTCAACTTTATCAAGTCCTACTCCTTAATGTTTCATTAATCTACCTAATGGTACAATTTCTACTTTTGCAGGTTTGGTAGACATATTCAACCTTCAATTTGCCAGCAGATGCTTGGAAAAGTAAACTAGCGACCATCGGGTTGTCTAGAGGTACGGCGAACCAATGAGGGACTACCTTAACGGGTTCAATCGCGAAAAGGTTTTTATTCCAAGATGAGATGACAGCTATAGAAGCCTTCCGAAGAGGTTTGCTCGAAGAATCATAATTCTACAAGGAGTTAACCAACCCCCGCCCAACCTTCGAAGATGCCCAAGCAAAAGCTCTTGCGTAAATCGATTTGAAGAAGATGTTGATTCCGGGAAAAGGTGCGTGAGAACTTGACGAGAAATGGCACGAAGGCTCCAAGCAACAACAACCGCCCTATTACAAAGAAGCTGTGCAGCGCGTTGACGTGGTAGATTCCTTCTCCAACTAGGCCAGACACTAGTAGAATAATATAATATTATTACGGTTTCTAAAAGGCCTATTACTCCGTTAGTGGATAACCTAATTAAACCTTCTAACCCTAACCCTAACCCCTAATCTAATACCCTAACCTTAACCACCCAACCACCACCCTTCCCCCTACCCCACCCCACCCCACCCCACCCTTGCAGCCCTACCCCATCCCCCCCCACCCCCGCAGCCCACCGTAGCCCACAACCTCCCTTCCCCTTTCCCTTCCACCGCAGCCCTGCGGCCCACTCCCCGGTCCCCCTCCCCGACCCCCCCCTTGATAAAAAAATCGGCATGCTTGAAAGAGAACGAAGAAGATAAATGAAATGAAACTATGAAAGACACCAGATCTGGAAAATGAAACCAGCATCACAAACCGAAATGTCATATTCATTTCAAAATTAAGCTGTAAATTAAACTAAAATAGAAATTCTAACATAATTCATTTACAAAAAGATAAAAGAAAAAAAATACCCTAAACATCATATCTAAACTAAAAATAATAAAAAAGAAAAAAATACAAAATACAAAAAAACAGAACGAAGAAGAGGAAGCGCAGTAGAGGATGCCACTTCTCCGCCGGCGAGGTTGAGCGATACTTCTCCGCCGCAAAACCCTAGAGCAAAGAAGATCTCCGCCGCAGTAGATCTCTGAGCGCCAGTATTCGAACGAACGACAAAGAAGACTTCGCCTTGGTCTGGTGATTTGAACGGCTGACGAAGGTAACTACATTCGAAGAAGAAGAACGGTTGACGAAGTAGAAGCACGGCCGACGATGGAGTTATCGTCTTCGTTTGGTGATCTAAACAGCCGACGAAGGAGAATCTCTTCGACCAAGAATAAAGGCCGATGAAGGAGAAGAACGACGAGGAGGAAGCTCAAGGAGGAGAGAGGCGAGTCGACGATGAAAGAAGACGAGAGAGGCGAGATGAGTGCGTCGTTGGTTGAGAAGCGCGGTTGAGACGAACGAAAGTGGTGGATGATGAGAGATGAATCGAAATGAGAGAAGCGAGAAGATGTGAACGATGGTTAATGAGGATGAGGGAGGATGAGAGATTGAGAGAACAGAGAAGAGAGAGGCGAGAAGATGAGAGTGAGGAATCAGAGATGAATGTGAAAGAAGGCGAAAATATGAAGGGTGAAATGTTAAAAAGTGGTTGTATGAATGTGAGACTGAAGAGGGAGAAAACCATAGTGCACCACTAATAGTGAAGGACCTATTGCTACGGTTATTACTGAAAACCGCAGCAATGGATTAACTAAAAAATAATATTTTCACTAGTAGAGTAATTGTATATTTCTTCGGTTGAAAAGTGGCCTATTCTTTGCGGATTTCGCACCGCAAAGAAATCAAGGCGTAGCAATAAGTTAAATTTATTGCTGCAATTTTAAAACCGCAACAATAGATTAACCTATTGTTACGGTTGTGGGTAAAACCCGCAATAATAAGTGTAGGTAAAAAAAAGATTTCTCGTTTTTTGAAATTGAAATATTCTAATAGTTCTCAAAAAAAAATTACAACACAAAAGTAACTACAACAAACTACACTTTGAATTCATATATTCAATAAACATGATAATCTTTCAATAATTACTGAAAATATAATAAATATAAAAATCGAAAAAAATAAAAGAAACTCCAAACCTAAGAAATGAAAAAAATAAGCTACAATAAAAAAAAACGAAAAATACACATAAAACTTGAAAAGAAACCAAAAGACCTCGAAGGAATAACAAATCTAAAAAATAAACTAAAACTAAGAAATCCCAAAAACAACAAATTAAAACTAACGAGGGAAGAGATGTAACAAAACCGATCAAAAATGAAAAAAGAAACGATCTCTAACAAAAAAATCAAAACTAAAAACTCCTAAAAGACAATTTTGATCGACTTTTACTTGTCGGTAAACCACGATGCCGCCACCTGCGCGAGGACCGCTGCTGCCGGAAAAACCACGAAGGATTGAGAGAGGCGTGATTTCGGACTACGAAGGAGATTGCCGGAGTTAAGAAGGATATCCGCCTGAAATTTGAAACCTTGCTTGATTTAGGAATGAGAGGCGCGATTTCGACCACGAAGGACGAGATTGTCGGAATTAAGAAGGAACATATGCGAAGAAGTGAGAGAGAATAAGGGAGGAGGAGTGACTGGCGTGAGAGGAGTGAGAGAGAATAAGGGAGGAGAGGAGTGAGAGGAGTGTTGAAACGGCACATCAAAATAAGAAGCAAACCCTAGCCTCTGTTTTCTAAATAAAATAAAGAAACCACAACAATAGATGAAAATGATATTCTTTTTAACATATTGCTGCAGTTTTCCAGATAAACCGTAGCAATAGGTTTTCTGTAGGATTTTTCTTTCTTCTCGCGCGGTCTATTGTTGCGTATGGGTTCTACTAGTGTTTAATCGATTGCTGCGATTTCCTTAAAAAACCGCAGCAATAGGTTATTTCTAATGTTTTTTCTCTGTACACCGTCTATTCCTGCGTAAAGCTAAAACCACATCAATTCAATAGCAGCAATAGGATTATTTTCTACTAGTGAGAGACTAAACCACCCACCAACAATTTGGGAGTACAACTTCAACGTCAGTACTGCAGGACTAGTCAACAGCATTGGCATGTTGGATGACGCCGTCAGATGGCCCAAAAGGTCAGACAAACTATGAGGCAAGAAGGATTCGTCAAAATGGTGCGACTTTCATGCGGATATTGGACACACAACAAACGATTGCATTGCATTAAGAAGAGAAGTTGCTCACCTTTTAAGAAAGGGGTTCTTGAAGGAACTCAAGTCCGACAAGGCGAAGGCAATAATCCGGCGTGAGGCAACAACTCTCGTAAAGGCCGCCGGCTCCGCCGCAACCTACCAGGATAATCAACCATATATCCGGAGGGTCTAAAGAATTCCGTCGACATATTCAGCCGCAAAACGCCATGGAAAAGAAAGCACCATGGAGAGACCCGGTTGCCATTAGCAAAAAGGAAAGATCGATTGCATGCCTATATCTTTCGACGAAGCGATGCCGCCGATTTGGCGGATCCACACAACGATGGATTAGGGATATCTTTCACAATTGGAAATTGCCTCCCGGGGAAGAGTGCTCGTTATTAATGACACTCAACAAATATCCTCATGTTAGATGCGCTCAAAGACATGGGCTTGAGTGAAGGGAACATCACCAAAAATCCACAATCCTTAGGGGGATTCAAGAGCGAAGCTAAAACACACTTCGCGAAATCACCTTGCCTACATATGCCTAAGGCGTTAACATCCGGGTAAAAATTCTTAGTCATTGATTGCTTATCCTCTTACAACATCATTGTTGGCAGGCCTTGTATACATAACATGAAGGCGGTGCCATCTACTTACAATTAAAACATCAAGTTCCCTGCCAACTGGGGGGTGCAAGAAATAAAAGGAAATCAGAAGCTGGCGAAAGAATGTTACAAGACAGCCTTGAAGCCCTCTGCAACAAACAAGTTGTCGGCATAGCAACTACAACAATGACGGACCATCGAAGATATGCAGATGCTAAAGCAGAACTAATTGACGAAATCATCCTCGATTCGTCAAAACCTAAGCAAACAGTTTGAAATGCAGATTGCTTCGCATGGTCACATGAATTTATGGTCGGCATTGACCCTGAGGTAATTAATCACAAACTCAATGTTAATCCTAACCACATGCATGTCAAGAAAAAACGCAGGAAATTTGCACCTGAACGCAACCAAGTGATCAACGAAGAAGTGCAAAACCTCTTGGAAACTGGCAAGATCAGAGAGGCAAGATTCCCAGGCTGGCTAGGAAACGTGGTGATGATGCCAAAGAAGAATGGAAAATCGCGAGTATGCATTGATTTTATGGATCTCAACAAGGCTTGCTCAAAGAACCCGTTTCCTCTACCTCACATTGATGCCATGGTAGATGCTACAACAGGCCATGAGTTGCTAACATTCATGGATGCCTTCAGTGGGTACAACCAGATCCTTATGCACCCTGAAGATCAAGAAAAGATGGCTTTCATAACAGATCGAGGGATTTATTGCTATAAAGTGATGCCTTTTAGCCTAAAAAACACAAAGCAACTTACCAAAGGTTAGTAAATAAAATGTTTGAAAAGCAGATTGGGAACACAGTGGAGGTGTACATTGATGACATGCTGATCATGACCACATCAAGCATCTGGAAGAAGGATTTGAAATTCTAAGGCGCTATCAAATGAAGCTAAATCCCCACAAAGAGCTCCTTTGGCGTCGCATCAGGCAAGTTCCTTGGGTATGTTGTAACTCAGCGAGGAATTGAAGCAAGCCCAGAGCAAATTAAGGCAATTGTCAACCTGCAATCCCAAGATGCTTAAAAGATGTGCAAAAGCTAAACGGACGAGTTGCATCTTTGAATAGGTTCATTTCCAAATCATCGGACTGGTGCAAGTTCTTCTATGATGTGCTAAGAAAGAACAAGTCTTTTGAGTGGACAAACAAGAACGAAGAGGCATTCCATAACCTGAAAACATACATGATGACGCCACCTCTCTTGGCTAAACCAAAAGACAAAGAAGCATTGACACTTTACTTAGCTGTAACACATGAAACTGTAAGTGTCGTCCTGGTAAGAGAAGAAGATGTAACCCAATCCCCCATATATTATATAAGTTAGACTTTGTTAATGCTGATACAAGGTACGCTGTAGGCATGTTTTTATTTCGCCTACGCGGTGTGAGCGCGTATTTGATCTGACTACCCCATTGTTAAGGTTTTATTGAAGATGTTTTCGAAGTCGCCAACAAGTATTTTAAGGAAGACTCGTAAACCTAATTGGATATTGAAAACTGTAGGGACATCTTAAGGACTTATCCATTGTAGATTTCCCCGTCCTGACTCCATAGATGGTCAAAATGAACCAAAGATTGAGTTCGGGGGTGAGGGTACAAACACGGTCATAATGAACCACATCCGTCCATTGCTGGCCTCTACTAAATATCGAATCATGTCAATTTTTATGCAATAGAATAACCAAATAATATTTTAAGCACCCTAAAATAATTTAGTCTAGGTTGGTTCAGGAAACACATAAAAATACTCTTTTTTAGTGACATGTTATTATGCAATCAATTTCCAGGGAACCTAGCAGGTTGTCCAAATTAATCTGATTAATGTTAGAACAGTTCTTTAGGTCTTGATTAACAAAAATAACATGTGGGTGATGAAAATATTAAATCATGCATAGAATAATCATATAATATGTATAGAACAATCAGGCAAGCATATAATAATGTATGAACATAAATAAAAATAAGGAAGGATTAGAATATACAGTCCAACGATTTTATACCAAAGATCTACATTATGAAATAAATGCTTAGTAACTTCAATATAAAAATAGGAATTTATTCAAGGATCCTCAATATTATACCGTGGCTTGGGTCTGCGAGATTGACAACCTTCGGGACGAGCAATCGTGAAGTCTGAAAGTATGAATGTCTGAAAGATTTGAATGTATGTATGAAAATGTGTTTGAATGTCTGAAAGTATGAGTTTTTGTAGGGAGGTTTTGTAGACAGGTTCGTAAATATATTCGTACAGTTCGAAGTGTTTAAGTGTGAAAAACCGTATGAAAAACCGTATTTTAATTCGGAAAATCGAAGCCTATTTATAGGGAAAACGAATCTGCGCTTCACGTGCTATCTGCGCCAGGCGCAGGATGACGTGTCATGCGCAAACCCACGTGTCAGGCGCACATTGGCGCGCCTGACGCGGCATGTCCAGTAGAAAGCGTACACGGGGTACGCACTTTGAAAAAGATAAGAAAGAAGAAAGATGCGTCTCACACAGAGAAGTGCGCTTGGCGCAGGACTCTATATGACACATAAGTCTACGTGGCAGTCTTGTGCGCTTGGCACACTGCTGTGCGCTAGGCGCAGGCTTACGTGGCAGGACACGAGCGCTCGGCGCACATCTGTGCGCTCAGCGCAGTCTTGTGCGCTCAGCACACATTGGTGCGCTCAGCGCACCGCCTTGCTTTTGACACGTTTTGACAACTTTTTGATTAAAAAGCATTTTAAAGATTTTCTTTTATCTTTTAACTCTAGAAATCTGATTTTACGGGATAAAAACCGATTTTGATTATAAAAAAATATTTTTGAAAATATTTATTTTATTGAAATAAAACAATTAATTATTATTAAACAATTAATTGGGCTTTTCGAAGGATTAGGCTCAAAATACAAATAATTATCATGAATAATTAATTGGGCCTTAAAATAGGACTTTAACACTTTTCAAAATAGTTTTGGAATGGCTCTTCGGACTGTTATGCCCTTGGGTCGGACCAATTATGATCGCGGTATGTTTCATCATCGGGTCCTTAGATGCTGAAACAAGGTACACTTCTTTAGAAAAACTTATACTTGCTTTAGTTATGGCTTCCACTAAGCTGCGACCTTATTTTGGATATCATCCTATTTGTATAAAAACTAATTATCCTATAAGATCTGTGATGAACAGGCCGGAATTATCGGGCAGAATGGCCAAATGGCTAGTGCACTTAAGTGGATACTAAATCAGATATGAATTAAGAACAACAATCAAGTCACAAGCTTTAACAGAGTTTATGGCTGATTTCAGTCCAAATCTGCAAAATGAAGCCGACAAAGAGTTGCTACAGTTGCTAGAGCAAATAGCAAAACCTAAGTGGACATTATGCAATGATGGATCATCAAACGCAAATGGAGCAGGACTTGGATTAGTACTAAAATCGCCACAAGGGGACATAATAGCAAGGCTATACATTGTGAGTTCAAGGCAACTAACAACGAAGCAGAATACGAAGCGTTGATCGTCGCCTTAATAAACATCGCAGCGGAACTAAAAGTCAAGCGAATTGAGAAAAAGTTGCGATTCTTTGCTAATTGTCAATCAATACAATGGTTCTTATGTTGCCGAAGATCATCAAATGGAAAAATAGTAGGAGATAGTCAAAGATGTCACCATCAATTTTGATGACTTCACCATCAAGCAAATACCCAGAGAGCAAAATGTCGAAGCAGATCCCCTGGCAAACTTAGGCTCAGTATCGGTAGCACTAAACTTGAGCACAGACACTACAGTTGCTTCTAATGAAGAAGACTGGATAGAATCGTACATCCAATGGTTGAAAGAAGGCATCCTACCTAGCTAACTTGGAGACGCGTAAACTTTCAAGGTAAAAGCATCCATTTTATCCTAATTGATAATATATTGTTTCACAAGTCCGTTGCAGGTCGCTACCTAAGATGCCTGAAAAAGAACGATGTGTCAAATGTCTTCACAAAGTTGAATGACGGCGAGTGTGGCAACCACTCTGGTGGTAGAAGCCTATCCAACAAGGAACTCAGAATGAGCTATTATTGGCCCACCATGAGGAAAGATGCCAAGGAGTACGCTCGTAAACGTAATGCTTGTCAAAACATGCCCCAGTTTCACACCAACTGTCGAGGAAATTTAACCCTATCTTGGCACCTTTTTTTATGATGCGGGGAATGGACATAGTTGGCAAACTTCCGCAAAATTGAGGACAATGAGTGTTCATGCTAGCAATGACGGACTAATTTTCCAAATAAATTGAAGCAAAAGCCTACAGGCAAGTCACTAGCGCAGAGGTAATATCTTTCATTAAACGCAACATATTATTCAGGTTTGGCATCCCTTCAGAAATCATTTGCGACAATGGATCACAATTCATAAGTGGCAAGACACGCAAATTATGCCAAAAGTGGGGATCATCAAGATACCCGCTAATAAACGGACAAGCATAATCCAACAACAAGATCATCGTCAACAATATCAAGAAGCGCATAGAGGAAGTTGGAGGAAGATGGGCTGATGAGTTACATAGAAGGACAAGCATAACCGACCTAGAAGAGACGTTTGCAACTCTTCGCGAATATCAAATGAAGCTTAATCCCAAGAAGTTAGTGTTCGGAGTTAGGTCCGCAAGTTCCTGGGTTTCATGGTAAGTGAGGGGGGGATATATGTGAACCCCGACAAAATCAAGGCTATAATTGAGTTACTGGAGTCAAAGAGCATCCGTGATCATTTAGAAGTTGACCAACAGAATGGTCGCCCTCACTCGGTTCATCTCCAAGTCGGTAGAAAAGGCCCTCCCTTTCTGTAAGGTACTGATGGGCAATAAGAAGTTTGAATAGGGAGACAAGCTGAGGCAGGCTTTCACTGCCGTCAAAGATCATTTCAAAAGACTACCGACCATCATAAGACCAGAAGTGGAGGATAAACTCCAATTATATGTCTCCATGTCTGTGAAAATGGTAGCATCAGTACTGTTAGTAGAAAAGGACAAACAACAACACCATATCTACTTTGTCAGCCATGTACTGGCCGGTGCAGAACAAAGGTATGAGTTGTTAGAGATGATTGCATATGCCGTGCTGATAGCGGTCAAGAAACTGAGGCCATACTTTGATGCTCATACGGTGCAAGTACTGACCAATCAGCTGTGAAAGAAGCCCTTCACAAGCTGGACACCACCAGTAGATTACTCACGTGGGCTATCGAGTTATCAGAATTCGACATGGAATACCAGCCTCGCACCGCCATTAAGGCGCAAGCATTGGCCGACATAATCGTCAAAACCACACATGAGGATACAGAGGAACCTGCAGTCTTTCGCATATTGTTGTTGACAGCTCTGCAGCCCAGCACGAAAAGGAGCAGGTGTTGTCATGACATCCCATAGGAGGATACTTTTGAATATGGGGTTCACCTTGGGTTCAAGGAGTCAAACAACGAGGTAGAATATGAAGCCGTTATAGCCGGGATCAGTCTGAGTATCACGGCAGGGGCAAAGAAAATAAAGATGTCAACAGACTCTGAGCTCGTAGCTAGCCAGATATAAGGGACATATAAGGTTAGGGAGCCGGTAATGCAGAAATACCTCCGCAAGGTGAAGCAGCTAACGACAACATTGCAAAGTGTTGAGGTAAGGGTTGTTGTGAGAACTAAGAATATGGCAGCAGATGCCTTATCAAAGCTAGCCTGTTCAAGCACAGTGGACCTCAAGAGGAGTGTCATGGTAGATTTGCTACCGGAATGCAACGTCGTCCACAGCCAGGGAGGTAAGCGGTATTAGTTAGGGGAAAGAGTGGTTCGACGAAATCATGGTATACAAACTGAACGAACAGCTCCAGCAGGTAAAGATGGCAGCAAAGAAGCTGAAAAGGGAAGCCATATGGTTTTGCATGTTCCAAGGGAAGCCATGAGGCCATGAAAATAATGGAGGAGATTCATGAGGGAGCAAAAACCATATCGGTGGAAAGACTCTAACTCTGAAAGCTCTTAGAGCGGGATACTATTGGCCAACAATGTTAGTGGATGTATAGGCGTATATGAAAGGACGCGACAAATGCCAAAGGTTCGCACCGGTCATCCACCAACCGGCCAATGACTTGTAGCCTATTCTTAACCAAATCCCCTTTTCTTAGTGAGGGATGGACATTAGTTCCCTTCACACTATCGTCAGGCCGTAAAAAGTTCCTAATAGTGGGAATAGATAACGTCAGTAAGTGGCGAACCTGAGCCGACTGCCAAGATAACGACCAATCAGGTGAAAAAGTTCATATGGCAGAATATCATAACCAGGTTCGGCATACCTATAGTCATTATCATGGATCATGGATCCCAATTTGACTGCGGCCCCATCAAGAGCTTCTTAAGCCCATACGACATCAAGTTCGCGTATTCATCAGTATATCATCCTTCGAGCAATGGACAAGCTGAAGCTGCCCAGCAGATACTCAACGACTTAAAAAAGAAGCTAGATGACATGAAAGGAGGATGGGCCGACAAGGTTCCAGTTGTCCTATGGTCTAACAGGAGAAGCCCTTTTTTGGCTGGCATTAGGGCAGAGGTAGTACTACCAGTTGAAGTCGGAGAATCACGAACTCTCATCACGAGCTAAACGGAAACTCCAAAAAGAGGATCTTGACCTGATACCTGAGGTAAGGCTGGCAGCCAAACTCAGATTGGCCGCTTACATAGATCGGATCAGCAAAGCCTGCAATAAGAGAGTTAGTAGCCAGGCAATTTTCAAGGGCGATCTAGTTTTAAGAAGAACAACTACTGGTAAGGCCCACAATGAGGGCAAGCTGACTACCAATTGGGAAGGTCCATATTTGGTAGAGTAGCTTTATGTTCAGTTAATAAAATGACATTGTTTGTCGTTCCTAGTTTATTATCAAACGTTAAAATGTAATAAAGCCGGCAAGCCAGGAAGAGCCACTTATTTTAATAAGATGAGCATCTTCGAAACATTTTGTTATGGCCACTAGAATACTTTTTTTATTATATCTACTAACGGAGCGTGCACTAACAACTAACTGTCTGGGAGGAACAAAATATACATTTCATATCACAGTCATGATTATCTCCATTAACGGTCTATGATTCAAAATCTGCCATTTGAGAAAAGCAGACTTGCCACTAATTAGAGTCATAACTATCTCTATTAATGGTCTATGATTAGATAATCTACCATTTGAGAGAAGTAGACTGCATATCATTAATTGTCTTGATTCACTTTATTAGCGGTTTATGATTCAATAATCTACCGCTAGCAAAGGAACAACCGACATACTTATGTTCTAGTCGCTATGCTAGAGAAAATCGTTACGAGTGAAAAATGACTTAATTGATTCGGGGACTTCAGCCCATCCCTCTCCAGCTTGACCTGCTCAAGCTTAGCTTTTATCTTCCGGATCTGCTCGTCCGCAATGGCTTTTAGCATAGCTTAGCAATAAAATAGCCGCCTTGGTAGAACCAATACAGATCCAGCAGTTCCTTGCCAGACTGGGAACACTGCAGAAAATTTGCAATAAGTAAGCATTAGTCGACAAGAAAAGAAGACGACATCAAAAATGTACATAACCACAAAAGATCATAAGCTTACCAGAGCTAGGTTATGGGCGTACACAGTCGTAACAACCCTAATATCGTCAACCGGCATATCCCGGCAGGCGTCATAGCCCTCAGAAATCGATATCCCAGGTTGTCGCCCTCGAGGAGGCGGTCCAGCAGTAGCGACTCATCGTCGCCGACATCACACTTGGGGGAGAATTTACCCCCAAATCTGATCGGTGACCGGGCCCACATCTGCTTGACAAGCTCAGGGATGGGAAGCACCGTTCTCTCTATCAATCCAACCTTCTCCCGGTTGGCAACTTCACGCGGTTCGGGGATCAAATCCGGCAGCATGAATTGTTTGTAGATTTTGGGTCGGAGAGAGAAACTCGGGCCAACAGCCGACTATTTGCCGGACGTTTGGATTTGTGGAGAATGAATGACCGCCTGTAAGTCGACCCCAGTCTGGACGAGCTCCTTGTTATGAGTCGCCTGAACTTAGGGTCGTTTAGGAGCACGACTATCCAATGCCTAGTCATTGTCCCCCTTCCTCTTCTGGGGAATGACAACAGACTTATTTTCCCTAATGAAAACCTTGGTCCTAATAAGATTGTCTGACTCATCCCGGCCCTAACCTCGGACCTTGTTATTTCCTTAACAGTAGTCAGGATAGAAACAGATGTCTTTGCAGGTTTGGGAGGCATGTTTGTAGTAGGCAACCACTGGTCGTTCAAACTCAAGGCTTCCCGGATCAAGTGCTTGCGAGCTGCAAGTGAAAAGCAAATAGTTAATTGTCAGATATAAGCAAGACAACGAAAAGGAAAAAGATAGAATCAGATGTAAAACAACGGTGCAGACTTGGCTAAATAACTCTGAGTTCTTACCATGGGGATCAGCCCAGCAAAAGCCCAACGCCGACAGGGCGAGGTGTAGTTAAGATGTAGGTGTAATAAGGTAACCAGGTCTCCGGCACCGGCACATCTTTGACCCATCTCTTTGCTGGGATGGAGCTTTCCTCAAAAAAATTGTAGGCAATAAGTTCCCTGGCAATCAGTCTTCTATCATGGATATGCTCCATCCGTTTTCACAGACGAGTGAAATGTCGGCAAACGGGAAAGTCTTGAGGGACCCTTAACCTAAAGAACTGAAACTGCCATTCTTTTAGGGATGACAGCTTCGGGAACAATGTCAGCTTATCATTATGTGTGTACAAAGATAACCATTCACCCCGTCGATCGGATTCCCTATCGTCTCTTGACCACTTACCCTTACCTTTAGCTGAACCATCACCCTTTAACTAGTGCAACTTGCGGAACTGGTTCAACATTTTCGGGAAATTCTTAAAACGGGACGTCCAAGCAAACGCTATTAAGTTCCAGCACGATAGTGACATCAGTTAAACAAGGCAAATATTGAAGGCGGTGAATATCTTTACAATGAACGGATCTAAGGGAACCTGAGTCCAAAATACAGTTGATGGGCATATACTACGACGTGCTCGTCTTGGCAATAAGTAACCCGACGCCCCGAGGACGGCAGAACTAGCTCATAACCATCTTGTAACTCAAATTTTATTGGGCCCTTCCTAGAAAAATCAAACTTAGCTTGATGCAAGTGTTCCTCCAGACACCATCAATCTTAACAAAAGAGGGACTCCTCTTCTCGGCGAACCAGCATGTAAAGCTCATTGAGCGAGTCATCATCATCCGGCTTAATGATTTCAGGAGGATCTTCATCTTCATCAAGGATCCTGTCACTTATCGAGTCCTCATCACCGTTTACTCCTACCAGTTTTGATGACAAGGCATCAATGGGGGGCATAGTAGAGGGACCAGGTTTAGTAGGGCAAAATTCGGGAGAAGATTCCACAAGACCTACCATGCTGTCGTATTCATCAAAAAAGACTTGTTTCATTTTTTTGGTCGGCGGTGAACTTTCGAACCGCTCAGGGTGAAATGTTCAGATACAGGGTTTCTCAAGCCGGATCTACTGGCCTAGAGACTAAACCAGCTACTTCGCGTCCAAGGGCCATAGCGGCCTCATTTTTGGGGTTCAAAGTAGTTTGGGTAACATGGGGCTTAACCCCACCAGAAGTGCTACAATCTGTGTTGGACTTAGTCCAACGCTCCCTAGCCATGTCCACTACCGGCAAAAGGAATTCTAAGGAAGCCTTGGACGATGTACCGAAGCTAAAGTCGCTATCGGTTAAGGGAGAAGGGGACTCTGAGATATTTTGGGAGTCAAAGGCGGACGACATGTTTACTTTATGAAAATGAACCCAAATAAGATGTAAGAAAGCGGTGCTACCTCGAAATTTGATGAGAGAAAAAGAGAGAGAGAAACCCAGTTAGTCGTCAGAAGTTCCACGATGAAGTGAGAAAAGCTAAAACTGGCTGGAAAATTTGCAAATCAGCGCAATTGTGAAATGGAACGTGCCGATTAGGATTGTGCAAGTGATTTCAACAAACTTGAAGGAAAATGGAGTAAGTAACCAACAAATGAAATTTGCGAAGAATAGAGAAAATCGCCACTAAAGAAACTTACTTGGGGTTTGAAGAAGAGTGAAATGAGAATGGGGGGGGGAATCCCTACATAACAACGTTTCAACGACTAAGATTCAACGACTTCTCAACTGCCTCTCGCAGATGCTGACACATGTCAACCCACGAACGTACATTAATCAAATGATTACTTCTGAAATAATGATACATCGTTCGAGAACCGATGTGACGTTTCATCTTCAACAAGCCTGAGTTGTGCCTCACTAATCATACTGGCTCCTAAATCTCAGAATTCGAGGAAATGTTACGACACTCAAGACAATTCGATCTTTAACGAAACAGGCTATGATTGTCAAAGTCATACTACTAGTCTAATAGAGTCCCTAAAACCGTCATGGTCAATCTGCCAAGGTACTCTTCATACAGGCCATGGTTAATGAGCTTGGGCCTGATCCATTTACGCCATATATGGACTAGGGGCCTAGAGATAAGTACTGAATAAGGGATAAGTATTGATGGAGCTAATATGAGATGTGTCTTATAATGATTGGAGACTCCCGACCACTATAAATACCCATGATCTGATTAATCAAGGTACGTTCACAATCATAATTGTACTGTACAATACTTGAGAGCCATCGGTTTTTCCTTTACGGACTTAGGCATTGGAGGGCATTTTGTCGGATCAGCCCACAAGTTTAGTTTACGTATGCTTTGCTGCAGGATCCAACTTGCCTTACTGACGTGGAAATACTGGTTCCCCCCTTAGGCCCCTATAAGTTATTCTATATCGGAATAGTTGACTATTGACTAACCCAAACCATGGGTTTTTGACATTTCTACTCAGATAATGTAACACCTACTTCCAATATATTTTCTTCAAAAAGTAAACTCTGGAATTCATTTAATTAATCTACTACAATTGAAAATTAAATTGAGTCAATAATATGGGAATATATAGGAGAAACAGTTCTATCAGCATTTGTACAAGTGTTGTTTGAGAAGCTCTTTTCCCGAGGAGTAAATTTGTTTATGAGGTTAGTGAAAGGAGGAATCCCACAAAAAACCATCAAACAATGAGATAAAAACTAAGAATTATAGAGGCATTTTTAAGTGATGCGGAGCAAAAGCAAGTCCAAAGCAATGCTTGTGAAGTCATGGATGCAAAAACTCTAAGATTTGGTGCATGACTTATAGGATGTGTTGGATGGTGTTGGACATCCTCTTATGATGATCAGCTACATCACAAAGCATGACAGGGTAGGCAGCCACAACAAAGAAGTTTGTTACATTGTAATATTTTTATTCTTTTTCTTTATTTCTTTTCCTAGTCTGTAATAATCTAGTTAGCTTAGTATAAAAGCTAATCTAGTTCCTTCTTTTATTTTTTAGTCAAACACATTCTATTGTTTTCTCTCGAAGATTATTCAGAGTTTTTTCATTTAATAAAATTCAGTAAACTCTGAGCTCAAAGAGTGGAGCGTGATGGAGTAAAAATTCTTTGTTCTTTTGATTGAATCTTCATCATAAATTCTGACATGGTATCGAGCAATAAGATTCTGGAGAAAAGTTCTTGAAATTTTGCGCAAATTTCCAGAAGAATTGAAGATCAATTTGTTTGATGAAGTTTTTTCAGAAATCGACTTTTTCATCTGGTTTGATTTCTTGATTTCTTGTCTATATTGAAGTAGATCCTTGAATTATGGATAGATTGATTGTTTTTTAGTTAAAATTAAAGTTAAGAATGATTGAGGTTAATTTTTTTGCTGAAATTCTTTGGTGAAGTTGATTGATAAAGTTGTTGAGGATTGAAATTGGAATTGTTTAGAAGTATTGATCGAGAAATAGCTTGAGATTCTAAAAATTTCTGTAGAATTGATTGAATTAGATTGAGTTTTGTTTTTTGAATCAAAAGATGACAGAAGAATCAAACAATAACAGTAACAATAGAGTTTTAGAACCAACTCAAGATCCAAATACAGTATACTATATTCATCCTGCTGATAACAAAAACTATAAATTCATTTCTGAGGTGTTTGATGGTGAAGGATATAGTTCTTGGAAGAGATCCATGATATTAGGATTATCTATTAAAAATAGGATGTGTTTTGTGGATGGATCCTTGCCAAAACCTCCTGTTACTGACAATAATCATAAGGCTTGGATCAGATGCAATGACTTGGTTACTGGCTTGATTTCAGGAGTTCTAGGACCAATTACAAAGAAAAGTGTATTTTTCTATAAGACTGCTAGTGAGATGTGGAAAGATTTAGAAGAGAAGTATGGACAAGTCTCTTCTACTCATTTGTATGCACTACAAGACGAGTTGAGTGCCATATATCAAGAAACCGAGAGTGTTGCTGAGTTTTTTGCCAAGATTAAGGTAATCTGGGATCAATTTGATGATTGTAAATCCACTGCCAGTGTGTTTGTGCAATGGATGTACTTGCAATCTTACTGGAAAGATTATTAAGATCCAGCAAAGCCCGAGATTGATGCAATTTCTCATGAAATTGAAGCATACTTATCAGCAGACAAGAAGTAATATGTTGATGATGTAGCCTCTTCCAACTCTCTTACAAGCTTATAGAATGTTTTTACAAGAGCAAAAACATAGGCAACTGAGTGATATAGCAAGCAGTAGCAGCAGTGATGTTCTTGCTGTTGGAGCTGACAGAAGGAGGTTCTATGATAACAAGGCTAACAGGCCATTTCAGTCTACAGGAGGTGGACAAAATTACAGAAATAATAATTTTCAAGTTGGTGGAGATAAAGGAAAGAGTGTTCCATTCAGGAGAAATTCCACTCTATACTGTGATCACTACAAGATGGCATGACACACAATTGATAAGTGCTAGAGGATCATTGGTTACCCCAAGAAATATGCAAATGCTGCTCTAGGAGAAGAACAAGACTCTCAGGTTGAAAACACAATTACAGCTTCTTTCACTCATGAGCAGTACTCAAAGCTGTTGAACTTGCTGAACTCAGGAGAAACACCTAAAGAGTCTGAAGAGAATCAACCTAGAGGAGCTTGTTTTGCAGGTAAACTATGTTTACTATTTCATTTTAAGTCTGGATGGATCATTGACAGTGGTGCAACAGACCACATTTGTCATGATAAGAGCATGTTTGACACAATTTCCCCACTCACATGCACTGATAACACAATAACAATTCCTGATGGAAGGAAAGCTATGATTACTCACATTGGGACAGTCAGGTTATCTGATCACATAGTACTGCTTGATGTGTTATATGTGCCTGATTTTCACTTTGTTCTCATCTCAGTGCATAAACTATGTCAAGATTTAAAGTGTCATGTTACATTTAGCAATGACACTTGTTTGATACAGGATCTTTCCTTGAGCAAGACAACAGTTCTTGGTAAGCTTCAAGGAGGATTATACTTTGCTGAAAAGAGTTACCATAACTCACGTGACAGTAGATATCAAAATAAGAATGTTGTTACTGCTGTTTGTACAGATGTTCATTCTCTTGCTTGTAATACTAATCATGTTCCATTTCATCAAATAAAACATGTTGTACCTGACATACATGATTCAATGTTTTCATACAACATTTGCCAAATCTATCCCATTGCTAAACATCCAAGAATGTCCTTCCCTATTAGTTTAATTAAAACCACAATGCCATTTCAGTTGATTCATGTAGATATTTGGGGCCCATACAAACACAAAACTTATGGTGGTTATTCCATGTTTCTCACAATAGTAGATGATTTTACTAGAACTACTTGGGTTCATCTATTAAAGTTCAAATATGATTTTGTTCACATCATTGAGAAATTTGTGAATTTTGCTGAAAAATAATTTGATGCTTCTATGAAATGTATTTGATCAGACAATGCCAAAGAGTTGTCTGAAGGTGCTATTGTTGCTTTTTATAATGCCAAGGGCATAGAACATCGACAATTTGTTCTCATACACCACAACAAAATGGTGTAGTAGAAAGGAAGCATATGCATCTTCTTGAAACCCGCGGATATCTATGCTTCCAATCTAAACTTCCTGTGCAGTATTAGGGTGAGCTCATCATGTGTGCAGCCTACCTTATAAACAGGATGCCCCTTCCTGTTTTACACCACATTTCACCCTATGAAAAACTTTACAAAACTAAACCCAAGCTTGACCACCTTAGAACCTTTGGTTGTTTGTGTTTTGTTTCAACATCCAAGGTTCATAGAACTAAATTTGACCCTAAAGTTGATCCTTGTGTGTTCATTGGGTATTCTTCTACTCAAAAAAGCAATAAAGTTCTTCATTTAAATGATTCTTCTATTTCAGTTTCTAGGGATATAGTGTTTCATGAGAAACATTTTCCTTTCCACATTTCTAATACATCTTCTTCTTCTTCTATTTTCCAATTTTTTCTACCTAAATCAAACCAAACCCACATATTTCAAGATCCCTTCACTCCCTATTATGATGATTATCCTTCCACTTCAGATTACACCTCTCATCCTTCCACATCCACCTCATCATCCACACCATCATCTCCTCCTACTTTTCATTCTCCTACTATCTCTTCTACAGACTCTAATTCTTCTTCTCATGATTTTGATCCATCCTATACTTCTTCTTACACACCAGCAGACTCTCCACTCATTGACACTTCTTCTCACATACAAGATCTCTCTCTCTCTCTATTCCATCTGCAGTCCCTCGTACTATAATCAAAAGACCTCCTGCTTGGTTAAATGACTATCATTGTCATTCTGCCAGTACCACTGATGGTTCACATTGGTGTAACCTGGCTTCCTATGACAATCTAGCTACTACTTCTAAAGCTTTTATAGCTAAGGTTTCTTCCTTAACTGAACCTACATCCTATACTACTGCTTCTAAGGATGAACATTGGGTTACTGCAATGCAACAAGAGCTACAGGCCTTAGCTCATAATCACACTTGGGATGTTGTTGCCCTTCCTCCTGGTAAGACACCAATAGGGTGTAAATGGGTTTACAAGGTCAAACTAAAGGTAGATGGTACATTAGAAAGGTACAAAGCCATATTGGTTGCTAAAGGGAACAATCAAAGGCATGGGATTGAATATGAAGAAACTTTCTCCCCTGTGGTTAAAATGGCTACAATGAGATCTATAATTGCTTTGGCAGCCTCTTTTGGTTGGACCTTGTATCAATTGGATGTCAACAACGCATTACTTCATGGTGACCTCCATGAAGAGGTATATATGCAAGCCCCTCCTGGTTTATCTGTTGCTGCAGGGCATGTTTGTAAACTCACCAAGTCCCTATATGGCCTTAAACAGGCTTCT
This sequence comes from Beta corolliflora, assembly GCA_947648045.1. Taxonomy (NCBI): domain Eukaryota; kingdom Viridiplantae; phylum Streptophyta; class Magnoliopsida; order Caryophyllales; family Amaranthaceae; genus Beta; species Beta corolliflora. The sequence continues at coordinate 54,848 of CANSZD010003807.1, forward strand.
AGGTCAGTGGTTTGCTAAACTACTTGCTGAATTATTGCTTCAAGGTTTCACTCAATGCAAGAGTGATTATTCTCTTTTCATTAAAAGAGTTGGCTCTCAAGTTACTGTAGCTGCAATTTATGTTGATGACATAATCTTGACTGGCAATTATCTCTCTTCTATCAATGATCTCAAATCTCATTTACATGTTATTTTTAGCATCAAGGACTTGGGTAAACTTCACTATTTCTTAGGCATTGAAGTCACTTATATGCCTCAAGGAATTGTTCTCACTCAAAATAAGTTTACCAAGGAGCTTCTGGAAACATCAAGCCTTTCTTTTTCAAAGACTATAGTTACTCCTCTTCCTGTTAATTTAAAGCTTCAGGCAGATGAAGGCTCATTACTTGCTGATCCTATCTTGTACATGAGTCTTGTTGGTAAGCTCAATTTTCTTACTAATATAAGGCCTGCTCTTGCTTTTATTGTTCAAACATTGAGCTAATTTATGCAAGCTCCTAGGGACAGTCATTTCAATGCTCTCGCTCACACTTTGAAGTATGTTGCTGGCACTATTGGTCAAGGCATCATTCTCAAAGGTTCTGATAAGTTAGTTTTACAAGCCTTCTCAGATTCTGATTGGGCTGCTTGTGTGGATTCAAGAAAGTCTGTAACTGGCTATGTTTTGCAACTTGGAGGTTCTCCCATATGTTGGAAATCTAAGAAACAACCCACTATTTCTAGATCTTCTTCTGAATCTGAATATCGAGTCATGGCAAGTGTAGCTGCAGAGGTCACTTGGCTTGTTCAATTACTCACTGAATTGGGGGTCTCTAATCTCAAGCCTGTCACATTGCATTGTGACAACCAATCAGCCTTACACATAGCCAAGAATCCTGTCTTCCATGAGAGGACAAAACACATTGACATAAATTGTCATTTCACTCGTGAAAAGGTCCTAAAAGGATTAATTCAGCTCACATATCTCCCTACTTCTTCACAATTGGCTGATGTTTTTACAAAGATTATCCCTTCTGCTGCTGTCAATGATTTACTTAGCAAACTTGGCTTGTTTAAACCACATCCAAGTTTGAGGGGGGTGTTGGACAGTCCTCTTATGATGATCAGCTACATCAGCAGCATGACAACTATGCAGCCACAACAGCAAGTTTGTTACATTGTAATATTTTTAGTCTTTTTCTTTATTTCTTTTCCTAGCTGTAATAATCTAGTTAGCTTAGTATAAAAGCTAATCTAGTTCCTTCTTTTATTTTTTAGTCATACACATTTTATTGTTTTCTCTCTTAAGATTATTTAGAGTTTTTTCATTCAACAAAATTCAAGGTAAACTTGAGCACAAAGAGTGAGCAAAGTGATGGACTAAAAATTCTTTGTTCTTTTGATTGAATCTTCATCATAAATTCCCGCGGATGGATTTTCCACTCAAGCTTAAATTTACGAATTGTTCATCATGAATGATAATCATAGCTCAAAATTAAAGGATAACGACACCAAGTTTACGGTATGTCACACTGTTCTATAAGTACTTCGTAAAATGTTCTTATACTAACTACTAACTTGTTTGAACTCCTTCACTAATAGCCTCAAAATTGTGTGATACAGTCCATTGCATGCCCAGGGAATGTTGCTAGAGTTCGATATATATATGTATCATCTACTCATCAAATTGTTAACTAGGTACCAAGAGAATGACAACAAAAGTACTCAACACCCAATTGCCAGCAACTAATAAGTAGCTTTTGGACCTTGGAGGCATGGAAATCCCAAATGACCGAATGTAGCCCCTATAAGAATTAATCCCCATCTGAATATATGAGACCACAAATAATAAAATAAATTGAACACCAACCTCCTCAAATATTTAAAAGTAGATCAAATTAATTTAATTAAAACAATAATTGTTAATGACACTACCATGCATGGCTAACTGCTCTGCAAGAGAGTCGTGCTACCCGTAGAGCCGGAGTTTTTACTATAGCTCCTATCGTGCTATCACCGGGAAGATCGATAAAAAAAAAAGAGAAATTAAATTTCGTCTTTATAATATTGATCACGATATATATAGTATGTGGTGTATATTATATTTACTTTTTTTTGGCAATAATTTGACTTTAAAAATATTAATTTAATAATTTGGTTCAACATTTTGAAGTAATACTACCTCAATTTTTAATTAGTTGCCCCACTATAATTTTTACATTATTCATATATCAACTTTGATTGCAATATACTACCTCTATTTCATTTTAATCTACTCACTTTGTACTTTGGCACTATTCACATATTTTACTTCTGAGTATCATGTGTGATTTATACTTAAGGAAAAATATAGTCATGAAGAATATTGTTAAATCCGTCTCAATATAAAATTTCCAAATATCAACTTTTTATAATTTTTGTTTGTTTATAAATAAAGATATGAATGGTCAAAAATCTAAGTTGGCAAGTATGAGAGTCAAATTGTTAGATTAATAAGAAATAAAGGTATTACAAAATAAACTTCTATATATAAGATATTGGATTTATTACATTGTATATATATTTACAAAATATTAACTTTCAATAGTTTTCACGATTAGGAAGTTGAAGATATCAATGGTTAAAAATTGTGCATTAACAAGTGGATAGGTCAAAAGCTGCAACTAATAAAAAAGATGATGCAGCATATTAAACATGTTTGAGTATATAACTCACGGTGGATTTCCAAATTAACAATTATTTTCAATTTTACAAAAAATAATTAAATATATTAATAATCAAATGAGATTTTCCGGCCAATAATAAAGTATTAAGGGATGGAGTATTTTCTAGATGAGTTGAGAATTGAGATGGCAGGTTTTGGACAATTTTGAGATGGATTTACCACCACATGTGAAATAGATCCGTATGAATTATTATGGTTTTTTTAGTAGTAATCTATCTACCCCCCTGCAATATTCTCCCTTTTATATATAGCTCTTTCCTCAAAAAAATAAATAAATATATATATATTGCTCTTTATTAGCAGCATGTACTTCATATTAACAATATCAGATGCACCTCCCCTTTCCTCTGCCATAACTTTGCCTCGTTACTTATAGGCCATATTATTCCTGTGTGAGATGCAACCTTTCTTTCCTATCTTTTCAAAAACGCGTTTACACATGTTTGAATCGATGGGGTCGGCTGCGTCGGGGCACACCAATGTGCGCCCGACGCGTGGCATTGCGCCCGCCACGTAGGCTTGCGCCTGGCGCAGGGCTAGCGTGAGGCGCACGGTTCTCTTTGCCTATAAATACTCGTGAATTCCCGAATTACGGGCGGCTTTTTTATTGTTATTTTGACGCCACACAAACTTACTAATATTTCCGAAATACACTTCGAATCTCCAAATACTTAAACACTCAAATACTTCAACATTTCAAATCAATTTCAATTCCTAATCATACTGTGTTCCTGGTTCCACGATTGCTCCGCCTAAAGATCGTTGCGCTCTTCAATCTAAGCCGCATAGGTATAATTCCTGAGGATCCTTGAATAATCAATTATATTTATTGCCTTGAAGTTACTAACAATTTATTTAATGATGTAGATCTTTAAGTAATAATCGTGTTTTTGTATATTCTAATCCCTTTTCTATATTTTATTTTATATTCATATTATTATTATTATTCATGCCTTTGTATATTATATGCTTGCCTGATTATTCTATGCATATTATATGATTGTCCTGCTTTATTATTTTTATCACCCACATGTTATTCCTGCTAATCAAAGACCTAATGAATTGTTCTAACATTAATCAGATTAATTTGGACAACCTGCTAGGTTCCCTGTAAATTGATTGCTAAATAACATATCACTAAAAATGTTCTTTTTATGTGTTTCTTGAACCTACCTAGACTAAATATTTTTAGGGTGCTTTAAAACATTATGTGGTTATTCTTTGGCATAAAATCTGTAATGAATCGATATTTAGTAGAGGCCAACTTTGGGCGAATGTGGTTCATTATGATTATATTCGTACACTCACCCCCGAACTCAATCTTTGGTTCATTTTGACCATCTATGGAGTCGGGATGGGGAAATCTACAATGGATAAGTCCCTAAATTTGTCCCTACGGTTTTCCCATATCCAATTAGATTTATGATTCTTCCTAAAAAGAATTGTTGGCGACTTCTTTCAAAATAATTTTCAATAAAACCTTTACAGTGGGGTAGTCAAATATTAATACGCGCTCACACCGCGTAGGCGAAATAAAAACATGCCTACAATTTGGCGACTCCACTGGGGAGGATTTAAAAAAAAATTAATTGAGTGGGTAAACTTGAAAAATACAATTCATTCTTATTTTATGCCTTAGAATAATATACAGTTTTGCATATCCATGGCTATTGTTCAGCCACCATAAGGACAATCTACCTTGCCTCATTAGCACATGTTCTATGTGTGAGGTCACCCCGGGGGTTTGCGCTTTGTCCTTCCAAAAAGCAACCCGAGTGATAGTGTTGGATCTTAGTCATAAGCAAACCTACCCGACCATGGCATTGTTCTCTTGTTCCGACTTGAGAACCGGAGTGCGTCTTACACGTGGCCACCTCTTTAGCGGGGTACGAAGCGTGGGATCAATCTCTTAGTCATGGACCCTTTCAGCCTTAACCTAAACCTGACCAATAGTTTCAAACATAGAACTAGAATTTAGGTTGGAACTTTTGCATCCATGTTATATGACATTTGCTTGTTATTATCTTGTCAAATTGTCATTATTATGTGTCGTTCCTAAAATCGCGTCTAACAAACAATAAAGAATTCGTCAATCGGCCAATACGTCGCCTAAATTCCCGAAAAAAACGTGTCGGGGAGTAGTGCGCCAAACGCATTAAGTTGCACCTGGCGCACCACTCCCGTGCCAGACGCACGACACGCAGTCTGTGCATCGCGTGCTTTTCGTCTATTTAGTCGCCGTAATGATCGATCACATTCAGTTCTATATTTATCTGTCTGCATTCGCGTAAAAAAATGGTCATTTTAGGAGTCTCACCTAATTCAAGAAAAAAATCAGTCTTTTCATGCAAGGTCAAGTCTGTCCTAAAAAAGTGCATCTAAAGTGGTCATAGTAGAGTTAGAGTTGTCATGCATGTCTACATCTTCCCATTTCATCCCTGCTATTCCTGTCAATCTTACCTTACCATATTCAATAAATTTCAAAATCTTACATTTTTCAAATCAATCCTACACCCATGTCTATTCTACCTTTTTCAATAAGCATTTACTAATCATCATTATAAATGACATTTCAAAAAAATATTTTTCAAAATCAATCCATCATCTTTTCCTAATAAAAGATAAAAACAAGGGGTTCCTTTCGAAAATGAATTTCAAAAAATTCTAAGCCCATTCCAAACACCTTCAATCCAATCAATCCAATTCACTTGCATTCATTCTAGGCCCATATTGCATTAGAGTCCATTTTGCATTTATATTAGGCCTTTCTAAATTTGAGTTCATGCATTCATATTAGGCTCACTAGCATTAGAGTCCATTCTAGGCCCATATAAGTCTAGTTCAAGGCAAATCTAGGCCCATATAAGTCTAGTTCAAGTCAAATCTAGGCCCATTTGCATCTTTATGTGAACCCTAGTCTATGTCAAACCCAGTCCAAGTCTAATCCAACTCTAGTCCAATCCAATGTCAAGCCCATGTGCACTTTCAAGTCTAACTTCAAACCAATATAGGACTAAGTCCAGAATTAGGTCCATATAAGGCCCAGCTTATTTCCTAAGTCTAATCCAGTACATTTCCAAACCCATATAGGACGAAGTCCAAACCATTAAGTCTAACGAAGCTAGCATTCCCTTAAGACCATAACTGCACCCCTTGACTTAGCTAAGCTAGTCACCCTTAAGACCATAACGTCACCCCTTGGCCTAGCGAAGCTAGTCATCCTTAAGACCATAACGGTACCCTTTGACTTAGCTAAGCTAGTCATCCTTAAGACCATAACGGCACCCCTTGACTTAGGTAAGCTAGTCACCCTTAAGACCATAACGGCACCCCTTGACTTAGCTAAGCTAGTCATCCTTAAGACCATAACGGCACCCTTCGACTTAGCGAAGCTAATCACCCATAAGTCCATAATGGCAGTTCATCAAGTCTAGTGAAACTAGCATAAAACCCCAATCATCCAGTCTAGTCCAGTCCATGTCTGCATATGCATATAATTAGACACATGCCGCCATCATAACCATAATCATACCCATTGCTAATCATTTCCCATTCCCACTTCCACTTTCGTCGTCATCTCTCATTTTTCATTTCCCATTCCCATTTCTCATTTTCATTTCTCATTTCGAAAACACTCTTTCTTAAACTTTACGAGGTCCATCCGATTTCTGTTTAGGACAGGTCGTGAGGTTATAACTTGGGAACGTCCAACAGAGAGGCAACAAGGTCAACCTACTCCCAGACTCGTCAAGCGCATCCTCACCATTTCAGACTAATCCTTCGACTCTTCTGAATCGTCATCTGAAATGGGGGACACTAATGAACAGCTCAGTGTCGTTATGGCTCAACTCACATTGATGAACTCTCGTCTTTAGGAACAAGACAAAGAGATTAAGGCACTGAGGGAGAAGCTAATTGAAGAAGACGAACAAGGCGACACTCCACGACCAATCAAGACCAACACGGATTTGATGTTTGAAAAACTCGAGCAATTGATCTAGTCAATTCCTGCACTCGAGAGTCAGGCTCATGGCCATGACATCATTGACCCTGAACTGAGGGACAAGCTCCCTAAAACGGTAACATTGGGTGACCTCCCAAAATTCAAGGGCATCTGATAGCTTTTTCCATCTCTATGGCTCTCAAGGGCATGAGCAAGGACCTGTTTGCTTATGTTTTTCCCTTGACCTTGGATGCACATCCACCCAAGTGGTTCAGATCGCTGAACAAAACCAAGCTGAATGACTGGGACTACATCTGAGAGGAGTTCCACAAATAATATATATATAATACTCAGCTTCCCATTGGCCTTCGTGAGTTGGAGTTAACTAAACAGAACTCCAACGAAGATTTTGTCACCTTCCTTAACAGATGGAGGGAAAAAGCTGCACAAATAACTAATAGGCCATCTCAGGAGGATCAAGTCCGACTGGTGATCCGTAACATGCAGCCTGAGTATGGGGATCATATCAAGTTCCAACCCATAGAGTCTTTCACGAAGCTCTATAAAGTGGGTCTACTGATCGAGCCTTCACTAGGCTTCATGCAAAAGGAGCACTTCAGCCTCTTGGCCCTACTCCGGAACCTGCTCCTGAGAAGAGATCCAATAGATGGAATCCTAATGCCTACTGCAAGTACCATCAAGGAAATGGGCATATGACATCACACTGCTGGACTTTGAAGCATCATCTGCAGGATATGGTTGAAGACGGTAGATTGTCAATTCCGCCTGCAACAAAAGTCAGCAATAGTGGCAACCCCTTGGGCAGTGCCTAAATAACGTCGGGGCATTGTCATTTAACGCTAGTTTTCTAGGTTGAGTCGGAGAGTCCTTCCCCTAGCTCCTTCAGTTCCTTTCCCGTCGAATCTATGTCCTTTAAGACTATAATGTTTATCAGCCTTGCTTCATTCATTCTTTTTAATCAATAAAATAATTGCATTTTCATTTTCATTGGCCTTCCATCTTTTTTATTTATGCTTCTAATTCAATGATGAAACTTAAATCACCTAATGAATGTTAATAATAATAATAATGAAAAGAGATATGAAATAAATAAAAAGAGAAAATAAAAATGGACATACTTTGGATCAGGAGTATTCCCCTCTCCCTTCCATTACCTTTCATAAGCCATCCTCATACAACCAAGGAAAAACAAAAATCCTTTAAACCATCATTTTCATTAGCCAAATATCCCTTCGACATAAAAGCTCCACAAATATCCTTCAAGCCTCTCAATACCCTAAACCAAACATGTGTGCAAGCCCTACTACATAAAAATGATCAATGTCAGGAAAAAAAAAGGTTGCGTTTAGTCTAAAGGGCTGCGTTTATTGGGATAACCGCAGCCCTTCACTATTAAGGGCTGCGTTTGCAATAAACCGCAGCCCTTGCACCGCAACCCTTGCGTTTTTTTCCACTAGTGTTCTACTACCTTCTTCTAATCTAACTCTGTTGTAGTCGCCATTGATTTCTCAGTCTCCTCTACTGCCATTGATAATCTAATTTTCTCTCTGTTCGTAAAATCGATCTTCGAATTGAAATGGAAATGTGATTCTTGGATGTGGTAGGTGGGAAGGGCGTCGAATTCGGGGGCGTGTGAGCAGGGGGAGGAGTCGAGGGAGTCGGTATGGGTGGTGGTGTTGCGGTGGGAGGAGGTGGAGTTTGGGTGGGGTGGTGGGTCCATATATAAAGGGGAACATTTGAGGGGGGGAGAAAGAGAGGAGCAAAAGAATGTGGAACATAATTATAAATGATATAAAACATACCAACAATGACATGAAATATATAGATTTTAAAATAAAAAATGAAATAGTTTGAAAACGATATAAAATATACCAATAATGACATGAAAGAGTTTTTAAATGACATGAAACAAATTTAAAAAATGACATGAAGCAGTTTCAAAATAATATGAAACATACCAATAACGACATGAAAGAGTTTTATAAATGACATGCGCGTTTATTGTTGTTATATTAGTTCAGACATATGAGATTTTATTATACAATAAGTTATAATATAACATGTTACACCTAAGATATAATAAATTGGTCGTTATAGAGCTAAATTAATAAATAGAGAGTGCTTTTTTCAAATATAAATAATTGGTTTCAAGTTAAGCCTTAATATCAGATCGCTTACCAAATACTGACACCAAACAAATATGCGATAGCTAGATTCAATAATTTTCTGTCTAATAAATTCAGAGCTACGGTAAGCTTTATAATACAAGATCATTTTAGGTAGCGACCCAATCATTTGTTCTTAAAACATGACTTAACTGGGCAACATGACAATACAACCCTCTCAGGCTCTCACTTGTCATTATTAAGGATGGCAATGGATCTTGGACCCGGTCCGAATCCGCGGATTCAGATCCATTTTTTGGGAGTTGTATCCCAAAATTTTGGACCCGATGGATCCGGGTTGGATCTGGATCATGGGTTCAAAATACGGATCTCGGTCCGAATCTAATTTCAGACCCGGACCCCTAGATCCAGTTTTTTTAAAAATAATTTTTAAAAAATTTAATATTTATTTACTCATAACTCATCCCCAAGTCAGTAACCCCCCATAAAACCCTAACCTCCCTCACTTTCAATCCCTTTTCTCTCTATCTACCCTCCATCAGCCCACCGCAGGAACTCCGACCGCCACCGCACATCAGTCGTCACTGCACACCAGCAACCTCTCGGTCTCTCCCTTTGCTCTAGTCAGCCCGTCAAGACTCAGGCTTTGCTTTTCTCTCGTCGGCCACCGGCTAGTCGTGGCTTCTCTTTCTCTCCTGGTCGGCCCAGAACGACTTCTCTCTCTCGGTCTCTCGTCACTCTCACTCCCCTTCTCTCTCTCTTGGCGTCTTCCCTTCTCTCTCGACCATAATCCACCATCCACGCCAGCTTGTCTATCGCCAAGACAACTAACTTCACCACAGCAAGTTTCTCGTTAGGTGAAGGTGGGAGTGAGATTTTTCCAGATTCGTTTTGGACCCGTTTTAGGACCCGGATCCGTAGGATCCGCAATATCAGGATTCGGGTCCTAACTTTTCAGATCTATCGAGTACGGGGTGGATCCGGGTCCAACCTATGAGGACGGATCTCGGATTCTTAGGATCCGGTCCGGTTCGGCCCGTTGCCATCCCTAGTCATTACTAGGGATGACAATTGGTCGGAGTGGGCGCGGAGGATGGTCCATCCACACACACACACCTGCATAAAAGTCGCGTCCCCATCCCCGCCCCACCATCCACTGCGGGGTAAATTTTCAGACACATCCCCGGCCTAAGGGGTACGTATTTATAGTCATCATCGCCCCACCCGCACAGGTACCTCTAGACACAAAATTGTGTCTTCCTATTTAAGGACCCAATGATGAAATATACCGCGGTCTTAATTGGTCCGACCCAAGGGGAGAGCAGTCCGAAGAGTCAGGCCCAAAACTGTTTTTCAAAACATAAAGCCTATTTATTTGCATTAAAGATCCAAAATTCAATTTTAAAGCCCAATTAATTATTTCTGATAATTAATGGCCCGCAAATTAAATATTTTGAGCCCAACCCTTTGAAAAGCCCAATTAATTATTCATGATAATTAATTGTATTTATATATTATTTTAATAAATATTTTCAGAAATAAATAAATATTTTCAAAGATATTTTAAAGTAAAGGATTTTTAGTGGAAATCAGATTTTATCTCGTAATATAATTGGTTTCCGGATTAAAATATGTTATTTAATAATGATAAAAAGAAATATAGAAAATCGTGTTAAAGAAAAAAGGCTGGCCAGATTAGTGTTACGTCTGGCACAGGTTGTGCGCTTGGCACACAGGCTGAAATGCGCTCAACGCACCACTCTGCGGGTGACACGTAGCTCTGCGCCTCACGCACAGTCGTGCGCCCAACGCACTCTTTGCGCGACGCGCAGTTTTATTTCTTATCTTTTTTTAAATATTTCCCTATAAATAAGCTAATGATTTTCGGATCTAAATATACTTTTGACACCCGAATACTTGGGATCTCTCAAGGCGAGAAACACTCTCATACTCTTATATTATCATATTCAAACACACAAACACATAAACACATACTTTTACTTTAATCGATCTTCACAAGTTTTCGTTGAAAGGCTTTACTATTGTTCCTCCGAAAGGTTGTTATTCCCTCAGACCCAAGCCGCACCGGTATATTCCTGAGGGTGCTTATTTCTTTCTTATTTATTTAATTGAAGTTACTAACGATTTCTTTCATGATGTAGATCTTCAATAAAAATTCGTTCTTTTGTACATTCTAATCTCTACTCCTTCTTTCTTATTTTCTTATATATTGTTATGATTGTCGTGCTTATACTTTCATCACCAATATTTATTATTGCTAAACAAGACCTAAGAAATTGTTCTAACGCCTAATCAAATAATTTGCCTATTAGGAACCCAGTAATTTTGATTGCTTAATAACATATCACGAAAAGGTAGTCTTTTTTATGTGCTTAATAAACCAATCTAGACTAATATTTTTAGGGTGTTTGAAAATAATATTTGGTTGTTCTTTGGCATAAATTTTGATATGAATTGGTATTTAGTAGAGGTCATCATCGGGCAAACGTGGTTCCGACCGTGTCCGTACCCTTACCCCCGAACACAATCTATGGTTCATTGACCATTAATGGAGTCATGACGGGAAATCTATATTGGATGAGTCCCTAAATCGTCCCTACGATTTTCCAAAATCCAATTAGGTTTATGGGTCTTCCTTTAAAGACTTGTTGGCGACTTTAAAACGTTTTCAATAACTCCTTTACAATGAGGTAATCAAATATGCGCTCATCGCGTAGGCGAATAAAGACACGGCTACAATACCCACCCGCATCATACCTGCGTTGTACCCACTTCATATCCACAACCATCCTCCCGATTGTCAAACATTCTACCAGTACTACTTCATAGCAAAATATAGTAAAAAAAAAATTTAATTGATAAGTCACCAAATTAGACAGATTTTAGTCTTTAGTCTTGAGTCTTCAACTCCTCATGCTATGGGTGATTGTTACATTTTGCAAAATAAGATTATTAATAGTATAAGAATATAACATTGATTTTTATAATAATTTTCTAATATAAAATATGTTTTTTAATAGATCAAAAGGTATGAGATAGAGGAGAAATAGTGCGGGTGGGGATAGGGCGGGTATAACATAAAATCCACACTCGCTCCACCACCCATTGTGGGTACAATTCATTCCCTTCCCCGTCCCATCCCCACCAAACCTAGACCCATCCCCGCTCCAGTCGGGCATGGATGGAGCGGGTCTCCTACTTAACCCGCCTCACTGACATCCCTAATCACTACCTTATAATAATAGGGAAATTTTAGAATTGATGAAACATTAATTATTGTACCACATAAAATTTATAATGATCGTAGGTCATATTTTCTACCCTAACCCAAAAAAAATGAATAATTGAATTTCCAATATCCATAACATAACAAAACGAATAATTATGATCGACACTAGCACAACTAAGTGCTACCCATACAGCCTATGTTAAGCAATAATAGATAAACAGAAGCTAAACCTGATAAATTAGTTAAAACAAAAAAAGATAATAGTTGAAACTAATAAGGTGCTGAAACTCATAAGATAGCTTATGAGCTTAATTGTTTAGCAAGATGAGTTACTTAAGTTGATGAATTATTTTAGCAAAATTAGTTGCAATAAAAATTTCAAAAAGATTTTCCAGAATTTAGTAACCTAATTTAGAAAAGTTAAAAATTACAAGTTATCGATTTCAATAATTTTAACGACTTGTAATTTTAGTTAGATATTTTCAAACACTACTAATCATTTTTAGCAGCTAAATTTTTGTACCTTATTGTCATTTAAGGTTCCTAAAATATTGACTCTTTAGTTTCTTTTTGTTTTAGGAACCTTAAATGACAATAAATACTAGCAACAATAAACAGATCATTTTTCATCAGTGTCATAATCAGTTCCTAAAATATTGACTCTTTAGTTTCTTTTTGTTTTATGACCAACAAGCTACCTACCAGCAAAGAAAACAGATCATTTTTCATCAGTGTCATATGCCGATGATTAAGAGTATGATTAGCTAACACAAGAAAGAGTACACCATTTATATATCAAGATATACTCACCACATAATATTGGAAGTCTCACTTACAAAACTTAATAAGCTACATATACTTAATAACTTAACTATTCTTTTATGCATCCTGAATTCCAAACACCCACAGGCCACATTCATGAGATCTAGATAGTCCAAATACCACTCATGCTAAGGCAATAGGATAGCAATTTGTTATGTACAAGAAGATCACGGACCACGCAACAATGATTATGCACCTCGAGAATTAGGAAGATCAATCCACTGTAACTGCAGCTCAATTTCACCACATTCAACATTGCGGAGTCGTAGGAACATGTTCTGAGTGACTTTGCCATCCTTCCAGACAATGCAACTCTCCTCCGCAATGCAGTTTTGCCTGTCTGGAATCAGTTTTCTGATAACGGTTCCATCTGGAGCGGCCTGCGAGTTCGACTTTACTGCATCTAAGAATGCTCTCATATCAAACTCTGCATCTCCCATTTTGTCATCCAGCGAGAAGGTGTCATGGTCATAAACAAACTGAGATAAATAATAGGAAGAGTCAGCTCAAACACTATGTGCAAGTGTAATTCCATGAACTAGAACGATGTTCTATTCTGCATTCATTAGAACCTACAATTATAAGGATAGTGTGTTATTTATTGTTCCCTTCAAGAAAATTTTTAGATATTGCCAAAAAAAAAGAAATATTTTAGAATAAATGATTTCCATAGACTTTTTTAATAGTATTTCCTCCGTTTCTTAATAGATCATATCGAATCCATAATACAGAGAGTCAAGTCTTCATTCCTATCGACAAGTTGAAAAGTCAGATCCAATATTATCGAAAAGTCCAAGGCAAGTTATCAAACTCTCCCCCCAAGGTTGCAACAATTTGTATGAGAAATTGAGTTGTTGAAGCTAAGTTTAATAATTAGGCAGCATTGTTTATGATGGCAAAACAATGAATCTCAACCCATTTTATACTTCATGGGTTCAAACTGATCAAACTCTTATCAGTCTAATCACAGCGACTCTGACCGTATCTGTTATGTGGCCGTATGTACCAAAGGAAGATGCTAGACTCATTATTTCCAAAGCTACAAATGACAAACAAAGCTAAGAAATCAGTACACGGAAACATTTAGAACATTGGAAATTGGCAATCCATCTTCATTATCAACAAGGCGCAGAACATTACATAGACAAAGTAAAAGGAAACATAACAAAGCAAACAGTTGCTAAAATATTTGTAAAACTTCCCCTATAAAATGCGACTCCACCTCAGCCAAAATAGAACAAGACTAAGAACCCAAGAGTGAATTTTTTTTTTTTTTTTTTTTTTTGATTAGGAAATTAAGTCGGCCAGCAGCCTAACCCTTACTGCGCATGCAGTGAAACACCAACACGTTGGGTGGTAGGCGTGCGTAAGATGCTATGAAATCTCCCAACCCCGACCCGAGGGGCGGGGAGTCTTACCCACTCGGCCTTAACTCCTATCCTTGAACCCAAGAGTGAATGAACAACTCCGTATGCAGTAATGTCATCGTGATTGGCCTCATCTGAAATATTAGCAACTTCGATGACAAACCTGCATTTGAAGTTGTTCGTACACTCTTAGGTTATTAGGGTGCGTTAAGGCTAGGGTAGAGTCCCGTGTTGTAGGGATGTTTTACTAATATTTTAACAAGTGTTGGCTTTGTTATGTCTTGTTCTACTGTGTCTCCGTAATGTTTTACGCCTTCTTGATAATGAAATGGATTGTCTTTTTCCAATATTCTAAATGTTTCAGTGTATTGATACCTTACTTATGTTTACCATTTGCAAATCTCTCCCTTAGTTACCTACGGCCACATAACACGAAACAACACTAATAATTAAACTTATCTTTGACAACTCCCAATTTTCTTACAGATTGATGCTACCTTAGGGGGTAAAGGCAGATCCAATATTACCGAAAAGTCGAAGGCAAGTTATAGAAACATATTTTAGAATAAATTATTCCAATCGACTTTTCGACATATATTTGTCATACATTTTTGCAATATATTTTCTCTAGTTATATAATCTGGTTTTCTCTATTATATTTTCTTTCTTGCTGGCCCATGGGTTTTCCGCTCATATAATGGATTTTCATATTCCCTCTGAAGTAAAGACAGAAAAGCTCATATAGCCATTCGACATTTGTTTCTGACCCCTCCTTTTTTTTATCAATTACTTTATTCTTTTGTAACTCTTCCACCTTTATTACTCAATTATTTCATAAGGCGACATAGACAGAAAATCTAGGACCCAAGAAAAATCAGTCCACTATTAAAATAGAAAAGTTGTCTATCGTGCTCACGTCAATTATCAAATTAAAGTACTGGGGAAATAGGCCTCACATGTATAAATAGTATACCAATATCTACGAAGTCCAGATTATATTTTGGGAGAAGACTCTGTCTAGAAATTCTAGAACTCGAGAAAATAAATCCATGATTTTGGGGGAAAAGGGAAGTAAGAATTACATTAAGTTTGCGTATTTCATGCTCCCTCTACTGGATGTTTAACTCCATTTTAAGGAGAGTTAAAATGCATAGTGGAAAAGGTCTGATCGTTGTTGATTGTGGTGCAGTGGTGGACACAAAATTAAGGGTGTGTTTAACTGGGAGAAAAGTGTTTCTCAGGAAAACTGTTTCTCAGGAAAATTGTTTCCTCCATTTTAATATGTTCGATTTAGACCGGATTGAGGCGAGGAATATATGGGTTGAACTTTTATTTTTAAGGGTTAGATTACTTTTCCCTAATAGAGACGAAGAGTTTCACACTTTCTCACCCTTTCAAAGGATAGATAACATAAACAAAGAAAATTGGGTTCAAAGGATTGTTACTTTCCTTGCAACCAACATTGGAAATTCAATCTAGTTTCCATTGATATATTTTCCACACAACCAAATATATCCTAAGAGCAAAATTTCGACCAGAATAGATCTTTGGACAAACTAACAAGGAAATGGAGCAAATTTTTTGAAATGGTGAGAGTATGATGAATCTCAATATCATATCTGACGACTTTGAAAATTAATATACTTAGAATTCTAACAGGTTCATTTGGATCCATAACACAGAGAGTCAGGTCTTCATTCCACTCCGGATATAGAGACTTCTTGATGATACGAGTCTTGAGTTTCTGAAACAAGAATTAAATAACCACAACACAAGTTTTAATATGAAATTGAGATATATTACAATAAAATAGTTCATACTAATAATCTTTTCTACCATTGCAATACAAAAATATTTTGCACAGTAATATATGACTTGACTACGCTTTAATCAAGCAAATTAATAAGCAACTTTTTGTAAAGTTTAGTGGAATTATAATAAGTTTAGTACGAGTGGACACAACTACATCTATTCATTGGATAAATTACCTACTCCTACTCCTAGTAGAACATCAAAAATAATTGTTAGTGGTGAATCAGATTCTACCACACATGAAATTCTATTAGTACTGGGTAAACTGAGTAAACCAAGTTTTAGTGTAAATGGAACCGGGTAAACACGTTATTGACATTTGGCCCCTATTAATGGACCTAAGTATCAGGTAATTAGCTGAACTCAAAATTATTGAAGGCTTTAAGTTGAGGAAAAGAATGACAATTTTGGAACAACGGGTCACAAGGTGTCATTACAGAAGATTGATACATCTCTCCAATGGATGGACAATCTATTACAAATAAACAATTAACATATAATTAATTTTGCTAAGTTGGGATTTGTTTTGTCCCTTGTCCAACAAGTAAGCTGTAGATGGTGCTTTCTTGTCGAGCAAGTAAACTAGTATCCCTTAGATGTTCTTCTTTGGAGACTTGTGCAACAATGTCTGAATCAATCCAGTCCAAAGCTGAGCTTTACTTCCGAACCTGCAAAAAGGGACCCACCCTGGAGGTTTGGGTGGTGATTCCCCCTCCGAAGCTTAAGTCAGATATCAGGAGTAGTGAGAGAAAGTAGAGATAGAGAGAGAAAGTGAGAGAGTATTTTATCAGAGTAACTTTGCACTGTTTGCATTGAATTCTCTTTCTCCTGATTTCAGGGGTATTTATAGTGATAGCAAGATGACAGCTAACCTTAAAATCTGACCTAGAATAGTGGCTTTTGATTGGCTGAAGAATCAGATCATGACACGTGGCGGGCCATGATTTGGGAGGGTTTATCAACCACTCTCATGCGACCACCTTACATTGCTTCGGGCTCGACTTTGGGCCGGAATTTAGACCTTTTAACTCTGCTGAGGGTAGCCCAAAGATGCAAGACATTTCTTCTCTTTAACTAAGGTGACACGTGTACGACTCTGATAAGCCCAAGTGTCTTAAAAAGAGCCGTAGATGTTAGACTACAACATTTGCCCCTAAAAGGGCTTTTTACTGTTGGCCCATCGACGGTTAAGGCCCTTTTACCCTCAAGGTAGTTCAAATCCGGGTAAAGTGGTGCGCCTTCTTCGGGTTCTACCGGTCATATTCGACCAGTTGTATTATTTTTCGGTCATTCTTGGCCAGGTTCCACAAGTTTCTTATTCCTCTATAAATACCCTTGGGGCAAAGACATTGAATCATTTAGTACTTCGAACAAATTTGTCTAGAGAGAGAAACTACGAGAATTTTCTAGAGAGAGAGAGAGAGATAGATCGTCCGGCTTCGGCATTCTTCACCGAATCGCCCGGACGTTCTTAGCGGGTATCGTTTCTTTGAACTCTTCATTCTTTATTCTTTATTTTTTTCTTAGAAAATCAATAAAATGGAATCATCTTCGTCAAATAATCTTAGCCAACCAAGAGCTTGTCTTGACCCTAGAACCGATACTTCTTCTTCGGCACATTCTAGAGTTGGGCCTCTTCGGCCGAGTATATATATTTTCATAGTTTTGGCCGAGAAAGTCGGACGACCCGGTCTTTACGTGCGGGGTAATGCGGCGCGCGTCAAGCAAACGGCCCGTCTAAGACGAAAAGCAATAATCCCGTCAAATAGCTCGGATATGGAGGAATCCCTTGGACGGGTGCCCGATGAGGCAAGATAGGTCCAAAGTGCTCGGTCTTTGGACGAGGCATCCTTTTGACCATGAGGCGGAAAACTCCGAAATAAATCCCGAAACCGGTACTTACGGTAGGGACGCCGAAATGGTAGAGATCGGCGAAGGCAATAACGGTAGCAATTAGAAGGCTGCTGGAAGAATCGAACGGGGCCTCTACTACCTCGTCGGAGATTAGAAGACGTTTAGGTCCCCCTTTCGATCCGAGGTTTCATTTTGGTCAACCGTAAGTGGTTAGAGAAACTAGGACCAGACCCTAATTACTTATCGTCTTTCATGCCGATGTAGGGCTTTTCCTTTGTCATTCCTAACAAGGACGCGACGATCTTGAGCGCTCCTAAGAACCATTTCGCGGTCTATAAACTAGCCTTAGACGCTGGATTGAGGTTTCCCCTCCATGACTTCATAGAACAAGTGTTACAAGCACTACCACATCGGCCATAATCGGTGGCTCCTAACGCTTGGCACAACGTCCGACGTTTATCGCCGTCTGCGAGCTACGCGGCCTAGCCCTTTCTCTTCGAGGCCTTTACCCACATCCACTATGCGGCCAAGGTACCCGGGGCGTGGGACGGACATGGCTCGGTATCTCGCAACCGCCTTGGCTTCCTTACGGCTTGGGGGAAGCCTTCGAAAATGCATGAATGGAAAGCCGACTTCATCTTTTTAAAAGCGGCCAATGATTCGGCTACTGAGAGCTATAGATTCCATAACAGGTCCGTCACGAATACGGGACGGAAGCAGTCCTGGCTGGAATTGGAGGACATTTCGATGATGAAGTTGTGGAGTACTTCGGGACAAAAGAGTACTCCGGGCCGGCCGACGTTCCATTAAAGGGCCATCCAATTGGATACCTTTTAAGGAAATGTTTTACCAAGACGACTTCTTGGTTCTTTGCTCGCCCGAGGTTGGCCGATGATAAAGGTATATATTAAAAACCATCCAACTAAAACTCTTCGTCTATAGTCCATTTGATGAACACCTTTTTGTCCTTTTTGCGGACTCGGCCGGACAACGCCTCGAAGCATCTTGGACGGGGAGATTAGCATGTCCCAATTTACCGCCAACCTTTGGAAGGAGTTTGCAAAGAGCAGTGCCGAGAAGAGGGCAGAAACATTGGTAATATTTTTTTTTTTTTTTTTTTTTTTTTTTTTTGCCGAGGATCATATGTGCTCGTCCGAAATTGTCATCCAATTTTTGGACGAGGGTCACCCAAAGAAGGAGAACGTCCAGACTTGGATGGTCACCTTCTTGGTGCCAAACTCGTCCGAAGTTGGCATACAATTTTCGGACGAGGGTCGCCCAAGGAAGGAGAGCGTCCAGACTTGGACGGTCACCTTCTTGGTGCCAAACTCGTCCGAAGTTGGCATACAATTTTCGGACGAGGGTCTCCCAAGGAAGGAGAGCGTCCAGACTTGGACGGTCACCTTCATGGCGCCATACTCGTCCGAAGTTGGCATCCAATTTTTCGGACGAGGGTCGCCCAAGGAAGGAGAGCGTCCAGACTTGGACGGTCACCCTCTTGGCGCCATACTCGTCCGAAATTGGCATCCAATTTTCGGACGAGGGTCACCCAAAGAAGGAGGTCGTCCAGACTTGGACGGTCACCTTCTTGGCGCTATACTCGTCCGAAATTGGCACCCAATTTTCGGACGAGGGTCACCCAAAGAAGGAGATCGTCCAGACTTGGACGGTCACCTTCTTGGCGCCCTACTCGTCCGAAATTGGCATCGAATTTTTGGACGAGGGCCACCAAAAGTATGAGAACGTCCAGACTTAGACGTGCACCTTCTTGGTGCCCTACTCGTCTGGAGTTGCACAATTTTTTGGACGAGGGCCACCAAAAGTATGCGAACGTCCAGACTTGGACGGGCACCTTCTTGGCGCCCTACTCGTCCGAAATTGGCATCGAATTTATGGACGAGGGCCACCAAAAGTATGAGAACGTCCAGACTTAGACGTGCACCTTCTTGGTGCCCTACTCGTCGTGCAGGTTGCACGTTTTTGGACGAGGGCCTTCCATAGAACTTCTATATTTGACCAGGTCACCTTCTTGGGGACATACTTGTCTGCATATTTGCAAATCATCTTTCATTTCTTCTTTCAGACGAAGTCTTTGTAATGGCAGTTATAACTTTTGTTCCTAGGTCGACTAATTTGACGACTGGTTTACTCTTTTCAGAAAAATGCTCCTACCAACAAACTTCCACCCGGGAAATCGTCCTCGTCCAAAAAGAGGCCAACTACGTGGCCGACCGGCCTTCGGCGAAGAAGCCTAAGGGCTTCACAAGGAAGAAGGCGAGATAAGACGACTCCACTTGGTGAGGTTGGGGAGAGAAGTATGCCTCCCCCCTCGCCCAAGGTTCCTAAAAAGAAGCCTTCGACATTGCCCGGCGAGGAGGGAGAGGGTGCTCATGTGGCTGTTCCGCTCGGCGTGTTCTTGGCCGACTCTCTGCGAGGTCAAACCGGAGTCCGCCTTGGCTCTAGTTGCACCGGAATCGGAGGCTGCGGGCGAGAACTATCCGGGGTTCGGCGGCTCGGTGGCTAAGGCGGGTGCCACGAATGCCCTTAGTCTGTTAGGACGGCATCTATTTCGTCCAGGTGAGTCGTATTACCCCAATATAGTTAGGACGGTGCGGGTCGGTGAACTGTCCATGAGTCCGTCCAATAGACAATCCATCGTCATTCCTATCAAGATAAGCCGACTCTCCCCCTCTTTCGGATAAGGGCAAAGGCCCCTATTCCCCCAACTCCTCCCCTCGCCGATTCGGACGAGGAGTCTTCTCTGCTTTCGCCAAAATGTCGAAGTTGGAGAAGGAGCGACTTAGCGAGGAGCTCTTCAAGTGCTACCCCGAATCCTACATTAAGGGATTAAGGGGGCGTCTTCTGGGCATGTGGGCTACATGTCTCAACTTGCTGCCGAGGTATTGCTTTTAGCCTGCTTTATTTTATACTTGATACAAATTTTGGTTCTTTCATTCGTCTAATAACTTGGTTTGTTTTCATTGTTCCAGCTTCTGGCTCGCAGCATGCTAAGCGAAGAATGGGCGAGGGAGCTCGAAAAGAGAACAAGCACCTCGTCCATCTTGCTACAACGGCGGCGACAAGGCCATTCACGACGTTGAGATGGCGAATACTCTCCATCGTCAGTCACTCGATGCATTGGAGAAAAGGTCGGCAGAACTTGAATCCAAGAACAAGAAATATCTTGTTACCATCAATGATCAGTACAAGGAGAGAGACCATCTGAAGATGATCATCAACACTCTCTCTACAGATCTTAAGGGTGAGAGAGACGCCGCCCTTCTTGCCTTTGCTCGGTGAGAAGGGGAGAATATTCTTCTAAGGGCGAAACGCTCGTCTGGAAAAGACGGTTTCCCAAACCTTTGACGATGCCAAAAGGGCCTCGAACATGTTGTAGAAACGTCCAAAGGTTGGGCCGTCAAGGCCTTCGAAATCTTGGGTGAAGCCGAGGAGGTCTCGAGCTTTGTCCGTCGCCTGGAATACCAACGAGTGCCCATAGGGCCATGGTGCATGGCGAGGATCCTCCGGAGTTTATAGAGTCGGGCGACGAGGCTTGGCCGAAGATGAGGAGCCCGAGGACAACCAAGAAATTCATGCTGAAGACGAAGCCTAGTTTTAGGTTTATTTTTCTAGTTTCTTTAGTTATCTGCCGTTGTAGCTTTCAGTAATCACATTTTGTAAATTTACTCGTGATATATATGAAAGACTTTTGCCACTTGCTTGCCTCTTATTTTCATCAATTCCCATTTGACTATCACATTAACTTTGAATTGTTTCTAAGTACAAAAGTTGACTCGTCTTGAACATTGTAGACGATCCGCATAATATGATTGAAACACTTGTTTTGGACGACCTTGTTCTCCCGAGCTCGTCTTTTAGGCTTCTATCATTCCCCCCTTCTTGGGCTTAGTTCAACCGTACATGGTGGTCGAGCCAAAGACCAAGAAGGAAAGCGGCCTACTTTGGCCGAGCCTGCTGAAACTATCGGACGAGCTTGTTATATATCTTGAACACATGTTTTAGCCGGCTTCCTTGAGGGAGCGACACTCGTCATTAAGTAGTGATCCCTTACTAGGGTCTAGGCTACTTAGGCGGCCGTGCTTGTGAAGATAAGCATCCTTTACTAAGGACTTATTTCAGGCCAGCTTTCTCTCAGAGACTTTGACGTTACTCTTACTAGAGGTTTTGTCAGATTGACGGCCTTGTATGTGCTATACTTTGGCCGGTCTCTTCGATGGAGTGATGTTCGGCATAAAAATGAGTAATTGTGACGCTTTTCCTTTTTTATCCAAGTTCTTGTCACTTTTAGACGAGTAGCGATTTAATGCCCCAAAGTGAGTTAACTTGGTAAAAATAAATAAGGAAATAAGAAAGTAGGAATTGTATAATATGGATTTTGCTTGACGGAATGCCAAGATGCATGTATACAATTCTTTTTTCTAATTTGTGCCGCGGCACTTTGGATTAGCTACAAACTACCGCATAAACATTCGACGGTGGATTGAATTAGACGTGATACTTTTTCAAATTATCGGGAATTCCAAGTACGGCGTAATGGTCGTCCATCCGGATCCGAAGACGAAAAGTACCCTTGCGCGAGTTCTTGGATAATCATGTAAGGTCCTTCCCAATTAGGTGTTAGCTTCCCCTAACTCTTTTGCTCGTCCAACCGCTTCCATCTTTCTAAGGACAAGATCCCCTACTTTGAGTGGTCGTCTAACAACTCTTTTGTTAAACTCCCGAGCCATACGCAGTTTGTACAATTGCATTCTTAGCAAGGCATTGCCCCGACTTCGGCACTTGGTCCAAAGCCGTGCGTAATGCGGCCCGGTTGGCGTCTTCGAGTACGGCATAACTCGCGGGGTGGGTTCTTCAATCTCAATGGGCAAGACGGCTTACGTGCCGTGTAGACTAACATGAAGGGCGTCTCCCCAGTAGAGTTCTTGGCGGTTGTTACGATGGACCATAACACCAACTGCGGCTCTTCAACCCATTGTCCCTTGGCATTTTCTAGCTTCTTTTTGATTCCATTTGATAGAATCTTGTTGAAGGACTCTACTCGCCCATTTGCTTGTGGGTGGGCAACGGCCGAAGTGTGCTTTTATTTCTCTTTACGCCAACCACTCCTTCGGTTTAGGTGTTTCAAATTGGGGGCCATTATCAAAGACGATGGACTGTGGTATGCCAAAACGGGTTATAATGTTTTTCCGAGATGAAGCCCTTGACGTCGTTTGTCGTGATTCCTCGCATGGCCTCTCGCCTCTATCCATTTAGTGAAGTAATCAACGGCCACGATCACAAACTTCTTTTGTCCAGGCGCCTTTGGGAAAGGTCCTAGGATATCCATGCCCCATTTGGCAAAGGGTAAAGGGAACAAGATGGGGGTTAAGTAGTTGGACGGCTTCGATGCACATTTCCATGCTTCGACAATTGTCACACTTCTTTGCATAGACTAGAGCATCTTCCTTTAAGGTTGGCCGGTAGTACCCCGTCCTTAAAGCCTTCTCCCCTAAGGCTCTTCCCCCAATGTGAGAAGCACAAGCTCCTTCATGGAGTTCTTTCGGGACCTCCAGGACCATCTTCTCTGGTGACGCACTTGAGCGAGAGGCCGGTTGAATGATTTCTTGTAAAGTGTCTCGTCCCATAGCTCAAACCACTTGTCCCTAGCCTTCACATACTTGGCCTCTACGGGATCCGAAGGCAATCGTCCCGTCTTCTTGTATTCTATGATCGGCTCCATCCAGAGCAGATCCCGCGGGCGAGAAACATAATCTGCTCTTGATCGATGCTCTTTTTGGGTTTGACTTCCCAAAATCTTTGTTCTTGGCACATCACCTTCGGTAGGCGCCCAACTTCGAGAGAGCATACGCTTGATGATTTTCGACCTTGGTACTTGGTCGAGGACAAATCGTTTTAATGGCTCTATCTCA
The DNA here is from genome assembly GCA_947648045.1 of Beta corolliflora. Lineage (NCBI taxonomy): Eukaryota > Viridiplantae > Streptophyta > Magnoliopsida > Caryophyllales > Amaranthaceae > Beta > Beta corolliflora. Next base: position 78,677 of record CANSZD010003807.1, read on the forward strand.
TCTTTGATGAGTTGCATGTATTTGCTCATTGAGGCTTCTTTGCATTCAAAATCTCCATTAACACTGGCGACCACTAAGAGGGAGTCCGATTTGGCCTCGATCTCAACGGCGTAGGCCACTTTGCACATTTTGATTCCTGCCAAGAGTGCCTCATATTCGGCTTCGTTATTGGACGCTACGAGCGGAATCTTAATGCATATTCAAACTTGTCCCCTTCGGGAGATTGGCAAATGATTCTGCGCCACATCCATTGATTGTGGACGAGCCATCAACCATGAGCGTCCAATGCCTTCTTCCTCTTGCTTGGATCGGATATCGGCTCTATGGTGGCCGAGTAAGTTCGACTATAAAGTCTGCCAAGGCTTGCCCTTTAATGGTTGTTCTTGGTTCAAAGGATATATCAAACATGTTAAGCTCCACCGCCCATTTTAACATTCGTCCGGCGGCTTCCATCTTCGGTAGAACTTGCTTCAAAGGGCGATCGGTGTAGACGATTATGCGTGCGCCAAGAAATAGGGCCTTAACTTTCTGCTGGCCATGACGAGGGCCAATCCAAACTTCTCAACGGGAGTGTACCTATTTTCCGCGTCTTTGAGTACGTGACTCACGAAGTATATTGGGACTTGGACGAATTCTCTTTCGGCCCGAGCGAACGGCACTCACGGCTTGAGCGGACAACGCCAAATATACAAACGGCTTCTCCCCCTCGGTAGGGTGACCAACCTAGGAAGGCTGCGAAGGTGGTCCTTGACCTCGTTGTAGTGCTTGCTCCGCCTCATTTGTCCACTCAAACTTAGCTTTTTTTCTTAATGGTGGCGAAGAAGTGATGGCACTTGTCGCGACTTAGACAAGAAACGTCCAAGGGCAGCCAAGCAACCCGTCAGTCTCTGAACTTCCTTTACCTTTGACGGAGACTTCATGTCTAAAATAGCTTGTATCTTTTCGGGATTTGCTTCAATTCCCCTTTGATCCACCAAGAAGCCTAAAAACTTCCCAGACAAAACTCCAAACACACATTTCTTTGGGGTTCGGCTTTAACTTGTATTTCTGAGAGTTTCAAAAGTTTCTCTCAAATCACCAACATGATTTTCTTCTTGACGACTTTTGACTATCATATCGTCAATATATGCCTCCATATTTCTTCCCAATTGTGGCTGAAAAACCGTATTGATCGATCTTTGAAAAGTGGCGGGGCATTGCGCGAGCCGAATGGCATTCTCGAACCGGCCATATAGTCCTTTTCGGTGATGAAGGACGTCTTGTCCCGATCCTCGAGGCCACATTGGGATTTGATGAAAGCCGGAATAAGCGTCCATGAAGCTCGGCAAAGCATGACCCGGTAGTAGAGTCTACCGGACGATCCAACTTAGGCAAAGGGAAGCTGTCCTTAGGACAAGCCTTGTTGAGGTCGGTGTAGTCCACACACATCCTCCGGGTGCCATTGGGCTTTGGCACCATGACCACATTAGCTATCCGATCTGGGTAATAGGTTTCTTTGATGAACTTGGATTCCAACAACTTACGAACTTCTTGGTCAACCGCTTGATTTCTAGCCGGTCCCCAAATGCCTTTTCTTGACGATTTGCCTTTAATTTTGGATCAACATTTAGCCGATGAACGGCCACTTACGGATCAATTCCAGGCATTTCTTCAACACAATAAGCAAACACGTCTTGAAATTCTTTCAGCAAGCTGATTAAGAGGCTTTTTAAGCCCAAAGAGAGTGAAGAACCAATTTTCAAGGTTCGTTCTGGACGAGCCTCATCCAGGCAGGGACGTCTTACGGGGCCTCGGCCGGTTACGGACGCTCTATTGCTAGTCCCATGATGGCCATCACTTCTTCGAGCAAGGGAGGCTCTTCCTTGATGATCTCATATTTTCTCTTCTTCTTTGGGAAGATGCTCAGACGCCTTCCTTGAGGGAGCGAGGGGCGTCTGAGGGCTCTCAATGGCCGTCTTCAATGAGGCCAAGTGGTCCTTGACTATTCCGGACGTTTTCCTCTCGCTAACCACCTTCGTCTTATCCTTCTCTATTTCAGACGTTTTCCTTTCACCAAGCAACATGCGTCGATCTTCATTGCATATCTTCCATGATGACGGCTTGAGGGTAGTCAGATAACACTCCCTAGCCACCTGCTGGTCCCCATATAATGAGCCAATCTTGCCATCATCACACTCATACTTCATCAACATCAGGTGGGTAACTATTACGGCTTTGACGTGATTCAAAGTTGGTCGCCCAAGAATGACATTGTAGGCTGTCAAATCTCGGACTACTAAGAACTTGATAAACAAAGTTCTAGCGGCATCCCTTTTCTCCCACTCGAACGAGGCAAAGTAACTGGTTCCCATTGGGTGGATGACTCCTCCCCCAAACCCTATGATGGGATGGTGAACGGGAACCAAGTTCTTTTCATCAAATTTTAATGCGGACAAGCGGTCGGCAACGATGATGTCCGTCGAGCTTCCGGTGTCGATCGGGAATTCTTCTTACTCTCAAGTTTGCTATTTTCATTTCTACAACCAAAGGATCATCATGGGGAGTCCTCAACTCTGCCCGATCTTTCTCACTAACTACCACCCTTGGGAAGGGCTCAGCCTTTGTCTGATCAGCTAACAAAACTTGGCCAAGCTCCCTAAGGTAGTTTTTGTGTCCTCTATTGGTTGGTCCTCCAGCAGCAAACCCTCCAGAAATTACGAGAACAACATCTTCGTCTGTGCTTGCACTCTCCTTCTTCTTAGTATGCCAATCATCTTTCCTATGAAACTTCCTTCCCCCTTGGGGCATATAGGAGTTCATCTTTCCCTTTCGGGCTAATTCCTCCAAAGCCTTTTTAAGGTGCTTGCATTCATTAGTTTCGTGACCGCAATCTTTGTGGAAGTGGCAATACTTGCTCTTATCCTTTGTTTCTATAAGGGGTTTTCATCTCAGTGGGGCCTTCAACTCATACTGATCCTTAATCTCCATGAGAATGGAGTATTGATCTTTGTTAAATTCAATAGGATTAGATGAGGATGGCTCAGCCTCTTTTCTCTTGTTCCTTCTGGACGAAGTGGTGGTGGAGGTTACTGCCCAAGTCTCGGCCTTCTTGGGGTTGCTCTTCTTTAGCTGAGCAACCTCTTCAGGCTTCTTAGACTCGGGATGCTTTGCCTCAGCACACACTTCGGTAGCGTGAATAAACGCTTCTGCTTCCCTTAAAGCTTCGGCAAGAGTGGAGATTTTCTTTTTAACAAGATCAAACTTAAAGCTTCCTGGCCTTAGCCCCCTGATGAAGGCGTCGAAGGCCACTCCAGCATTAAGATCTTGAATCTGAAGAGCTTCCAGATTGAATCTCTTAACGAAACTTCTAAGAGCCTCCTTAGGACCTTGGACGACCTTGCCTAGGTGCATGCTTGTTTTTTGCTCTTGCTTGTTGGCAACAAAGTGACTAGTGAATAAGAAACTGAGTTCTGTGAAATTATTGACTGAATTGGGTGGAAGATTGTTAAACCACTTCTGAGCTACTCCCCTTAGAGTTGCTGGAAAGTTCTTACACCAGGTAGCATCATCTACTCCTTGGACGTACATCGATGCTTGTAAGCGGATAAGTGATCATCGGGATCGGTTGTTCCATCAAAAGGTTCTATAGTAGGGAGTTTAACCTTTGGGAAGGGGGCGCTTCCATTATCTGGCCGAGAATGGAGTGGGCCAGTTAATCTGGAGGGCTCCCATCTGTCCCTCAATGGGTATGTACTCCTTACGATATTCCTTTAACACTGGATCAGACGACGTATTTGCAAGCAATGGACGTCTATAGACCATGGGCTGAGCCACCGTCTTCTCCTGCCGTGGATGAACAAGAGAGTGACTTAAACTTCGTCCCTCCCCTCTGGACGTCAACCTCAATGGAGGGTCTCTGGGTGTGATGTAGAACTCGTGGGCGATCGTTGTATTGCAGCAGCTCTCTTTGCTTCTAGATATTCCCTAGCATCTGTTTCCATTCGGTGCCCGCTTGGACGAACATGGTCCGGGTCCTTACCACCCAGGTTCCAGTCCATCTTTCTTCGCTGATCCTTATCCTCTTGTTGCTTTCCTCTTGCTAGTTCTCCTAGATGGTTCCTCGACGAACATGTCGGCTAGGGCCTGGACGATCCTCTTGGGAATTTCCCCTAGGAGGAGGTGGATTGTTAACAGCTGGCTCAGGGTTAAGCCTGAAAAACAGCATATTGCTCTTGATCTTTTCCTGGACGCTGGTAGCCATCTTTGCACGGAAATCATTCAAGGCGTTCTCTAGGTGGGCGGCCATCACGGCCGTTCAAGATTCTCTTGAATGCCAGGTTCTTTGGCTTGGTCCGATAACTTGGACGATGGACTGGGGGCCTATCCCTTCCTCGAGGCGGTCTCTCGTGTTCTCTTTGTGTCTTCGACATTAACACGAAGACTTCGGTTTCGGCAAGGTTGGACGCCCGACAATCGGGTCATCGTTGCGTCTCCCCACGAGACGGCGCCAAATGTTTTGTCCCTTGTCCAACAAGTAAGCTGTAGATGGTGCTTTCTTGTCGAGCAAGTAAACTAGTATCCCTTAGATGTTCTTCTTTGGAGACTTGTGCAACAATGTCTGAATCAATCCAGTCCAAGGCTGAGCTTTACTTCCGAACCTGCAAAAAGGGACCCACCCTGGAGGTTTGGGTGGTGATTCCCCCTCCGAAGCTTAAGTCAGATATCAGGAGTAGTGAGAGAAAGTAGAGATAGAGAGAGAAAGTGAGAGAGTATTTTATAAGAGTAACTTTGCACTGTTTGCATTGAATTCTCTTTCTCCTGATTTCAGGGGTATTTATAGTGATAGCAAGATGACAGCTAACCTTAAAATCTGACTAGGAATAGGGCTTTTGATTGGGTGAAGAATCCAGATCATGACACGTGGCGGGCCATGATTTGGGAGGGTTTATCAACCACTCTCATGCGGCCACCTTACATTCTTTGGGCTCACCTTGGGCCGGAATTTAGACCTTTTAACTCTGCTGAGGGTAGCCCAAAGATGCAAGACATTTCTTCTCTTTAACTAAGGTGACACGTGTACGGCTCTGATAAGCCCAAGTGTCTTAAAAAGAGCCGTAGATGTTAGACTACAACAGGATTTATTAATATGTCGATCTTTAATAGTAGATTACCGAATACGTAGACAAAGTTTTGTCTATCATTACCCAATAAAGAAATTTTTCCTAAGGTGTTAGAGTCAAATCAGGCCTTTTACCATTTTCTAGCTGAAGAATTATTGGTTGATCTTAACCGAAAGAAGCATATTACCTGTTAAGCATACACAATAACACAATTGTGGTTTTTTTTTTTTTTTTTATAAAATCAATTTTGGAAAGTGTTTATCTATATAAACACACAATATAATCTAAATATATATTCAAACTATTTGAATATACATGATAAGGATTGAATAATTCAACTATTATCCTATCCTTGTTAATATTATGTTGTTATATCATATTATCTCTTAGCTGTAGCTTATCTCCTCCTATCATGCAATACGTAGCTTTATTCTCCTACTTTGTAGCTTTTTTTTTTTTATATTGATAAGAAAAAGCATTAGGAGGCCCTTCGCTCAAGGGGAACTCCTAATGCGTCGGTTGCAAGAATACTTGATAGAGCCGGAGCATTACAAAGATCTATAATAAAAGAAGAATCCACAAGATGCCCTACATTTGCTACCCAGTCTGCTGCCCTGTTTGCTTCCCGATAGACATGCGAGATGTCCCATGAATTAAAATGTTGTAGGAGAAGTTGGATGTCGCGTATGATAGCTTGAATTTGCCATAGGGGTTGCCAAATATTCTTCACCGTGTTGACGACAAGCAGGTTATCTCCTTCTATTTTGAGGTTCCTGATGTTTTGAGATTTTGCCAATAGGATGCCCTTGTGAAGAGCTGAAGCCTCGGCCACGAAAACTGGTGCTGAGCCAAGGTTGAAAGCCATTGCATGGAGAGGTTCGGCTTAATGATTTCTGATGATGAAACCCGCCGCTGCCGCTCCGCTTTTAACTGAACCATCGAAGTTGAGTTTGTAGTAGAGTGGTGGCGGGGGGGAGCCATGAAACAAGGATGGAAGAGGATATAGGGGAATGGGAAGGGGGTAGTGCTCCCTTTAAGGGAGATCCAACAGAATGTAACTTATCAATATGGGACCTGGCGATCCATTCTAGTTGGTTGAATTTTCCTCTATGTAGGACACGATGGAAGGACCAAGTTTCATTAGAGAAAATGACGACATTTCGTTCTTTCCATAAACTCCATAAGAGGAAAATAAGTTTCCTTAAATTCTTGTTGGTTTTGAGGTTTTGTAGCAACTGAAGGAGCGAAAGTGGGTTACTGGGGAAAGCCACTTGAAGCCATTCTTTTGTTTGTTGGGACGACCATAACGAAGTGGCCTTAGGACAGGTGAGAAAGAGGTGACTATTGTATCATTGTGTATTTATACGTAAACATTAATTGAAAGCAACATACAATTATTTCTCAACTCTCTCTCTCTTCATAACCTTATATGGTATCAAGCTTGATCTTTTTTTCTCACCACCGAGCTTCTTCTCCTCTCCATGGTTGTTGTCAACCCCACTCCCTCCTATCAAATTCCGAACGGTGCCGACCCATCTCGGCCCTACACCTTCCTCAAGATCCACAATACTATCAAACTACAATCCACAAACTATCTCTCATGGAAACTTCAAGTTGAAGCCATTTTAATTGGCCATGACCTCTATAAATTTGTTGATGGAACCTTTCCCTGCCCACCTCCCACCCTCACTACCGAGGGCACCGAAACCCCGAACCTTGACCATATCTACTGGATACGCCAAGACAAGTTACTATTTGGTGCCTTAGTTGGTACACTTTCCCAACCCTTTGTTCCCTTGATCTCACGCACAACCTCATCTCACTCCTTGTGGGATACTCTTGCTAAAACATATGCCCTTCCTAGTAGGGGTCATATTAAACAATTAAAGGACCAACTTCACCGCACCACAAAAGGAAACTTAACCGTCACCGAGTTTATGCACGCCATTAAGGCCTGCGTTGACCAACTCGCCTCCCTCGACAAACCTATGGACCATGAAGATCTTATTGATCGCATCCTCCTTAATCTTGATGACTCTTACAACTCCGTCATCGAGTCCGTCAATGCTCGTGACACACCAATATCCTTTGAAGAACTCCATGAGAAACTCATAAATAAAGAACTCTTACTCAACCAAAACCGCACTGATCTTCACCACCCTGCCACCGCCCTAGCCGCTGTCACAAGCCCACACAATCGCCATCATAATTGCTCCACCCAACCTGCTCTCCTACCTTCCCCTTCCAACCCCACTCGCTCTCAACCACGACCTTTCCTAGGCAAGTGCCAGTGGTGTCGTGAGCAAGGCCACGTCGTCTCACAATGTCCTACCTTTACTTCTCGCTTCCCCACTGCCACCCCACCTCCACAAATTAACCGCAACTCCCCTAAACCACAAGCCAATGTTGCTCAACTACCTTCCTCCTCCTCCTCCTCTCAATGGCTTCTTGATAGTGGTGCCTCTCATCACGTCACTAATGATCTCAATAACCTATCCCTTCACACTCCATATGATGGCACGGAGGAACTCATTATAGGTGATGATACGAGAATTCTATCTCTCATATAGGCTCTCTTACTATCTCCTATCTCTCTTACTCTATTAAACTCACTAATGTCTTATATGTTCCCTCTATGTCCCGAAATGTTGTTTCTATTTCCCAACTTTGTCTTGATAATCATGCTTCTATTGAGTTCTTACCTACTTCTTTTGTTGTGAAGGATCTCAAAACGGGGGCATCTTTATTCCAGGGTCCGAGTAATTCAGGAGTCTATGAAATTCATTCCGTGTCTCCACAAGTATTCACAAGCACCACTCAAGCTTCTCTAGATTGGCATCATCGCTTAGGCCATCCCTCAAATAAAGTTTTTAGGCATCTTATTTCTCGCCATAATCTCCATTTTCCTAGTATTTCTACTTTAGATTGTAATGCGTGTGCTTGCAATAAAATTCATAAACTCCCTTTTCATGTCTCTTCTATATCATCTCTTGCTCCATTGCAATATGTTTATACTCGACTTGTGGTCCTCCCCTATTATTTCTCATGATGGGTACAAATATTATCTTATTTTTATCGATCATTTCTCCAAATATACATGGCTATACCCTCTAAAACTCAAATCCGACACTAAAAATGTCTTCATCCGATTTAAAGCATTGGTTGAAAAATATTTCCACACCCCTCATCTCCCTCTACTCCGATAATGGTGGCGAGTATGATGCTCAAAAATAATATCTCTCTATTGAAGGCATATCTCGTCTAACCACTCCTCCTCATACTCCTCAACACAATGGTCTTTCCGAGCGTCGTCATGGACACATTGTCGAAACTACTCTCTCCCTTCTCACTCACTCATCTATGCCTCTTACCCTCTTGGACTAATGCATGTGCCACGGCCGTGTATCTCATAAACGGGTTGCCAACATCAATTCTTAAAAATGCTTCCCCCTATTCTACCCTTTTTGGCACTGAACCCAACTATCTCAAATTACGTAGTTTCGGGTGCCTTTGTTACCCATGGTTAAAACCATACACCACTCACAAACTTCAACCAAAATCCATCCCTTGTGTCTTCATTGGCTATTCTTCGACACAAAGCGCCTACTACTGCAGATATCAAATCTCAACGAGTATATTGCTCTCGTCATGTATGTTCACTTTGTTGAACACACTTTTCCTTTCTCGGTCGTAACTCAAGCTCCCTGCTTCCCTTCCTAATTTAATTGAAGAGTGGTGCCCTTTATCACTCTCTACCCTTGCGCCACCTCACACCCCCCGACTCTCCCTCCACACTCTCCCACGCTGCATCACACTCCCCTACAACATCATCCTCTTCACCTATCCAGTTGCTCTAACTCCTCGCCTACCTCCCCCTACTCCCTCGCCTATTACACTCGCATCACCCCCCACCCTACTCTATCGCATGATGCGCAGCCCCTCCACTCAAACTCTCGGCCCTCCTCACCTACGCACACTACCACACCCCATCCCCTTCGCATGCTACCTCCCCTTTGCATGCTACCCAGCCTCGCCCACTCTAACTCCCCCTCCCCATCTTCCCCACCGCCCTACTCCGCCAACTCCCACACAACTCCCTCCCCTCCCCCTCCTCCTCCACTCCATCACACCCGTCTCGGTTATGGGATCCGTAAACCATAAATAAACTCAACCTCACCGCACTCAGACAAGAAACCGAACCCCGCACCATCACTCAAGCCCTCAAAAGCCCAGTGTGGCGCAAAGCCATGGATGAAGAAGTCTCGGCTCTCATTAACAATAAAACTTGGGATTTAGTCCCTCCCTCCCCCTCTCAAAATGTTATAACTTGTAAATGGATTTTTCGGATTAAGAAAGATCAGGATGGAAATATTGCAAAATACAAAGCTCGATACGTCGCTCGGGGATTTAATCAACGTGCGGTGTTGACTATAGCGAGACCTTTAGCCCGTAGCCAAACAATCCACCGTTCGATTGATTCTCACACTCGTGGTAAGCCAAGGGTGGTCTTTACGACAATTGGACATTAACAACGCTTTTTTGCAGGGAACTTTAACAGATGAAGTTTATACTATTCAACCTCCTGGAGATGCTGATATGTTTGTAAGCTCAACAAAACTCTATATGGCCTCAAACAAGCGTCGCGGGCTTGGTACAAAGAACTCTGCCAATATTTACTTGATGTCGGTTTTCGGTCTACTATTTCTGACTCATCACTCTTCACTTACACCTCAAACAATGTTGTCATCTACCTCATTGTATATGTCGATGATATTATCGTCACCGGCAACACACCATCGGCTCTTGACAAATTTATTGAGCAACTTGCCACTCGGTTCTCCCTCAAAGACTTGGGGTCTCTCTCATATTTCCTTGGTGTTGAAGTCATACCTCACCCCCAAGGTCTATTTCTCAGTCAAAAGAAGTATATTCATGATCTCTTGTGCAAGGCCAACATGGAAGATGCAAAGCACGTCGCTACACCCATGGCTACGGACCCTCCCCTCACACTCCACGGCAAGTTCTTTCCGACCCCACTCCATACCGAACCCTTGTTGGCAGCTTACAATACTTGGGTCTTACGCGCCCGACGTTGCCTTTGCCGTCAATAAGCTTCGCCCAATATATGCAACGCCCTACCGATGATCATATGCAAGCACTCCGCCGTCTACTCCGATATCTACATGGCACGCCCATATGGGGTTACTCCTCTACAAAAATACCCCTCTCACCCTTCATGCTTATTCTGATTCGGATTGGGCTCGTGATAAAAACGACTACATCTCCACTACCGCCTACATTGTGTATCTAGGTTAAAATGCGATATCATGGACATCCAAGAAGCAACGTACGCGTGCTCGCTCTTCCACCGAAGCTGAGTATCGCGCGCGTTGCCAACACCACTACTGAACTTCTATGGGTACGTAATCTACTTGAGGAACTTGGCTGCAAGCTTTCCACAGCTCCTGTCATATATTACGACAATATCGGGGCCACATACGTGAGTGTCAACCCTGTATTTCACTCAAAAATGAAGCACTTGGGCCTTGACTATCACTTCGTCCGCGAAAATGTGCAATCTGGTCTGTTTTGGGTCTCCTATATCTACTCACGATCAGCCTGCCGACGCACTCACCAAGCCACTCCCACATGCTACCTACAACTCACTTGTTCACCAAATTGGACTCTCATCATGGCCGTCCGATTTGCGGGGGCGTGATAAGGATTGAATAATCCAACTATTATCCTATCCTTGTTAATATTATGTTGTTATATCTTATTATCTCTTAGTTGTAGCTTATCTCCTCTTATCATGCAATACGTAGCTTTACTCTCCTACTTTGTAGCTTTTAGTTATAACTAACTATTGTATCATTGTGTATTTATACGTAAACATTAATGGAAAGCAACATACAATTATTTCTCAACTCTCTCTCTCTCTTCATAACCTTATAATACAACTAATAAATTGTGACATTTTTGTTGCGGAAACCTTAGAGGTTTATACATTATAGTTTATAGAACACCCACTTCCATAACCACTTGCTATCATTGTTATAAACTAAACCTATTTTTGGGGAGGGGGGGACTAGATTTTATCCATTGTTTGCGTCAACTAGTCGATAATTTTCTAATTTGTCTAAGATAAACCAAGTAGTACTCGGTCTAGTGGAAGGTTTGTATTTCACAATTTCAAGGTTGTGGAATGAAACCTCAGAGGTACTTATCTTCCTCCCCCCCTCCCCCTCTCGAGGAGCCTTGCTAGTGTAGGCGATGCAGGAGGACATATCTCCATATCAATTTAAAAAAAAAAAAAAAATTGGCCTCAGAAAATAAATGAATTTCAAAACTCGTGAAGAGATATTCACACGGTGGTCATCGCATTCAATTAAAAACATGTATAACAAGTAATGAGTTAACATTGTTAGGTACGTCACTCCGAGTAAGACATTTTCCACATCTCACTATCACATGTTCAGAAACCACAAGTCACAACCGATTACAATGGTACCACAAATCACATACGAGTAACTAACTTGGATTGGATCCACTATCATTGAAGTCATCATTTATTGGAAATCGATGTCATATTTGTGTTTCTTCTCAATTAGTTTATTTCATATTTATCTTAAGTGAATATTATTTTGGTAGAAATCAAAATCATATTAACAAATCTATACAAATATATTAAAAGGCGTTCCTATCAAAGGAACGGTGCCACGTGGCACTCTTCTCAAGCTTCTAATACACATGTTTATAATCTCATTTAAAAATATTCACAATGTGTAGTTAGTAGGATTCGAACACATGACCTTTGAAATGAAATGTGAGAGTTTAACCACTAATCCACTACAATTCAATGCTTAATGTTTCAAAGTAAAACATAATAAAGTCTTATAATTATATGTAATTATAAAGACATAGACAAGCTTTTTGATCTCTAACACTTTTATTAAGTAATAACATTCTCTTACCCCAATTCCATTGAAATTGTTATTTTTATCCTTAATTCCTTAGAAGTTTTTTTAAAACAATTTATCATGCCATAACTTCCATTTTCCAATTTTACACTAGACATAATATTGTGAAAAGCTAATACAATCAATTACTTCCTCCGTTTTTTTTTACATGTTACACTTTGACATTTTACACTATTCACAAATTTCACTTTGACCATCGTTTGTGATTTATACGTGAATAAAAATATAGTCATGTGGGATCTTGTTAGATTCGTCTTAATACGTATTTTTTTAATATGTATTTTTTATAATTTTTACAAATACAAAATTAGAGATATATATCCTCAAAGTTTTGCATTGGAATGCGTGAAAAATGAAAGTGTAACATGTAAGAAAAACGGAGGAAGTATAAAATTTATGAATAATAATATATTTGATAATTTTAACTGGTGCGGGGAATCGCCCGGGCCAAAATACTAGTTCTAATACAATATGGTGATAAAAATCGGGTACAACTCACATTTTTAAGTTTACATGTGATGGAGGTATTTAAAGGTACTCCTTGGCAAAAGGAACATATATAATCTATGTTTTTGCAAAATAAATTAAATTCACCACTAGAGAAACTATAATCATCTTGTTTTATACTATCTTACAAGGATTATTACGTTAGATTGGAACGGGTTCCAACTTCCAAGTTCACAAGCAGGATTTACAAGATAGAACCCTATATTCAAAGGGTAAGAATTTATATGAGAAATTTTTCTTAGGTAAAATTAAGGGCCCACCTATGGAGAAGTATTAGGTGAATCCCAAGAATGAGTCCTAGGATAATCGAAGCGCAACCCCCGGTTTAGAATTTGAAAACTTGACCAATGAATTGATATAAATGACTATACATGACTTTGATATAATTGGCATATGGATTCCTACATTACAAAATGCTAGTTGTTAGGTAAATATTGTACAGTTTGGTAGATACTTCCCCCGTTTGTCAACATTTGACATACTTTCTCCACATAAAAATATCATAATGAGTGACATCAAGCTTGAAATGGTAATATTTTTTATTTTTATCATAAAATACCACTATAAAAGCAAAAGGTGATCCCTATTTTTTTGGTTTCACTCCTTTAGTCCTTTGATCACCTTACCTTTTTTTTGTGGTCCTACTACGAGGAGTTTCCCACCGTCTTCGGTAAATAGACTAATCTCCTGCGTGAGTTTGCATGGGTACCTCGAAGGGCAGCATCCCTCCCAACTGGGGTTTTTTTCCATACCCAAGGCTCGAACCCGAGACCTTGGTTAAGGAGCGAGAGGCCCTTACCCACTCACGCCAACCTCAGTTGGTCTTTGATCACCTTACTTTGTTATTGTCCGAACTCATTTTTTTCTTCTATGTTCCTTGATTTCCTTACTTTTAATATGTTTTACTTATTAATTACCTGTATTAAAAAACTGAGGAAGTATACTATACGGAAAAATAAAATACATGATTTCCTTTCAATCCGTTGAATTTTCCTCAAAAAATTACCCAACCGACTACAAAGTACAAGGGACCCAACTCGAAACTTTTGGTCCATCCCGATGAGATCAACATATTTAACTCGAAAGTCGAAACTAATTGGCCCCAACCCGACCCAACCACCTGTTATACATATGAATCATTTAACAGGTCTAACCTCAAATAAAACAAAAGGTCGTATAATTATAAGTCGTAACATCCGCTTCCGCTGTTTAGCGGTAATTAAATTAGGTGGTATTAATCAGTATTTAATTGAAGTTAACCTGACACAAGTTGTACATAAAAGCTGAAATTAACCGACTTTCGTTTTTTTAAGTATATTTTCAGTCAACAGTAGATTTCTGCTTTTTTTTTTTTTTAAAGGGAATCAAATCATCAATGGAGTATATCCCACTTAATAATAGGTTTTACTTTTTAGAGTACTATGGTAGGTAATAAAATAATAATAAAAATGTAACAATTAAGTTAGATATGAAAGATTTCCTAGAGTAAAATGTGAAATCTATCAAACAAATTGGTGGCACAAATTGAGCCTAAACATACTATTTTTCCCACCTTTTCCACTTTCCCCGTTTATAAAAAGACATCATTTATGAAGATGGCAAATCAGAGACATATATAAAAAGATGAAAATTAAAAACAATAATAATAAAAAAAGAACCTGTTTTCCTAGACGCACGATGACATAAGGATCACTGCTCTTAACATCACGAACGGCCAGATTAATGCCACGTATAACACGGATACGAAGTAAACCCATTGCGTTACCTATCGGATTCACCTTCTTGTCAGCCATTGTTTTTTGCTGGGTTTTGGTGTAGCTTTTTCACTTTTTATTTTGTGGGAAAGTAAACGAAGAAGAAGAGATGAGCAGTTGGTATAAACAAAATGGGTTTTGTTGTGGGTTTTTTATGTTGTGGGAATTCAAACTAGGTGTATTAATAAAAAGTATGGTGGACCTACTTCCTAGTTATATAAACGTTGATGGGGCCTGCTTAGTGGTCCCCACACTGCTGAAAGTTGAAGGATCTGTATTGCTTTGCAGCTAACCACGCGCTGGAGGACCGATTGTCCGTTTCTTTGCTCTAGAAAGTTCATAAAACATTGGGCAAATGTGGCTACTACGGGTTACAGTTCGGGAAAATTGATCCAACCTGATAATGTAATCAGACTCATCTAGTCAAACCAATAAAGTAAAATAGCGAATAGAAATTATTTGGTGTAACAACTCATTCACACGTGAAATCAAAATGCTCATCATTCACCCACTAATGAAAAGAACCTCAAATGACACAAATAAACTGATCCGATTATCACAAAATCAGATCAGTAAGTTTAATATTTTTTGGCACAAATTTTTGGGACACTAAACTGATCAAGTGGGAAGGAGAACCGAGTAAGTTTTATGTTAACTGATCCGTTTCTCCTCTCACCGGATCAGTTTAGTGGCCCAAAAATTTTAAGGCCCAAAGTCTCCCCCCTAAGTCCATTTATCAACCCACGCTCCTCTCCTCTCTTTAAATGTGTGCCTAAACCCTAAGTTCCCTCACCTTATCTCTCACCCTTCCCTCCTTCCTTCGCCGTCCACCCACCTTGCTCCTC
The DNA here is from genome assembly GCA_947648045.1 of Beta corolliflora. Classification (NCBI taxonomy): domain Eukaryota; kingdom Viridiplantae; phylum Streptophyta; class Magnoliopsida; order Caryophyllales; family Amaranthaceae; genus Beta; species Beta corolliflora. The sequence goes on from CANSZD010003807.1 coordinate 93,862, forward strand.
CATCCTCCCTATTCTAATGACATCACCAATGAAGTCCCTCCTCCGTCCTCCCTCCTGCCTTCGTCGTCCTCTCTCCTCCCTCCTTTCTCCTCTCTATTCCCTCCAGCAACCAATGACAGCGACACGAAGAAGAAGACAAAGACAACAAGCATTACCCTCTACCCACAATTCGTCGTTGCCAACCACGAAGAAGTAGCTAGACGACAACAACCACTCGTCACTTGTAGGTGTGTTTTTATAGCCTACGCGGGATTAACGCGTATTTGACTACCTCATTGTAAAGGTTTTATTGAAAACGCTTTTGAAGTCGCCAACAAGTGTTTTTAGGCTTATAAACCTAATTGGATATTGAAAAATCGTAGGGACAACTTAGGAACTTATCCAATGTAGATTTCCCCGTCATGACTCCACGGATGGTTAATGAACCTTAGATTGAGTTCGGGAGTGAGGGTACGAATTAATAAGATCAGGAATCAAATTCGTCCACTGCTGGCCACTACTTAATATCGATTCAGGTCAAGATTTATGCAATTAAATAATCAATCATTATGTTAATGCAATCTAGTTATTAATCTATGTTGGTTCATTAAACTAACAAAAGACTAATTTTTGGTGACATGTTATTATTCAATCAAATTACTGGGATCCTAATCAGATTGTCCAATTATCTTATTATGTATTATAACAATTCTTTAGGTCTACAGAAGCCCTTACATTGACAGAGGTTCAGGAAACCGAAAGTCAAAGTATACGGCCGGTGTCGGGATAAAGAACGATTCTAAAAGATCTGCAGTTTAGAACTGATCTATATATCGTCGGTTTCTACTAAACAAAGTTAGTATGCAAGACGATAACTATAAGTAATCTCATTACCTTCAGGAGAAGATGTTAGAAGATAGGTGCAAAACAACTCAAATAATTATGCACATAATGATGCAAAAATGCAAACTGTTGAGTCATGTAGTGTTTTGATGATTGTAAATAAATGATGATTATCTAACTAACATGTGTGTTTGAGATGTGCATACTACATTAACATAGAACAAGTCATGGAAGGTTGAATATATCACATCATGAAGGACTTCCAACAAGCTAGTGAAGTTCCTAAAAGAGTTCCTATACGGAACACAAACAAGCGGTTCCTAGGTACATCCTAAGAGGAACATTGAATATGAAGTTCCTGAGCAGGAACTATGAGTGCGAAGTTCCTTAAAGGAACTAGCACACCGAAGTTCCAGAGGTGGAGCTATCAACATGCGGTTCTTGAGTTGGAACAGCATGGTGCATGAAGACTGAAAATATGAGTTTATTTTCTAGGATTCATGTAAGTATGTGGAAACATGAAAGGTAATGGAACAAGGTCAAAAGGAACTCGTAAGGTCAAAGGAACTCATGGAACTTAGAGTCAAAAGTAATAGTTTTTCTGTTCCTTCGTAAGGAACAGACGTACTGGTACTATTAATATAAGTTAAAGGAACAAAGTAGTAGTTAAAGGAACTAAGCGTGTAAAATATTGTGCAACGCTTAAAAGGAATTTGTTGAGTTTTTAAACTCTATATTTTAGGAAAATGATTTTATCTGATATTAAAGGAAAGATCTTTTATGGAAAAGATTTTATCTTTATTCTAAAATAAAATCATTTTCGGATTTAAAAGAAAATCCTTTAAAGATATTATTTAATAAAAAGATTTAATTTTGGTGTTATTAATTAAAATAGTTTTTAATTAAAAACCAAATTTAAAATACTGTTGTATAAGTAAATGCTAGATTTTAGGAAGCAGTATTAATTTGTTACACAAGTTCAAAATGAACGTGCTGTTAGTGGGAGATCATGGAGCTTGTTCCTCAAGCTAAGGAACAACATGGGTTAATGCTTTAAACCACTAACACATGATTAATCCCACGTTCATCCGAAATGACTGCTATAAATATACTAGTTCAATTAAGTTTCAAATTGTCTGACTGGAGTCTTTTCATAGTGTCTGACTTATGTCATTCCATAAGGTCTGGCTTTAGGAATAATGTTACAAAAGAATTATGTTTTTCTATTCCTCGTTTTGAGTCAGTTCCTATGAGTACCAAGTTCCTACGAGTGCCATGTTCCTTTACAGTTCTTCAGTTTCTATATACTAGAGTTCAACTATATTATCAAATGTTTGTATTTGAGTTTGGGGTTAAAGGGTTTGAGTGAACTCTTGTAATGGGGACTTGGTTAAGAGTTTGAGTAAATTCTTGTATCAAGTTCAAGTTAGGAGTATAAAGAAATATAATTACTTTTTGGTGTGTAATAAGATTGATATTTTGTCGCTTTATTGTTAATCTATGAGACTATGATTAATTTTTCATATATTAATTTCTTTAAAATTGTTAAGTCTAACAAATAGTTTTTGTTCCTAGTATCACCCGTTTCCCACCCGCCCCACCCGCCCCACCCGCGGATGATGGATGGAGCGGATATGGGTGAAATTTTTGGCGGGTGATGGATGGTGTGGATGGAGTTTTGGGTCGCGGGTGATGGGGCGGATGGAGCTCCACCCGACCCATCTCCGATCCATTGCCATCCCTAAACTTGAGTAAGTTCTTGTTGTGTATGCGTAGACTTAGGGTGAAATATATCTAGGGGTGAAAGGTTTGAGTACACCTTTTGTAAAGAGTTGCGGGAACTCTTGAAAGACTTAGAGTTAAGTCTAGACCATGGAGTGGAGATTGTGAGAGAGTTAGAGTTCCTAGTAGAGCTTGTGAGAGAGTTGGAGTTCCGAGTGGAACTTGCGTATGTAATAGGTTAAAACAGAGGAGGTTTCCTATTATAGTGAAGAATTTAAATCCTGAGGAGGTCGTGGTTTTTCTTGTTGTATTGAGACAAGAAGTTTCCACGTAAAAATCTCTCTTGCACTTTCAGTTCCTTATTGCTTATGTTTTAAATTCTGCATTATTTGGGCTATAAGTTCCACACTACAATTCACCCCCCTCTTGTAGTGTTCCTAGTGAAATAACAATTGGTATTCGAGCCGGAACTCTGTGATAAGCAGGAAACCCAGCTGAGTTAAGTTCCTACAAAAAGAAGGAACCTGTACGAGAAAGAAACTGCACCCCTCGTCATTCAAAGGAACATGTGGAGGTTGACTTTTTATTATCAATTAAAAGTCACCCAAGCATTATCAATGACCCCTTTGATGTAAGTATCTCTTACTTGAGATATTCTTTATATGCATACATTAATTTGGAACTTGTTCCTTATAGTATTTCTAGTAAAATTGTTTTATTTGGCTTTGATGTTTTAATAGCAATTTTGGATAACTTTAAAACTGTTTTCTAAAGACAAAATTAATATTTCTAAATTGTTTTTTTAATATCAAAGAATCAGTATACTAGAAATGATTCAAGGAACAAGTCATATGGAACAATGCACATTGTCACTCTTGGAACTTTGTTTCTATACAAAAGGAAACTTCATTCTTTAGGCAGTACAATATATGACTATTTCATTTATTTGCCAAAGAATTGTTTCTTCATGCATATTGAGTATATTGGATATTAACTGTATGAATGCATGATTATTCTTGTTAGTAGTCGAAGATATGTGAATCTTATTTGATTATGGATACTTGATGTTGCTCCTACTAACAAGAAAGGACCCAACATATATTTGGGTACCAAAAACCAAGAACTTGCTTATTTTGCAGGTCATGTGAAAGGAACCTACATCTCTTGATGTAGAGGTTGTTTCTAGAAAGTAAGTTCAAGACATGAGTTCCTCTCATTAGAAAAGTTGGAAAAAGAACGAATACATTAGGAACAAGTTCTTGATAATGATAAGGGAGTTCCAGAAATTATATTTCCAGATGAAGATATCAAAATGATGGAACTAGCAGTTCAGGAACTCAAAAGTAAGTCATCAAAATCAGTCCAGTGCTTGAGGTAATTTTATGGTGAAATGTGACGTACTTAAGGTATGATGTTCCTATTCATATTGTATCATGATTAATAAATTACATTGTTAAATTATTAATATGAATCATTGTATTGTTGGCTATGGTGCTTTGATCACCTCTCTTCTCTCTCACATCAAAGTCAAGACCACTGGTTGGCCTACCTTGGGAATTAAACAAGGTAATATATTGAATGAAATGAATTTGTATGGCTTGGACCTCTCTGTCCAAGATGGGATTTTGACTCAAGGGAGGATTGCTTCTAGTTCCTCACATAAGAGAAAACTGCCAAGGGTAGTAGAAGAGGAACCAGTGGAAGTAATGCTGGAGGAACAAGTTCCTAAGCCTATTGAACCAAAGGAACAACCACCTAAGAGACGAAAAACAGTTGCTAAAAAGCCTACCCCTCCTGTTTCTAAACGTGTTAGACAAAGCTCTAGGTTGAGAATTGCTAAAACTGCACATGTTCCTTTAAATGAGGACTCTCCTTTAGTTCTATCTGATGAAGATGAACTATCTAAAAACTCACCTAAGGCACCAACTCCTCCATCTCCACCAAAAATACCAATTACCCTAAACACCATTCCTTCCATCTCTCCCCGATCCTTCACTATTCCTTCCAGTTATGAACAGATGAAGGTTGCTATAAATGAGCATAACCCTTTCTCCTCTACAGCTACTGATCTTCCACCACAACCTCCATTTCTTCCTTCACTTTACACCACCACTTCACCTTCTGTTCCTCTCACAGGAACAATAGGACCATCCCAAGGCAACACCCAGTTCTTCCACCTAAACCACCCACTGACTTTGGTTCAAAGGGAAAGGAACAAGTTCCTTCGGATGAGTTTGGTTGGGTAAATGATGTTTGTCTCCCTGCTCAACATATGACCAAGTTCTATAATCATCTTCATTGGACTTTGGATGATAAAACGGATAAGATGATGGGTCTAATGAAAGTTCTTAGTGATACGGTGATAGAACAACAAAAGAATATGAGGATGATGGCCCAAGCAATTATTATCACTTTGAAGCAGCAACTTATGGGCATCATGGAGAGGTTATGAAGAAGTTAGAGGAAGTGGTTGAAGAAGAAGAAGTAGTAGAGGAACACAACTCCCCTTCCCTTCCTAATGTCTAGTTCTTGTTTCTCTTCAAGGAACATGAACTCTTAGCTTTTGTTTCTTTTCTTTTCTTTTCTTCCTTTTTATCTTTTGTACTTTTATGGAACAAGCGCTATAAATACAACTACTTTTCCTATATTTGTCTTTGTTTGTGATTTGATTGCATAATTTCTTACTTGGAATGACTAGTATTATGTGGTTGATGTTTAAGCAAGTCTAAACTTTGAAATTCCTAACTTAACCATTTTTTTTGGTGCTTGTTAATGGTCTAAAGGTCTTGTAAATATCAGTCTTCTCAAAATCACCAAGAATTTGATCTTTTTGACGATGACAAAGGGGGAAAAGATACCAGGAACAAACTAAGTTGAAAAATAAAAAATTAGAAAAACGAAAACATGAGAAATTTAGAAACTGCAAAGAAAGTTGTTAAGTGAATGGGTTTTACAAGGTATCAAAGAAAGGAGCAAAGAGAACTAAGTCAAAGAAGAAATCAAGTGTGGATTTTGAAGACTAAGTGAAGATGCTCAAAGATTTGGTACTGGAGAAACATTGGAGCAAGAAGACCAAAGCAAGGCTTTTTGTTTCTAGTTCCAATGTAAAGGAACGAGTAAGAATGGTAAGGAACCGTGGCAATTTAGAATGAGAATGAGTGTTTGTTCCTTTGTAAGGAACAGACAAACTGGCACTGTCATAATAAGTTAAAGGAGCTAACTATTAAAAGGAACTAGACATAGGATGAAGCAGTACAACGGTTAGTAATGTCGCTTGAGTGATTTATGCCTAGATTCTAGGAAACCCTTTTATTTAAGTAAAAAACTAATTTTAAGGAAAATCTTTTTAAGGAAAAGATTTTATTTTTATAAGATAATAAATATCCATTTTGGTTTTATGGAAAATATTTTTAAAGATAATATTTTGGTAAAAGGATTTGTATTTCGGTTTTATTAATTGAAATATTTTTTAATTAAATCAGATTTTTGGTTTACTGCCTAAGTGGTTGCTTAATTTAAGGAAGCAGTAAAATTTCCACGTTTAACAGAGATCATGGAGATCATGGGTACTAAAAAGGAACGTGTTCCTCTAGTTGAGGAACATCATGGGAAAATTTTTTTACCACTAATTCATGTTCTGATCCCACGTTCTAAGTAATCACTGCTATAAATACTAATGTCTAATTAAGTTCCAATTTGTAACCGACCAAGTGAATTAGTGAGTTTAACTAAGTAAAGTGTCAGTGCCTTCATTCTCTCATAAAAACCATTTGTTCTTTGCCTTCTTACTCTATTCCACTAAGCTATCATTGATCATTGTAATTTTGGTTTTGGGGTAAGGGGACTTAGAGTGAAGTTCTGTAAGAGAGAAGCTTTTAGTGAAGCGAGTTAAAGTGAGAAAACTTCAAGTGAAGTTGAGAGGAACAACTGTTAAGGGATCAATTGTTTAGTAACTTGAGTTTAGGAACTCAAGGTGTGGCCCGTGAGTAGAATTAGGTTGTAACAAAGTTGTTTGGCCTAATTAGTGAAAGTGTTGAGTTTAAAATCCCTAGTGGTCGAGGTTGTTTCTTCTTGTTGGGCCCAAGAAGTTTTCCTCGTAAAAATCCCTTGTGATTCTTTAGCTTGTTTCTTTGTTTAAGTTTTACAATTCCGTAAAAAGTTACGTTTATTTCTACAAATACAATTCACCCCCTCTTGTGTTGTTCCTAGTCAAATAACATTATCCTTTGAAATCTGAAATCAGTTATCTTCAGGAATAAAAATACGATTTTTCTAAATATCCTTTAAAAATTAATCATCATGGATAATTAATATTAAAATATTAAAAAATATAATTAATTACCAGAAATAATTAGGCCTTTAAAATTGGGCTTGGAGACTTTATATTTTCGAAATGCTTTTCGGATTATCTCGTTTGATTGCTCTTCCTTTGGACGGGATCAATTAGGACGACAATATGTTTCATCATTGGATACTCAATGGCGATACACGATTTTGTGTCTACACACTCGTCGCCGTCGCCGACAGCAACAAGAAGTTCTAGATCAAAAAAAATCGCTTTCTCTCGTTCCGGTATTAAGATCTAGGGTTAGTTTTTTCCACAAGGCCCACGACCGCTCTCTCTCCTCCGCATTTTTCCTCCCAAACCCTAGATCTAGCCTCTCTCACTAGGGGTGTAAGTGGGTTGGACTGGATTGGACTTTGCCAAATCCAAATCCAGTCCAATGTTTTTTTGAACTCGAGAAATTGAGTACAAGTCCAATCCAAATATTTTTTGAGTCTAGTTCAGTCTAGTCCGATAATTTTTTCTTGAGTCCGAATCCAGTCCAGTCCGATTATTATATATTTTTTTCCCCCGATTTAGATTCAACTATTCATAACCATTTTTGAGATGCTTGAGCATTTGACATCTGATTCAATTACCAATGTCCACAAATTAGATTGAAAGCTTAAATTAAAGTAAAATACTATGAATAAAAAGTTGAATTAGATGCCTACCTTGATCTAAGTTGAGAGGAAGTAGAGAGACTGATAATATAATCTGAGAGAGAAATAGAGAATGCGAAAGTCGAGACAACGAGGTAAAAAGAAAATGAAAGAGTGAGAGGAAGTGAGTAGTGAGGAGTGAAATGAGATAGAATTAGTCGGCTACTAGCCTACTACTGCAATACTGCTAGTATCATTTACTTATCGGATTTTTCACCATATACCCTCGACAAATTTTTTTATTCACCATATACCCTCGATGTTATCAAAATTCACCATATAATTCACAATGTGCCCTTAATAATTAACGATTATCAACTTTTTTGATCATTAACCCCTGATTTCGTTTCCAAACCCTAAATAAGCCCTATTTGAGTCGTTAACCTTAATTGACCACTATTAAAACACAAGAAATGACTCTTTTATCACTCTTTCTCCATAACTCCCTTTCTGTTTCTTTGGCTTTATGTGATGTTTCAATGCTAATCTTTTAGGGTAATGAGCGAAATAAGGATCAATTAAGGTTTAGTAATGGAATCAGGGGTCAATGATAAAAAAAGTAGATAGTTGTTAATCATCAAGGGCACATGGTGAATTATCAAGGAATTGAGGGGTATATGGTGAATTTTGAAAACATTGAGGGTATATGGTGAATAAAATTTTTATCGGGGGTATATGGTGAAAAATTCGTTTACTTATTTAACAAATGGAGCCAAGCGAAATTGTCTGGCGCCAACTGAAATTTTCTAGCACCAGTTGAAATATTTAGAGAGGAAAGGTTGAAAACTCCAAAATTTTAAAAATAGTATCAATTTATATATATATATATATATATATATGTATATATATATATATATATATGTATATATGTATATATGTATGTATATATGTATATATGTATGTATATATATATATATGTATGTATATATGTATATATGTACATACATATATAGATATATTGTAATAGCCTGAATTTTTAAGCAGGTTCCATTATTTTGTTAGCTATATTAAGTCTTCATCAGGCTTTGGTCTTTGAGTAGTTAGAATTCTCTCCAACATCATACTAGGATAAAAATTGGATAAGAACTAACATTCTTAGTGGTTAAGAAAGCAAGTGGATAAGCTCTAACATTCTTAGTGGTTAAGAAAGCAAGTGGATAAGCTCTAACATTCTTAGTGGTTAAGAAAGGTCAAAGAGGATAAGCACTATCATTCTTAGTGGTTAAGAAAGCCTTGAGAACCAATAGATAAGTTACAAAGCATTTGAGAGCCTTATTCCTTAAGATTATGAAAATCGCATAGAGACCGTTTTATCGGGTAACAATGAACCTCTAGTTAAAGAGCCTTTTTGGGTGGAATCCGAGCTCAGAACCTAATCAAACTTGACATATGTTATGTTTGGGATGTTGTAAGGTTAAAATGGTCATTAACCATCAAAATATACGTGGCTTAATATGGTAAGTTCCTTACTTAGTAAAATCTGGCCAGCTAAAATATCGCTTCGTACCTATCCTCAAAGAATGCTTCTAGCAACTGCTTGAGTGTCGATCTCTTAAAGATCTTTGCATGCATGAAAGCCAACACATTAAGCTAACACCTCAAGCAAGAATCACTCAGAAACTCCAAGAAACCGACCTCACCCGTAAGAGGTTTCCCTCCCCCGGGGTGGGCAGCTGCTGCGTCTATAAAAGACTGTTTTGGTTTTTCGATTCTTTCTCTTTAAATTTCTTCTTCAACACCTACTTCTCTTTACATACAACTCTTCTAGACATAATTCCTTAGTGTTTCAAGCTTTTAGTAGAGCTTTCAAGTCTTGGGAAGTTGTAGAAAACTCCATAGAAACATCAAGCAAACTGCGTAAGTACAACTTTGTATCTCTCTTGTACTTAGCTTAGTATTTCATGTTCTAAAACTTGTGTAAACTAATTCCTAGCACTTTACATATTCAGGGGAAGTTGTAGGAAGGATAAACCACTTGGAATAAGGAGTTTGAGTTACATTAAGCAGCCTAAGTGAAGGTACGCACTTAGTTTGGATTGTAACCTAGAGTTTTTCCTACCTATGGTCAAATGATTGTTTCTTTCTATTTTGAAGCATGATTATGAAATGAAATATCTTATGATATGCATATTAGTATGTGTGCTTTGAGTATATGACATGGATTTGGCATGCTATGGTTCACTTGAGATGTTTTACTTAGCCTAAGCTAGGCTCAAACACTAAATTGCCATGTTTATGCTCTTAATTGGAATTTGTTAAGTATATGGAATTGTATGGTAATGAAGCACTAAATGTCTTGGATTTTAATCGCGGAAGCGAGGCGTGAGCATACACCCGGGTTAGGGCGGGTATTCCCTAACTGTTACCCAACCAGGAGGGGGAAATCCTGGCGGAAGTGGGACATGTCCAGGTTAAGTCTTGCAAGCAGAACAGTAAAAAGGTGGGGTGACGACCCTCAACAGTTTGCTACGCTCGCGGTCATATCAAAAGATTGATCTTATGAAATCTCTAAGTAATTGAAGTGATTATGACTACTTGCTATTATGACTATGTGTTATCAATTAGTTTTCAAAATACACCTAAACTTGTATTTTCTATTACACAGTGTGTACTCGACTTTGCTCGATAGTGTTGTCATTTTCGTGGCCCGTCACTTGGTGGGTGGCGAGTCAAACTTTGTTGCGGGATTGTGTTGGAAGCCAGAATCGAGTTGAGAGCAAAGTTATGATTCGAATTGTGTATTGTGGGTTAAAGTTCGAGATTTAAGTTTGTATATAGAGGAGTTTATTTAGAATTACTTATGACATAGTTTATTCTTTTGCCTTGAAATTGGGGTTGAATGACTATGTAATTGAAGCCTTTTATAAAGGATATTGTTTTGTGGGCCCATAACCCACAGGTGCAGGATCGTATATTTCAGGTTGTTTCCGCTACGAGTGTTATCTAATTCATAAGTGATTATTATTATTTTGGTGCCAATTGAGATTTGTGATTACTAAGCTAGTTAAGCTAGCAGCTCGGGAATCGGGCTGTTACAAATGGTATCAGAGCAACTCTGCGACCGTGTGCTTAGTTAGCCACATAGCGGGGGTAAAAGATCATTGGGAATGTGTGTATGTTACTTGGGTAATTATACTTCAAGTTTTGAGCTATAGAATAAGAATAAGAGTCTAGATTTGTGTAAAACTTTGGGAATAAGAGTATGGATTTCGAAGTATTGTAATTTGAGGATATTTGAAATCTATTTGTTGGGAATATTAAGAACTTTTTCATGGAAATTTAATAAGGACTATCGGAGGCTGTAGTGCTTGGTATCTGGATACTTAAGGTTAATCAATGAGTTTATGTTTTGAAGTTTCGAGGACGAAACTTATTTTAAGGGTGGTAGAGTGTAATAGCCTGAATTTTTAAGCAGGTTCCATTATTTTGTTAGCTATATTAAGTCTTCATCAGGCTTTGGTCCTTTGAGTAGTTAGAATTCTCTCCAACATCATACTAGGATAAAAATTGGATAAGAACTAACATTCTTAGTGGTTAAGAAAGCAAGTGGATAAGCTCTAACATTCTTAGTGGTTAAGAAAGCAAGTGGATAAGCTCTAACATTCTTAGTGGTTAAGAAAGCAAGTGGATAAGCTCTAACATTCTTAGTGGTTAAGAAAGGTCAAAGAGGATAAGCACTATCATTCTTAGTGGTTAAGAAAGCCTTGAGAACCAATAGATAAGTTACAAAGCATTTGAGAGCCTTATTCCTTAAGATTATGAAAATCGCATAGAGACCGTTTTATCGGGTAACAATGAACCTCTAGTTAAAGAGCCTTTTTGGGTTGAATCCGAGCTCAGAACCTAATCAAACTTGACATATGTTATGTTTGGGATGTTGTAAGGTTAAAATGGTCATTAACCATCAAAATATACGTGGCTTAATATGGTAAGTTCCTTACTTAGTAAAATCTGGCCAGCTAAAATATCAGTTCGTACCTATCCTCAAAGAATGCTTCTTAGCAGCTGCTTGAGTGTCGATCTCTTAAAGATCTTTGCATGCATGAAAGCCAACACATTAAGCTAACACCTCAAGCAAGAATCACTCAGAAACTCCAAGAAACCGACCTCACCCAGAAGAGGTTTCCCTCCCCTGGGGGTACCGCCAGTTGCAGTCTATAAAAGACTGTTTTGGTTTTTCGATTCTTTCTCTTAAAATTTCTTCTTCAACACCTACTTCTCTTTACATACAACTCTTCTAGACATAATTCCTTAGTGTTTCAAGCTTTTAGTAGAGTTTTCAAGTCTTGGGAAGTTGTAGAAAACTCCATAGAAACATCAAGCAAACTGCGTAAGTACAACTTTGTATCTCTCTTGTACTTAGCTTAGTATTTCATGTTCTAAAACTTGTGTAAACTAATTCCTAGCACTTTACATATTCAGGGGAAGTTGTAGGAAGGATAAACCACTTGGAATAAGGAGTTTGAGTTACATTAAGCAGCCTAAGTGAAGGTACACACTTAGTTTGGATTGTAACCTAGAGTTTTTCCTACCTATGGTCAAATGATTGTTTCTTTCTATTTTGAAGCATGATTATGAAATGAAATATCTTATGATATGCATATTAGTATGTGTGCTTTGAGTATATGACATGGATTTGGCATGCTATGGTTCACTTGAGATGTTTTACTTAGCCTAAGCTAGGCTCAAACACTAAATTGCCATGTTTATGCTTTTAATTGGAATTTGTTAAGTATATGGAATTGTATGGTAATGAAGCACTAAATGTCTTGGATTTTAATCGCGGAAGCGAGGCGTGAGCATACACCCGGGTTAGGGCGGGTATTCCCTAACTGTTACCCAACCAGGAGGGGGAAATCCTGGCGGAAGTGGGACATGTCCAGATTAAGTCTTGCAAGCAGAACAGTAAAAAGGTGGGGTGACGACCCTCAACAGTTTGCTACGCTCGCGGTCATATCAAAAGATTGATCTTATGAAATCTCTAAGTAATTAAAGTGATTATGACTACTTGCTATTATGACTATGTGTTATCAATTGGTTTTCAAAATACACCTAAACTTGTATTTTCTATTACACAAGTGTGTACTCGCCTTTCGATAGTGTTGTCATTTTCGTGGCTCGTCACTTGGTGGGTGGCGAGTCAAACTTTGTTGCGGGATTGTGTTGGAAGCCGTAATCGAGTTGAGAGCAAAGTTATGATTCGAATTGTGTATTGTGGGTTAAAGTTCGAGATTTAAGTTTGTATATAGAGGAGTTTATTTAGAATTACTTATGACAGTTTATTCTTTTGCCTTGAAATTGGGGTTGAATGACTATGTAATTGAAGCCTTTTATAAAGGATATTGTTTTGTGGGCCCATAACCCACAGGTCCAGGATCGTATATTTCAGGTTGTTTCCGCTACGAGTGTTATCTAATTCATAAGTGATTATTATTATTTTGGTGCCAATTGAGATTTGTGATTACTAAGCGAGTTAAGCTAGCAGCTCGGGAATCGGGTCGTTACATACATATATACATATATACATACATATATACATATATACATACATATATATATATATATATATATATATATATACATATATATATATATACATATATATATATATACATATATATATATATACATATATGTATATATATATGTATATATATATATATGTATATATGTATATATATATATGTATATATATATATATGTATATATATATATATGTATATATATATATATGTATATATATGTATGTATATATATATATATATATATATGTAATATATATATATATATGTATATATATATATATATGTAATATATATATATATGTATATGTATATGTATATATATATATATAAATATTTTTGGACTGGACTGGACTTATTGGACTCCAAAGGGGTGAGTCCAAATCCAATCTGAAAATATTTGGACTCGAAAATTTGAGTCCGAGTCCAGTCCGACAATTTTGACTCGGATCGGATTGGACTCTGGACTTTTCGCAGTCCGCTTACACCCCTATCTCTCACTCTCAAATTTCATCATTTTAAACTATTTTTTTCCAATTTCATCGATGCCTAATTCAAAAATAATTTTTTTTACCCGCTACAAATTTCCAAGGTTCATCAAGGCCGTTGACAAATTTTGGCCGTTTTTTTTTGCGGTTTTAGGGTTTGAGAAAGTTCATATTTTATTTTCGATTAATTTTACGTTTTTAGGGTGTATTTTTATTTCTGTATTTTTTTTGTAATTTTTGCTTGATCCATTGAGGTTAGATTCAATTGTTTTTTGTTACTTTTTAAAATTTAAGTGGTTTAGATTTTCTTTTAATTTCATTGTGAATTTTAGATAGAATTGTTGATTTTTTTTGTAATTCCTAGATATTAATTTTTTGTATTTTGTGAATTGTATTAATTTTTTTGTATGTATTTTGATTTTTTATGTGTGTATTTTGATTATTTCTTTATGTATTCATGTATTTATTTTGATTATATTTCTAGTGTATGTATTTACGTATGTGAGAAATATAAGCTATTCTGCCTCTCTGTTCCTCAAAAAGTGTAGTGCAATAGGACGAATTAGGTCAAAATCATCACCTCAGCGGGGATCGCTAATTTCCATGAGAACCCACTGTGTAGCATCTACGTCGAGAATTCAAGTATACGTCATTAGTCCGATCCTTTGTAGGATGACTTTTTTTTCTAAATGACCTTGAGGTTAACTGGTCCCGTTGAACTGCAAAACCGAATCAATTAACTTTAATAACTGGCCCGATTTTACAGCTCCACCTGATCATTTATAACATAACTTATCCAATTTTGAACCGGATTAGTTAATTTCCCTCAATAGCTCCGTCATTGGCTGATTCGGCCCATTTTTGGATTAGTTAAGCCCGATTTGATCGGATAAGTTAGGGGATTTCCACTAGCGACAACAATAATCAAGTCGACGTTCACGTGGAAATCTCGCCGGAGGAACCACACTCGATGTAAAAATCTTCGCAATCGACTTCGAAGCCAATAATTGCGAAATTAGATGATGCGCGAAATCACCAGAGGTGAGCAAAATAGAGAAGAAAGACATACTGAAATAGTTGAGATTTGGGGTTTTTCAGTCTTTAACTATTCTGGCAGGTGTATTGAGAAGCGGCTGGGAATTCACGGGTCGTGCCCGAAGAGGAAGATGATGAGGGGAATAGAAGAAAGGAAGAGGGAGAAAATAACATCGGCTGAGACATATTTGTATTAGTTTTTAGTTTAGGTAGAAGAAGAACAGGGGACGCGATAGAAAATGGTGTATAAGACACAAATAGTTCAATAATTGACATGAAACATATTTAAAAATGACATGAAATACTTCCAAAATCATATGAAACACACCAACAATGACATGAAAGAGTTTTATTAATGACATGTAAATGTAGACAGATAATGGTGTCTCCCCATTTTAGCACCCATTGATGAAACATATCGTCCTCCTAATTGGTCCGGTCCAATGGAAGAGGAATCCAACAAGCTAAGCCCAAAATCGTTTTAAGATTGGATAAATAATAAAATTCGGTTAGATCTGCGGGTGCGCTTCGTGCGTCCGGATGCATTCGGGGTGCCGATGTGCGCACGTGCGACATCGAGACAGTCAGCAAAACTCAGATGCGCAGAAGCGCTCTGCGCATTGTTATGCGCGCCATGCAACGTGATACATTCCACAAAACAGATGTGCGTCGCGCATCACTAATGCGTCAAGCGCAACAGCCATGCGTGCTGTGCATCCTCAAATATTACCAGGTTTCTTCTGTTTTGCCTATAAATAGACCTCGTTTTCACTTGATTCTGGAACACACTTTCCTATGAACTTTTCCTACTCTTCCTACTACGAAAATCACTCCAAATACTATCTAAAAAACACTCAAACACACATTCAAACTCCATTGATTTTACATTCAAATTCCATGTAAGCTTCAAGATTGTTCCTCCTGCAGATCGTTATACAAGACCTAGGCTACAAAATTCTTGAGGGTCAATTCCAATTTAATTCTTATTTTACTAACAATCTACTCTTCATGATGTAGGTCCTCAATGAATTAACGCTCTCTTGTATATTCTACACCTCTCATCTTTTCTTTTTTTATATATTTCAATACATTATATTATTATTATTCATGCATGCTATATGTTTAATGCTTTCATCACCGGACATGTTTATTTTTTCTAATCAAAGAACTAAATAAATGTTCTAATATTTAATTCTGATTATTTGGACAACCTATTAGGTTTCTAGTAATTTGGATTGCCTGAATAACATGTCACCAAAAATTAGTCGTTTATGTGTTTAATGAACCAACATAGTTTTTTTTAAAATTGCATAAACATATAACTTGGTTGTTTATTTGCATAAACCTAGACATGAATTGTATTAAGTAGACGCCAACAATGAAAGAGTGTGATTCCTGATCATATTCCGTACCCTCACCCCCGAACTCAATTTGTGGTTCATTGACCAATTATGAAGTTGTGACGGGGAAATTTACATTGGATAAGTCCCTAAATTGTCCCTATGGTTTTCCAAAATCCAATTAGGTTTACGAGTCTTCTTTTAAAGACTTGTTAGCGACTTCTCTTTCTCATAACATATTTCAAAACAAAAACCTTTATATTGACGTAGTCAAATACCCCGTCATCCCGCTTAGGCAATTAAGAAAAACACACCTACAATAAGGGATTTAAAAATGACATGAAATAGTTCCAAAATGATATGAAACACATCAATAATGACATGAAATCGTTAATATATGAAACAGTTATACTAGTTCACACATGTGAGATTTTGTTACACAATAAGCTACGGTATAAATGTTACACCCAATACGCACTCAAGTGAATGCTCAATTGTCAAACAGTCTTATTATGTTCAACCGATTTAGTCAATCCAAATTTATGCAAGTGTTCATGTTCTCATTTTGAGGTCGTTCATTCTCTCTCACACATCCTTCGGGGTTGGCTATATTGCAACAACAACAACACTCTATAAGGGATGTTTTTAGGGGGGGTCTAAGAGGAGATAACATTAAGGTGTCTTGTAGGAAATTGATTATTGGCGTGTTCTTTTTGCCTACGCGGGATGAACTCGTATTTGACTACCTCATGGTAAAGGTTTATTTTTTGAAAAATGTTTTGAAATATAGAAGTCGCTAACAAGTCTTTAATGGAAGACTCGTACACCTAATTGGATTTTGGAAAATCATAGGAACAACTTAGGGACTTATCCAATGTAGATTTCCCCGTCATGGCTCCATAGATGGTCATTGAATTATATATTGAGTTGGGGGTGAGGGTAGGAATAAGATCGAGAATCAAATTAGCCAATTGCTTGCCTCTAGTAAAAAAAATTTTAAAAGGAAAGAAACAACTAGGGAGGATCCCAAGACAAGGGCCATCCTAAAGCATCCTTGCGAATGATTACAGAAAAAGAAACATCAGGAGACTCAAACCAATAGGAAAGCTTAGTCGTCAAATCTCCACGATGAGCCATCCAGTTAGCAGCACGATTCACTTCCCTAACAGCATGACCAATATGAACGACTTTAAATTTCTTCAAATCTTCACCTACATCTAAAACAAGAGAGCTAATGGTCCAAAAAAATGTCCACAGCATTTTGATAGACCGAATAACAGTCAAATTATCTCCTTCACCACGAGCTTAGTGATTCCATGAGATAGGGCACCTCAGATACCTTCCCTAAACCCCCAAACTTCGGAGACAAGGATGGAATAAGACGGGTCAATAGAATTTACCCCATAGAGCACAACCTCACCACCATTATTCCTAATGACCAATCCATAAGAAGCTTGACCATTACTTAATTTCGACCCATCAAAATTAAGGTTCAAATAGTGTAAAAGAGGAGGATTCAAAACAACAGATTTACTAGCTAAAACTTTGACTTTAGAGGAAATTTGATCTCTAACCACTGTTGAACTGCGACTCATTCTTAGCCACATTACAGAAATAAGATCCAATAATCGCCCCACCTTTAGGAGGAGAACAACTTTCCTGACGAAAATAATATTATTTCTTGCATACCAAATGAAAGACCAACTAATGGCAAACACTTGATCAATTTGCTGAAAAGAATTTTTATTCTATAAATTTGATATAAAATCCACAAAAGACATTTTCTCCTCTAAAAGAGAAAATTTAGAACAAATAGTATACAAAATAAGGTCTTCAAAAACATCCATAGCAAAAGGATAATGAATAAAAAGATGAGAAGAATCCTCGGAGTAATGATTGCAAAAAACTCACTCAAGAGGCAGAAAGATCTGACTCATTTCATGTCTTTTTTTCATAGGAAGACCATTATGGCAAATTTTTCGAAAAAAATAAATTTAATCTTGGGAGGCACCTTAAGCTTCCAAATCCAACAAAAAGACATTGGAGTGAATTGTTCAACATAATAACCTTGTAAAAGCACCACCCCAGATTTGACTGAATATTCACCTTCCGATGATAAACCCCAACATAATTTGTCTGGGAGCTCATTAAGAGGAAGAAAAACACTCAAAATAGAGGTTATAATATCAGGCGTCACAAATTGAGATAAAAGATGCCCATCCCAATTAAAGCCTTGATAAATAAAATGACTAACTCTAATATTCTCAGAGCCTGGCTTAGAAGTACACACTCTACAAATAGGATATTGGAATACCTAATTATCATACCAAAAAGAAATACTCTCCCTATTACCTATATTCCAACGTAGGCTTATCCTAAAAGGGATACAAAGAGCCATAAGTTTCCTTCATTGCCACGAGACATTTACTTTAGTTTTATAGGAAAAAATTTCATCATCCTTTGGATACTTTTTCTTGACAAGCTTCACCCAAAGATTTTTAGCTGAACTAAAAATTGTCCATAATAATTTAAATTGAAGTGCAATATTATTAATTCTAACCTTTCTTAAACCAAGACCACCAAATTTCTTAGGTTTATAAACTTTATCCCACCCAATTAGGTTAAGAGCCTTAGATTTCGGGTCTCTATTCCAAAAAAAATTCCTATAACATATATCCGAAGAAGTATAAATAGCATATGGCAAGGAAAAGCTTTGCATTTGAAAATTAGCTTTATTCGCCAGATTTTGCTTGAATTAAGACGGTACGACCAGCTTGAGATAAATAATTCGCCTTCCATTTTGTAAGCTGAGAAAAGATTTTTTTTTCTGAATATCCCAAACGTACCATTAGTTACTTTACCATTTACTGTAGGGCACCCCAAATAATTTTTCAAAGGCAAAGATTCTTCCATTTGTAAAATAGAAGAAAAATCTATAATCATAGAACACGAAGTGTTCTGAGAACATTGAAACACTGACTTATTAAAGTTAACTAACTGCCCTGACATTGAATAATATTTATCAAGAATATTTTTAATGGTATGACAAAATGTCAAATATTTGCTTTTTAAATAATCATTGTATCATATGCAAATGTTAGAAACGAAAATTTTATTCTAGAATGACCCAGAGTAACTCCTATAGACTTAGAACCAGAAGTACTTGCTTTATGAAGTTGACGGGCTAAAATTTCAATAGAGAGAATAAAAATATATGGAGAAAGGGGATCTCCCTGGCAAATCCCTCGGGAAGGGAAAAAAACATCCCCGGGAATACCATTCACTAAAACTGAAAAAGATATTGTGGTTATACATTGCTTTAAACAATTACTCCATTGATCACAAAAACCTAATTTTTTAAAGGTAGCAAAAATAAGTTCAATTCTAGCCTGTCATAAGCTTTTTCCATATCCAGCTTTATAGCTAACCAACCTTGTACACCTTTTTTTCTTTCCTATCACAGTCCTTAATCTATTTGCCATTATCATTGAAATGACTTTAAATATTGTAAGACACAAACTAATGGGTCTAAAATGATTAAAATTATAAGGGGCTTCAATTTTAGTGAACAAAGTGATGAAAGTATGGTTAATTTCTTTCAATAATTTTACAGAATAAAAGAAAATTTTTACTGCACGATACACCAAAATTCCAACAAGCGACCATTATTTTTGATAAAAGAAAGGGGGATATCCATCTGGGCTTGAAGATTTATCCGGGGCTAAATCCAAAACCGTTGCTTTAACTTCTTCAAAAGAAATTTCATTATATAGAAAGTCATTATCTTCATCTGAAATTAGTGGTTCTAACAAGGAAAAATATGCTTACAAATCAAAATTACATTTAGGGTTGGAGGTAAAACATTTGATAAAAGCATTAGAGATATAATCTTCTATTAGTTTAAGATGAGTTAGTGGAGAATCAGACGAATCATCTATAGAGGTTATTAAATTACGATTTTTCCTAATTGTAGCACAAGCATGATAGTATTTGTATATGCATCACCTAATTTAATATGATTAGATTTTGCCTTTACCTGCCAATGCATTACCTGAAACTCTAAAAGTTGTGTTTGTTTCGCAAGAAAAATATTATGAGACTCGATTAGCCTAGGACAATCATTATGATCTATAAGTTTTTCTTGAATAATATTTAGTTTAGCCTCAACATCGCGAAGTTGACGAAATATGTTTCCAAATCTTGTTAAAGACCAATTTTTTGCTTTTTCTTATTGCATTTTCTTGTTAAACAAAACATATTAGACCCTTTAAATCCTGTACACCATGTTTTCTTAACTAAAGTATCAAACTATTTTCTTGTTGTCCATAATTTAACAAACCAAAATGGAGGAGCTTTCATACAGTTTCTAACTTTAAGATCCAGAGTAACTTGGCAGTGATCCGAAGATGAAATCTTATACTGGTGAAACTTAGCAGCTGGAAAGAAACTCAACCGATCTACACATGTTGCACCTTTATCTAAACTTTGAAAAATATTGTCAGGGCCATGTTTCTTTTTACGCCAAGCATAAGCTTGACCATCAAAAGGCAATTCAATACGTCCATAGTAAAATATAACATATTCATAACTTGGAGCCTTGAAAATCTAAAATTAGATCCCCATAATTTATCTAGATGAGAGCTCAACTCATTAAAATCTCCCAAAATAAGATGAGGAGTAGAGAGACACTTAATATAATTTATGACTTCTTCCCAAAACTCATATTTATGGATATAGTTTGGAGGAGCATACACAAAAATAACAGTAAAACTAATACTTGAAGACATAATATTTATATTACAAGCAAGAAATCTAGAAGATTATTTTATAATAGTTAAACTAAAAGGATTACTTACGTTAATCTTCCAAAACAACTATATACCACCTGTTTTACCCATATAAGGGAGATAATCAAAATGAGAGAAACCACAGTGCCTTAAACAACCTTGAGAAGGACGAGTAGGTACTTTGGTTTCACACAACATCATCACCTGAGTTTTCTTACATTTACAAAAATCTCTCACTTCTTCCATAACACGGGGCCTCTTACAACCCCTAACTTTCCAAAAATTTATAATCATAACACAGATGGCATACAGAGAACATGAATAGCTTAGGTTCTTCCCGCCTTCGGACCTGAAGACGTTGAATCTACTTTCAAACAACTCTTTCTCCTCTTAGCAGAGCTAGAGTTAAAGCAAAGCTCACTTGGACTAGCCCCTTCAATCCCCATCCATTGAATTTGTTTAATAACTGAAGTCTCAAAATTTAAATAATGAAATGAATTCTTAGGCTGTGACAAATAATCATCCAGCATATCATCATCAAAATGGTCACCCATAATGAAAGTATCATCATCCACATCCGACTGATCTAACTTATTCTCAAAAAAATCGTCACGAGCAAGTATTTCAAGATCAGCAGCAGGCAAATAAGTAGTAGCAAACAGGCTTCAGGGTAGACCACCCTAAGAGACACAGGGGAGATAACTTCTTCATTGACTTTGGGAGGGGGGAGAAATAATAAACCAACATCACATTGGGGCACAGAATTATGCACAACCAGATGTGAGGTAATAACCCTTGCCTAAGCAGGAGAAGACACAGGAATTGCAGTACTCATAACAGGTTCATCATCAGAGGAGGCTATATTAATAGCAGGCACAGCCACAACAATACCTTTACCTTTATCACCAGCCTTAGGCAAAGAAATAGCAGCATGTTGAACATGATCATTATCAGAAACATCTTTGATCACAACACATTTTTTCTCTAAAATTTTTTTTAACTCTAGAACAAACTTTAGCAGGGAACCTTTTCTTATAAGCATCAGATTGAAACCCAGCAGATTATGAAGATATGGGTCTAGCATCATGCCTAGGCCTAGCCTCCACCACATTTGCTTGCTCAGCTATGGTGGAAGGCTTATCTTGCCTATTAGCATTCCCCGAAAACTCAGCAAACCATTTTTTATTAAGATGTTTCATTACCCTAACTTTCAAATCCTTTTGAGGAGGATATACCAGAGAACAATAATTATCTATAACATGATCATCACAGCCGCAAAAAAGAGTAACCAGAAGAAAAATCCTCATACCATATCAAATATCCACAAGCAACACTACTAGCACGCAACACCTCAACATATTCTAGTAGTGGTTCAGTTATATCCACTCTTACATAAGCACGTGCAAATCTTATTTTATGCTTTAACAAGGACCTAGAATCAAACTTAATAAGAGAACCCACATTATAGGCAACCAACATATTTGCCACAGAATCAAAATTATTTAGTAACTTAGTTGGAGACCTAGAAATCCTGACCCACAAATCCACCCACTTAATCTCTTCCACATATGGGTCAAAATGGGATCTCCAAGGGTAGATAACAAACAACTCACCTTGGACATGCCAAGGTCTTTCAGACCATAGTAAATAGAGATCACCAAGGTTAGCAAACCTGATTAAAATCCGGTTTTTTCCCATTTCTAGGTAATCTACATCACCGTTACAAAACTTCCAGTCAGCTTTAGTTCTAGAAATCATAAATCTCAAATCAACAGGCTCACCCAACATTTTACCAATAAGACAAGATCTAGACAAGTAGTCTATATCATTTTGCACTTGGGGTAATTCATCTAACACAATAGCTTCAGGAAAGCAAGGGGGACCAGGGGGTCATGAACACAATTCACAGAAGCGACATGAACATTACTAGATTTAGGAGACTCACTTTCAATAATAGGAGCAACATTAGAAGAGCCAACTATAGGAGCATCATTTTCAAGGATAAGATCCTTGAAGGACTTAGAACTTGACATACCAGTAGATAACAACAAAAAACCAGGTAACTGAATTGAAACTTTAACTCGCATATTTTTAATAGATGAATAATCAACAAGATGAAAAGAGGGAATAGAGTGAGAATATACACGACTTTGCTTTCTTATATAGGAAATTTTTTTGGGGTAAACCCCAACTGAAGAGAGATAAAATTGAGCTTTCTGAATGAAATTTCCTTTCGCATTAATGCTTGAACTAAATTAATGAACAAACATCCAACAACAGAGAGAACTTTGCAAACATCGAACAAAACCCACCACGCAATAAGAAATGATGACCTTAATTCCAACAAAATAAAAGCAAAACGCACACGATTGGGGAATTGAATGAACTGTCCCATCCCCTGCCTGAAAAACCCTAACCCTATATCGAGACTTGTACTTGAAACTCATGAATTGAAGCCACCTAATCCAAATCGACGGGGAATTCACTGGATTAATGATGAAAACTGTTGTAATTGCTTCACTTTTAGGCTTGTATCCCCTGACAAAGTTCGTAATTATGGATAACCACTCTACCAAAATTTACAGACCTAGCCCCAAAATAATTGAGGGAAGGCGAAATGATAACCACACAATCAGCTAAACTTACTGACAAGAAGAATTAACACAAGTACTTCGAAGAAATGTAATTTGAGGAGTAAATAAGGCAGATTTGGTTTGTTCAATTGAATTGGGGATTTTTTCGAGAACTTTTTAGGACTAGCTTTTCTCGAGGGCTGAGGGTTTGGGGAATTAGGACTAGACTATCTCTTTTTAACTTTCTCTCTCATGATTTTCCTCAGGGAATTTGCTGGCCTCAAGTAAATATTGATTCAAGTCAGGTTTTATGTAATTAAATAACCACATAATATGTTAATGCAATGTAATAATTAGTCTACGTTGGTTCATTAAACAACCAAAAGACTAATTTTTTGGTGACATGCTATTATGCAATCGAATCACTTGGATCCTAATCAGATTGTCCAATTATCTTATTAGGCGTTAGAATAGTTCTTTAGGTCTTGATTAATAGGAATAAACATGTCATGTGATGAAAGCATTAAAACATACAATGTGCATATGAATAGTATAATCAATATAAAAAATAAATAGAAATAGAAGAGATTGGAGAAGAATGTACAGAATAACGTAAATCCCTTTAAGATCTACATCATGAAAGTAGATTGTTAGTTCAAAAGAATTAATTTGTAATGGACCCTCATGAATTATACCTTTGTCGCTTGGGTCTTATGCAATGATATTCAGGAAAAGCAATCTTGAAGCTTGAATGGAGTTTGAATGTGTTTGATTATGTGTTTGAATGTTTGCATAGAGTGTATATGTAGTATGAATGTGAGTTGAAAGTGTTGGAGTCATAAGAAAAAAGAATATGAAAACATTCGAAGAAATCCCAACTATTTATAGGCAAAGTGTAGACACATAATCGTGTCTCCCCATTTAAGGGCCCAAGAAACATACCACGATCATAATTAATCCGGCCCAAGTGGAGAGAAGTCCAAAGAGCTAAGCCCAAATTTGTTTTTAAAAGCATAAAGCTTGTTTATTTGCATTAAAGATCCAAAATCCAATTTAAATCCCAATTAATTATTCCTGATAATTAATTGTATTTTAATTTGATCCCAATCCTTTGAAAAGCCCAATTAATTATTCATGATAATTAATTGTATTTATTTATTATTTTACTAAATATTTTCAGAAATAAATAAATATTCTCAAAAAAGATATTTTAAAGTAAAAGGATTTTTAAGTTCAAATCAGATTTTATCTCGTAAAATAGATGGTTTTCGGATTTAAAGATAAAAGATAAAAAGAATCTTAAGAAAACCGCGTTAAAAAAACGAGGCTGGCCATATTAGTGGTGCGTCTAGCGCAGAATGTGCGTTTGGCGCACAGGTTGGATTGCGCTCAGCGCACAACTGTGCGCTTGACACGGGGCGATGCGTCCAGCGCAATATTTTGCGTTGAGCACACTGCACTTTCTTATCTCTTTTTCAATATTTTCATATAAATAAGCTAATGGTTTCTGGATCTCGGAAACACTTTTACACACTCTTTATACCGGAATACTTGCAATTTCTCCATGCGAAAATACTCTCAAATTCTCATACTTCCATACTTTCATATTTATAAACACACAAACACATATTTAAAAACACATATACCCATACTTGCAAACACATAACTTTGATCGATCTTCACAAGTGTTCGTTGAAAGGCTTCACGATTGCTCCTCCTGAAGGTTGTTATTCCCTCAGAACTAAACCACACTGGTATATTCCTAAGGGTCCTTGAATATATCTTTCTTATTTATTTTATTGAAGTTACTAACGATTTCTTTCATGATGTAGATCTTTAATAAAAATCCATTCTATTGTCTATTCTAATCTCTACTCCATTTTATTTTCTTATGTACTTTTTATGATTTTTAGCCTATACTTTCATCACCCACATGTTATTATTGCTAATCAAGACCTAAGAAATTATTCTAATGCCTATTCAGATAATTTGGACAACCTATTAGGAACCCAGTAATATTGATTGCTTAATAATGTGTCACTAAAAAAGTAGTATTTTTATGTGTTTAATAAACCAAGCTAGACTAATATTAGGGTGCTTGAAAATATTATTTGGTTGTTCTTTTGCATAAAACATGCTATGAATCGATATTTAGTAGAGGCCAGCAATGGGCGAAAGTGGTTCAAGACCATGTTCGTACCCTCACCTCCGAACAAAATTTTTGGTTCATGACCATTAATAAAGTTATGACGAGGAAATTTACATTGGATAAGTCCCAAAGTTGTCCCAAAGGTTTTCCAATATCCAATTAGGTTTATGAGTCTTTCTCTAAAGACTTGTTGGCGACTTCAAAAAAAGTTTTTAATAAAACCTTTATAATGGGGTAATCAAATACGCGCTCACACCGCGTAGGCGAAATAAAATCTCCCATACACTAAGGAACCCTAAAACGAAGCAAAGAGATAAAGAAATTATGTGCGCACTAGCTTTGCGGTATTGAAATTTGTGTACATCATTGATGATGCACGCGCGCAATATTCTATGTCAAACGCAATGTTAATCTGGCCATTTTTTTTATCGTTTGAAGATCCTTTTTTTTATACTTTAATGAAATCTATCCATTGAAATCCGAAATCAGCCATCTTTAGGGAAAAAAAAAATCTAATTTTTAATATATCCTTTAAAAAATAATTATCGAGAATAATTAATACTAAAAATATAATTAATTATCAGGATTAATTAGTTGGGCCTTAAAAATTGGGCTTGGATTTAATAAATAGAATTTATATTTTTGAAACCTGTAACACCCCTAGGTGTGTAGGAGCCCACTAGTTGATATTGTCCTCTTTGGACCCTAGCCTGCAAGGATTTGCTTTAGTGTAGAACGAAGTCCTACCCAAAAGGCCTCTACTAGGTTGAGGTATTTACCTCTATATAAAGAAAGCTTCGTTCTCCTCAACTTCCGATGTGGGATAGCCAAAATGTTAGGCACCTTCTCCCCTCCTTTAAAGAGCATGCGTCCCCGTAGGCACTACAGGACATCGAACTGGCCATGGCTCTTGTTGAGTCTACTTGTAGGCCAAGTAACTTCTTCCTTCAATATGTTCTTAGAGAGACTTGTGCAATGATACCTTAGCTCCGCACTCCGAACCTGCAGAAAAAGGAGCCAACCCTGGAGGTTTGGATAGTGGTTCCCCCTCCAAAGCTTAAGTCAGTATAGGTATGGAATCTGGTGTAGAGATAGAGAGAGAAAGACAGAGAATATTTTAGCAGAGTAATGGCACAGTATTCAATGATCTACCTTTTACCTGATTTTTAGGGGACTATTTATAGGGTTTGGAATCTGAAAGCTACCATTTGATGTCACCCTAGAATGGGGGCATTTGATTGGCTAAGCAATCAGAATTTGACACGTGGCAGGCAATGACTGGGGGCTGAATCTCAGCCAATCATATGCAGCCATTTTTTGGGAATTGGGCTTTGATTATTCCTTTTGACCAAAAGTGGGCCTCAAAACATCAGAAGAATAAAACTCTTCACAAGTATAAGTTTCCCTCCAATTTCAGGGACACGTGGAGGCCTCTGATTGGTCCACGTGGCCTCTTATCAGCCCTTCATTTTTAGGTCACAACATTTGCCCCTAAAAGGGAATTTATTTGTTGCAAAACCGGTTAATTTCCTTTTACCCGGGAGGAGTTACCAAATTTTGGAGGGCCGTGACGCGTCTAAACCCTAGAGGGCGAGGTGGCCGGTCATTTATACCGATTGGGCAGGTTTTCATCCCCCCCCCTATATATACTTCATTTTGTCCTTTTTGAAATCATTCACACCTTGAGTACTTTTTTCTAAAGAGAAAGACTCCAAATTTTTTTAACTTTCGAGAGAGAGAGAGAGTGTGTGATCGGCCAGACTTGTTGTGCTTTTTCTACATCGATCGTCCAAGTGTTCGTCAGAAATCTCCTTTTGTTCCTTGCTTATTCTTTATTTTTTCATAAAAAAGCAATAAAAATGAATTCATCCTCTACGTCTAATAATCCCTCGTTCAAGAGTTTGCCTTGACGCTAGAACCGATATTCATTCTTTTTGGGTGCATTCTAGGGTTGGGCCTATTTCGGCCGGGATATGCATATCCTTGTTGTTATGGATTAGGCCAACAAACTCGATTGACCCAATCTTTACTCGTGTAGTGTAATCCGCGCGCGTCAAGCAAATCGCCTGTCTAAGACGAGGATTAATGCTGCCTGCTTCCATCTCCGAAATGGAAGAGTCTACTGGATGAGTTTCCGTGGGAGAAATAAGGGAAATGGAAACCCAAAGTGCTCAGCCAGCGGCAGAGCCATCTCCTCCCAGGAACAGTAGAGAGGAGGATCCTGATCAAATAAATCTGGAAGCCCGCCCGTCTGGTAGGCATGTGGAGATGGAAGAAGCTAACAGCGGGAAGGACAAGGGCGAGTCTTGCTCTCCTAGGGAGTCGATGAGCCTTCCACCACATCGGCCGAGTATAGAAGACGTTTAGATCCCCTCTCTTACCCGGGTTTAATAATAGTCAACCGTAAGTGGCTAGAAAAACTTTGCCCTAACCCTAGTCACGTGTCCCTTGCTATGCCCATGCCGGGCTACTCCTTTATAATCCCTAACGAGAAAGCCACCATTCCGGAGCTCCGCGGGGTCAATTTGCCATTTATAAATTGGCCTTGGACGCCGGGTTGAGATTTCCCTTCACGATTTCATCGAGGTTGCGCTAAGGCGTTACAACATCGAGGATAACCAACTGGTGCCGAATGCCTAGCACAACATCTTAACTTTCATAGCTGTCTGCAAGTTGCGCCGCCTAACTCTTTATTTACCAGCCTTTACCCACATACTCTATGTATCCAAGGTTTCCAAAACATCGGAAGGGGCTTGGTTCAAGATTCGCAATCGTGATGGATTTATCACTTGCTTGGGATAAACCCCCAAAAATGCACGACCGGAAGGCAAATTTCATCTTCGTTCGGGCTCCGGGCCGGGGATATTGCCCGGGGATATCGTTATTAGAGCCGGCGGCGACAAGCACCGGACGGGGAGCACCTATCTTGGACCTGGAAGATAGTTTTGATGACGAGGTGGTGGAGTACTTCAGAATAGCTGAGTACACCAAACCAAACCGTATGACTTTGAAAGGGTCAGCGAACTGGATCCCCTTCAAAGAAATGTTCTTTGAGGACAACTTTTTGGTCGCTGCTGGCTTGCGGTTGGCCGAAGATAAAGGTAATTTACCAAAACTCTAAGTAAAATGTGTAGTATAAAGTATTTGTGTATTAACCAACTTGATTTTTCCTTGCAGAAGCAGCGAGAGCACTCATTCGCAAATCTTGGAAGGGCGACATAGATATGTCAAAATTCAGTGCGAACCTGTGGAAAGAGTACTCTAGGACGGGGTCCGGAAAGAGAGCTGATACCTTGGTAAGTTTATGTCCTCTATAATTTTTTTTGCCGGACGTTCTATTGGTTTGGATGTTCATCCAAAAATATTTGGACGATGATCTAACTTAGAAGGAAGGGGGCTAGACTCGACCGTCCTTCTTGTTAGATTAATCGTCTGTATCACTTCTAGACGTAGATCCTTCGTAGAAGGAAGGCTTCCAGATTTGGCCGAGAATCCTCGAATATAGCATTCCTTGGACGAAGATCCTTCGTAGAGGGAAGGCGGCTAGACCTAGCCGGCTTCCTTCATCGGATGGTCTTCGTCCATAATCTAGTGGCAAAGCTGATCAATTTTTGGATGAGGGTCTATCCCAGAGGGAAGGCGGCTAGAATTGGCCGGCCTCCTTCTGTGGATGGTGATCGTCCAATGTTTCATATGAATCGTCCATATATAAATTCTGGACGATCTTTTGATTTGACGTATGGTTCTTCGTCTGAAGATAATGGCCATTCTGGCCGGCTTCCTTTAGCAAGAAGAGTATGTATCATTTTTGTTGACGTTCTCTTTGGACGGATTTGATCTAACTTGTAATTTTTCTTCCTTTTTTGCAGAAGAATGCCCCGACGTTAAATTAGCTCGGAAATCAGCTGCGTCCAAGAGGAGACTTTCCACATATGGGGATCTTCCGCCGCCCAAGAAATCCAAAGGCTTTATGGCCGAGAAGAAGACAGAACGGACGAGCTCGTCCGTTCAGAAAGCCACTCTCGTCAGTGAGAGGATGGGAGACAAGTCTCGTCCACCCCTTGTGGACAAATCTTTGAAGGTGGTGGATGTTTCGTCCACCATCTCCTCTCTTTTAGGAGAGCAAGGACATATCTCCACCTTCCTCCCAGTGGATCAGTCAGACGCGGCTGATCAGATCGAGAACCAGCCAGAGGTTGCTGCAGCAATGGAGATTCAGCCGGACGCGGCTGACATAGAAGGATCAACCTTTAGCGGGCCGGTTTCACAGCTGGTGGCTCAAATGCCCTAAGTCTATAGATCTGCATCCTTATCTTCTGGTGAGTTATACTACTCAAATATGGTTCTGACGCTTTGAGTTGGTGGACTTCCAATGAGTCCGTCCAATAGACTTGCAGTCGTTATTCCCATCAAGAGAACTGAAAGGGCAAAGGTCCCTAGGTAGAGCCTGCTGCTCTGATTGCAGACTCAGACGATGAGTCCTCCCAAGCCTTCGCCAAGATGTCTAGGGCTGAAAGGGAGAAGCTCAAGCAGGAGCTCTTCCAATGCTACCCTGAGTCCTACATCAAGAGCTTAAGGGGGGCCTCGTCTGGGCATGTGGGCTATATGTCCCAACTTGCTGCCGAGATAAATCCCTTACTTTAGCCTTGCTGTTCTTATTTTGTACATGTACTTTTTTCATTATTTTTGACGTCGTCTAGTGACTATGTTTTTACTCTTCGTCTATGCGGCTTTTTGCTCGCAACATGGTTACTGAAGACTAGGCGAGGGAGCTGAGGAAAGAAAATAAGCACCTCGTCCACCAAGCTATAATGGTCGGGGACAAGGCCATGCAGGATTGCGAGATGCTAAGAACCCTTCACCGTCAATCCCAGGAGGCTTTGGAGATTCCACCATGGAGTCCAGCAACCAGCAGTACCTCATTAAGATTAATGAGTTACTCAAAGAAAAGAAGGAGTGGAAGCTGGCCGTCGACACCGTGTCAGACGATCTCAACAGGGAGAGGAACACCACTCTTTTCGCTGCTGTTGAGCTCAAAAGAGAAAACCTCAAGCTAAGTGAGGATAATGCTCGTCTGAAGGAGGAGGCAGCCTAATCCTTCACTGATGCCAAAGAGGCCCTGGTCGACGTTGTCGAGATCTCCAAAGGTTGGGCCCTAAAAGCCTTCGAAATTATGGCTGAGCCTGAGGAGGTTTCTCGCTTCGAACGTCGCTTGCTCTTTCAGCATGATTTGCACAGGGCTCAAATAGCTGGTGAAACTCCCCCCAACATTCTTTGATTCTGACGAAGAAGAGGAAAATGATGAGGAGAATCATGAGGGCCAGGCAGATGGCCAAGAAGCCCCTAAAGACCCAGCCAACGACTAAGATACACCCCCAGCCGAATAGAAAGAAGAGCCTTTTGTTATCATTGTTGTTGTATCTTGGTTGATTGCTCTCCTTGTAGCCATGCATAGTTTATATTTCCTTTGTATTTTGTTATTTAGACTAGTTTTGTAACCTTGCCTTATTTTTGGCAATGAATTTCTCATTTAATGAAAGGATATTTTGTTTCTGAATTGCTTTCGTCCAACGTAATTCGTCTAGCAATACTCGTCTTAAGACTAAACATTGACAATGGCAATTACCCTCGTCCGAAATGATGGACAATTAGTGAACTTGAACAAATATGTCTAAGTCCAAAAGAACTCGTCTTGAATGCTGGATGATTAATGAACTTAAGCAAATATGTCTAAGTCCAAAAGAACTCGTCTTAAATGCTAGATGATTAATGAACTTGAACAAATATGTCTAAGTCCAAAAGAACTCGTCTTACATCTTCGGACGATTAATGAACTTGAACAAATATGTCCAACTCCAAAAGAACTCGTCTTAAAGGCTGGACGATTCGGGCTTGAACTAATTTCCTTAGTCCAAAGACGCTCATCTAACACTGGACAAGTATAGAATCTTGAACAAATATGCCCAATTTCAAAAGAACTCGTCTAATATTGGATGAGTAAGATTTTGACTATAAATCACTCGTCCTGACTTAGTTTGTCTTAGAAGTTCCAAGGCTTGGTTACTTCCCCCCCTTCCTGGAACTGGGCTCGTCCTGACTTTTCAGACGAGCTGTGTTCCAAGAAGGAAACCGACAAACCCAGGTCGAACTTCTTTTAACTCTCAATTGGACGAGCTTAAATAGTTTATAGTCTCACTTGCCAACCTTGTTGAATATTATTGCTTTTATGAGCTTTTCTGGCTGGCTTCCTTAGGAAGTAGTGTTCGTCTTGTAGTAATGGTCCCCTTACTAGGGTTATTACTACTTGGTCGACCTTACTTTTGAAAGTAAGATACCTTTACTAAGGTGTGCTTATTTCAGGCCGGCTACCTTTAGGAGGCAATAATGTTTCCCTTACTTATTGATGCGGTGGTATTGCTTCGGTTTTACCCATACGAAGCAATATATCACGAAAAAAGAAAAGGTAAAATATAAAATAACCATATTGCTGCGGTTTCGGCCGAAAATCGCAGCAATATGATTTCAACGGGAATTTTTTTGAAAAAAAGTTAACTATTTGACCAGACATATTGTTGCGGTTTCTGGCAAGAAACGCAGCAATATATTAAAAAATAATATTTGAACCTATTAAAATTAAAAATAAAAGGGGCCCAACTAGGTTTCCTTTTACTTCCCAAAAAAAAAACCTTAGGTGCCGCTCTCCTTACTCTCTCATTCTTCTCTCTCCTCAAACTCGGTCTCCTCACTCTCTCATTCTTCTCCCTCTCTTCCTTCTTCTCTCAGATACATCCTTTTATTCATCCATGCTAAACTCACCACCAACCCCAATCATCGCTTCGCCTTCGCTTCTCTCAGACTCGAAATTAAGTCGTTCCGGCCGTTCGTCTTCTCACACATCGTTCGTCTCCAGATCTGTGAGAAGCCTTTGTGGC
The DNA here is from genome assembly GCA_947648045.1 of Beta corolliflora. Taxonomy (NCBI): domain Eukaryota; kingdom Viridiplantae; phylum Streptophyta; class Magnoliopsida; order Caryophyllales; family Amaranthaceae; genus Beta; species Beta corolliflora. The sequence continues at coordinate 126,218 of CANSZD010003807.1, forward strand.
TCGTCCGTTCACACAAAGCCCGTGGCTCTTCCGTTCACACGAAGCATGTAGCTCGTCGTTCAACCATGCGATGCTCGTCGCTCGACCGCACGAACGTCGTCTCCAGATCTCGTCGTTCACCCACATGATGCTCGTCGCGTTCGTCCCTCGCCGCCGTTTCTCCAACCACAAACCACAAGCAGGTTCTTAATTTTTTAGTTTCCTAGTTTTTTTTTGAATCTGTTTCTTAGATTTTTCATTTCAGTTTCTTAGTTTTTTCATTTCAGTTTCTTAATTTTTTTTAGGGGCAGTTTCTTAATTTTTTAGTTTCTTACGTTTGAGTTTTAATTTGTTTCTTAGTCTTTTCATTTCAGTTTTTTAATTTTTAGTTTGTTTTTATCAGATTTAGTTTCTCTTTTTCATTTGTTTTTCTTAGTTTTATGTCTGTTTTGTATTGAATCAAATATCAATATTATTATTTCAGTTTTTTTCTTCGATCGAAATTTCGCTACCCTTGTTCTAATTTCTTAAATCTCTCTCCCTTAAATCTTCACTCAAGAAATTGAGGTTAGTTTTTTTTTTTCAATCTTTAGTAATTTTTTTTTTTTTTTTCTAGATTTAGTATTTGTTTAATCTTTGATTTTGGGGTTCAAATTCTTTTTGCATGTATTAAATCTGATTTCTGATTGCAAGTTACTCTACTTTTCGATCTGGGTATTATGTTAAGAGAAGACCCAATTCCTTAATTTTTCAGATAAAGACGCGTTTTTTAAATTCCTTGAAAAAAAAAAGTTCTTTATTTTTTGTTGCGGAAATTAGAAGATAGTAGATCCAAGTAGAATTAAATGTAGAAACTGTGATTTGGGTTGAATTTAATCTATTTCGGTCTCTTAATGATGAAATTAGTGTACTTGCTTTGTTTGTAGCCGTTGATTTCTTGTTGAAGGGTAGATGTTGACCATTTATGAAATATTAAAAGTCTATCTCCAATTTCATCTTGTTGGATTTTGAGTTTAAGTTGTTTATATTATAATTGTACTATAACTACAAAAAATTGACACCTTGAGAAATGAAAAAAAAAAATTACTCGCTGCGTCTATTTGTTTGCGGTTTTGGGAAGAAACCGCAGCAATAGACCTGTATTTTTAATATTAAAAAAATACTTGTTGCTGCGGTTTTGGGTAGAAACCGCAGCAATAGGTTAATTACCTATTGTTGCACCCTTAATTGCTGCGCGGCCAAAACCGCCGCAATAGGCCACTTAATGACTTCATCAATAAGCATTTATTCTACTAGTGTTACTAGAGAATATTACATTTTGGCTGACCATGTTTTTGTATTTAGGTAATTCACCTATAATATGGTTTATTACTCTTTGGCCGGTCTCCTTTAGGTTGCAATGTGCATCATAAAAATGATTATCCCTTACTGGGGTGATTCATTCTTTTACTTTAATTCTTTTTAGACGTTATTAGTTTCTTCAGTTTTTGGCTAAGTTAATGTCACTTTAAGGCCACTGGGTTAACTAGTGGTAAAAATGCCCCAAATTGAATGACTTAAGTAAAAATAGAGAAACAATCATAAGTATAAAGAGAAGGTAGAAATTGTATTATGTGAATTTGGCCTTGCAAACCACCAAGGTACATGCATACATTCCTAATTCTCTTTTTGTGCCGTGGCACTTTTTCTGATTACAGACTACTATCATTGTTGAGTATTGATTTAAGTCAGACGTGGTATTTCTCCAGAGTGTCTGAATTCCAGGTGCGTTGTATAGGTCGTCCATCAATATCTTGAAGACGGAATGTGCCACTTCTTACTTCTTCCATGACCAGATAAGGACCTTCCCCGGCTTTGTCGGCTTACCTCGTTCTTTAGCTCGTCCTACGGCTTCCATCTTCCTCAGAACCAAATCCCCACCTTTCAGCGGTCGTCTAGCGACCCTCTTGTTAAAGTCACGAGCCATGCGAAGCTTGTACAATTACATTCTTAACAGTGTGTTGCCCCTTAACTCTGGTAACTGATCCAAGGCAGTGTGAAGGGGGCCCAGTTGACCTCTTCTGTGTAAAACATGACCCTTAGGGCGTGCTTTTCAATCTCAATGGGTAAGACCGCCTCAGTTCCATAGACTAACATGAAAGGTGTCTTGATAAATGTACTATCTTACTAGTATTTGTATGAGTTAGATTATTTTTGTGTTAGTTACATATTTTTAATATAAAACTTTACTTAATTAGCATGTTATGTGTCACAGGTGCCTAATCAAGTGGACAAATCAACTTGATATCTACAAGTCCCAACTAGTCACGTGGAAGTAAAGAAAAGAAGGAATTAAAAAGAAAAGAAGGAATTGCTCCTTCTACGATTGGAAGCCCGTTGATGTAATTTTTTTGAATTGTCGTCTCCCTCCCGTAACCAAATCGCACGTGAGCGATGCCTTCAATACAACTCCTCCTGTAAAATCAAACTCTCTATTTAACGAATTAATCTCCTTCTTTGCTCTACCTGTAGCTTGGTAAGATTCCCCTTGTTGAGATGACTGAGATTTTTCCTCCTATTCTTCAGCTCACGTGAAATTCGCCCGAATTTCTTCGCCCCCCATTCCTTCAGACCCTTAGCGCAAGCCGCAAGTTTAGTGTCCAAATTTGCTCCCCCATGCTGCCAATGATCTGCCACTATTATTTAACACTCCTCATCATTTGCCTAGAGCTGCTCAAACTTAAAAGGCCTATTACACAACCCAACATAACCCTTATGGTGGCAAAAAACCAGCTTGGGTGGATTATGATCCGACCATTCTCCCTCTAGGTGGAATAAATGAGATGTACGAAAAATTGAGAGCCAATATTTAATAGTCATGGCGCGGTCCAAACGACATTGAACATTATCTTTACCCTCCCTGCCATTATCATATGTAAAAGGATACCCTGAAAAAAAACCACACACATCCACAGCAAGTTTAAATGCCATATGCCACTCCGCACGAACCCCCTATCCTTAGTCTCATCATCAATTAGGATCTCGTTGAAATCTCTCATGAACACCCAAGGTAGATGCGAATGAGAGGCCAAATCTTATAAGAGCTTCTCAGATAAATGACGGTGTTGAGTTTCTGGCGACCCATAGAACCCCATAAATCTTCATTCCACTTCACCCAAACCCTCACTAACCACCACATCAATATGATGAGATGACATCAACGACAACACAACCTTCAATTCTTTTCTCTAAAAGAGCGAAAGGCCCCAGACCTACTCCTAGCATCAACTGCTAAGCCTTCGAAATCACCAAATTTGTTATTCTTTAATCTCAACAACTCCCCAAAACTCAGTTTGGTCTCTGACAAGAAGACCAGGGGGACGACCCATCTGTCCAGGATAAGATCTTCGAGATTCGCAATCAGAGGGGTTGCCCTATCCCCCTGCAGTTAAGGCTTAGGCAACTCATTAGGCCCGACGGGGTTCGGACTCGCCAAACTCCGCCAACATGCCACCAGTAAAAGGAATGTTAATATCAATCTCAACACCAATCTTCTTTGACACATGACCCAAGCATTGAAAATCCATGTCATCCCCTATCTCATGCTTGCCAAGAGTAGGAGGACCATTCTGCCCAGGGCCAGCATTCTTTTCGACCTTGCGAGCCAGTTTCCTCCATTTTTTCTGCTTTGAACTAGGACCTAAGTCTCCAGTAAGAATCACTACATCTTCTTCCTCCTGATCACCACTTCCAGTTCTCATAACAGCCATAGTATTTTTAGCAACATGGGTGCTTGTCCCCCTTCGCTGTCTCCGTTCTCCTCACTACCAGTCCCTTTAGTTTTAAGTTGCATACGCACGGTAGCCATCACAAGAGAAGTGTCCACCGCCCCGGCTTGTAACGTCCCCCACATAAGAAGCTGGGTTGTCTTCCCCCTCTCCGGCCCACAACTTGCTAGGAAGAGGCATCTAAATTCAGTACTCGTATGCACTTAACTATTGCAACCTCATCAAGGACCTTTTGACACCCTTTTCGAAGGGAACCTTGCAGCGAAGCACCCCACCCCAAGCATGATCGTTGCTCCTTGTTATCTCCAATTTCATAGTCCTTTTCACAATACCCCATGACACCACATAAAAAATAAAACAACAACAATCAATCATATTGAAATTGTACTAGAATTTCACGACCATCTTTTCCTTTGATGTGTTGGAATCATCGAATAGGTTTAGTGATATCCAGCATGACCCTAACTCGACGATAATTGTCAAGTCCAAACTCATCAGGTTCCACGTCCAAGACCAACCCTAAAGAACTTGCAATCACCCTAACATGCTTATCAGATCTTCAATTAAATGACAAATTTTTTATTCTAATCCAAAAAGGGGAGAAACTTAATGGAATTTTGGTGGGACTAAAAGTTTATGTTCAAAACACCATGGTCTAGCCACCACTATTTTCTCTTTATCAAGCCAATGGAACAACTGGATCACAATGCGATTTGCATCAATCACCCAAATAACCACTTTCTGTGATACTCCCCAAGATTGAGACATAGTCTTTTTAAAAGCTTCAATATTGAATACGGGATCCGTATTAGCCGTCTAACAAGCATTAAAGAAACCCTTGATTAGGTATCGTCATAATTTGTGCCTCCTAAGTCCACTACACTTGTATCCGCCTCATCAATCTGCAATTTATTTTACTGTCCTACTAATTCGTCAGCCATGATATTCTAGGATCGAAAGGAGAAGGTAGGAAACGCCCTAGCCTAATAGGGAGAGATCACCCTGTCTTTCGAGGGAGAATAGACCCTTTAGCTTTTTCTATATCTTTTTTATCTAAAATAATAAATCACTGAATCATAGTACACTTGTATTTTTGAAATACATGGAGAAAGGAATCAACAAATTCAATGTAAAGCTAGAGGTGAAACTTCATGGGTGTGACCATATTATGAACATATACTAATTGCCAGCCAACCTGAGGGTCAAGATTTGTCCAAAATATTTCATGCTTATTCCCAAGTATGCAAGAATTTGGATAAACAACCGAATCTTAAGTTCAAATGGAAACAAGGTGGTGGAACCGGTACTATGGGACGTCATTTGAAGGAAAAGCATGATATGTCATCTGATAATGTTCAAGTTGGTGGTGCTAGTGGAAGTGTCCTAGGACAATTGCACATGTTTTTTTTCGTAAGGAACCCAGTGGCGGTTATCCTTTCTTTTATAATAGAGATACTATGATTGATGGTTTTAGAAAATATGTTACTCTTGATGAATTGCCTTTTAATCATGATGAGTCGTTAAACTTTGAGGAATGGAATAGAACATGTATGTAACCCCAATTTAGGCGTATTCCAAAAAACACCCTCAAATGTCATACCCAACAACTTATTAATAAGTATAGAGTGCAGTTGATTGAAATGTTCCATAGAATTGAGTGTTTGATTAGCCATAACTCTTTTTCTTTTTCTTTGGCATTAGGTGGTGTTTCAATGCTAATCTGTTAGGGTAAATGAGTGAAATAGGGATCAATTAAGGTTTAGTAATGGAATCAGGGGTTAATGATAAAAATTGTTGAGTCGTTAATCATTGAGGCCACATGGTGAATTACTAATAAATTGAGGGGTATATAGTGAATTTTAAAAATATCAAGGGTATATGGTGAATAAAAAATTTATTAGGGGTATATGGTGAAAAATTTGTAATTATATTGAGTCATATGTTGTACATTGTAAACATGTTTTAGAGGCTATTTATGATAATTATGTAATGTTTTACAATCCCAAAGGAGCGTATGTTGCAGAACCAAACAACGCCAAAGGTAGGTACATACCATTAATTTCAAAAATTCTGAAAAAACCACTAAGTGCTTGTTCAGCAACATCATTACCATCTACTTACAAAGAGTTTAATGAATATTATGCTTTACAACATGACATTGACAATGACTTTCATATTATTAAGTGGTGAAAACAACACTCTGGCCCCGCCGATTTATCTGTATTGGCATGGATTGCAAGGGATATTATGGTTTTCCCTACTTCAACAATTTCTTCTGATACAAATTCTCGATGAAAAAGGATCTATTTTATCCCCGAAAAGCATTGAGATATGTGTGCGCAAATAATATTGGGTTCAAGCGGAGAAGAGAACACAAGGTATGAAGATGGAGGACGATGATAAGGATGCATGACCCTTGGACACAAATGACATCTGAATCTAGGTCGGATGGTGGAACAAGTCAGTCTCAACTTGTCTCCCTTAACGGTGAAGACGACGACGTTGCGTGATCCGTGAAACCAGGTACACATGGATACTACGTGCGGCTTTGATTCCTTCGGGATACACAATCAACTTATTTTTAATCTCTTTAATCTAATTGTAAAATTAAATTAAGGTTCTTGAAAGTAAGTTCAAGCCCACCTCCCTCCCCCACACAAATCAACCACTATATAATACTCCCTCCAGTTACAAATAACTATTACACATACATTTTTCACGCATGTCAATGCAAACTTTCAGGACTAATGTCTATAGTTTTGTATTTGTAAAAATTATGAAAAGTACATATTAAATAGAAACATATTAAGATGAATCTAACAAGATCCTACATGACTTTTTTTCTTCATGTATATATCACAAACTATGGTCAAAGTGAAATTTGTGAGTAGTGTAAAATTTCAAAGTGTAACAATTAAAAGAATCGAGGTAGCAATAAGAACTAACTTGGCTTTGTTTCCTAATTAATTTGAGGATACGTAGGCTTCTTATTTCATATAAATTGAGAGCAAGCCATAAAACTTAAAATAAAAATTAATGTTATGACTTATGAACTTTGAATATTTATAATTGTTTTTTATTTAAATTACTATGAAAGGGTGAATTGTAACATGACTTATGAGCTTTGAATATTAATAATTGTTTTTTTTATTTAAATTACTATGAAAGTGTAAATTGTAATTTGTAAGAGTAAGATGTAATAATAAATAAATAAACAAGTTATGATAAAATAAATGCTATTAATCATGAAAATTATGAATCGCTATTTATTTAAATTACTTTCCATAGGTTAGATATTTAATATTATGGTAATAGTTATTAAGGACTAACCTAGTATTTTTGGCCCGGGCGATGCCCCGGGCTGTTACAATTATCAAATACATTATCATTCATAAGTTTCATAATTGATTTCATTAGCTTTTCGTAATTTACTTTTTAGTGCAAAATTGAAATATGAACGTTATGGCATGATAAGCTGATTTTAAAAATAAAAAAAAAAACTTTTAAGGAATTGGGGATAAAAATAATAATATCAATGGAATTGGGATAAGAGAATGTTCTTACCTTAATAAAAGTGTTAGAGATTAAAAAGCTTGTCTATGTCTTTATAGTTGCATATAATTATAAGACTTTATTATGTTTTACTTTGAAACATTAAACATTGACATTGTGGTGGATTGGTGGTTAAACTCTTACATTTCATTTCAAAGGTCATGAGTTCAATTCCTAGTAGATACACATTGTTAATATTTTTTAATGAGATCATAAACATGTGTATTAGGGGCTTGAGAAGAGTGCCACGTGGCACCGTTCCGTTGATAGGAACGCCTTTTAATATATTTGTATAGATTATATGATGAATGTTATGTATTAATATTGTCATTAACATTAGTACATTACCCATCAACTCATGATTTTCGTTTTTAAGTGAGATCATAGTATAACTTTTTAATTAATTTCAAAGTTTATGTAACATGAAAATTGATTTGCTTAATATATACTTTTTAAAATAATATTAAAAAAATAAAAAACACAGTTCTAAACTGTCCTTCCCGTCCCTGGACCCGGACCGTGAAAGCTATCGTCCCGCCCAACCCGTCCCTTAAACCGCAAAGGCCCGGCTCAAACCGTCGTGGGCCGAGCAAACCGGGTCTGGTCTTGGGCCACAGGGCGCCTGAACCAGCCCGCTTCCGCTTGTGGACCAGCCTGTCTAGTCGCCACCTTTGGATACTATAACATATAGTTAGGCGATAACTTAGGCAACTACTGATACCATAATATTAACAAAATCTTTACTATAATTTCCATAATATCGTCTGTTAATAATATTTGGTCATTTACTTGAAAAAGAAGTTATTATGTTATGGATATAACTATATGTATGTGTCTATGGCCTTACTTGTGAATTATTATTGATCTATAGATTAGATAATCATGCAATAGATTTGTAACATTATTAATAGGAATAGTTTAACCACAAGGTATTTTTTTGTCATATATATTAGTTTGAACACTTCTATTTTTAAAAATGGTCCTACTATTATTATATTAATTATTTCATATCCATTTGACTCACACTCTATCTATATCAATTAAAAAATACACAACTTTTTCCTCAAGACAAAAATAACTCACCAACTCCTATCACATCTACTTTTTTTATTTTACAAAATAACAATTGATAATCACAATGTAGCTTATCATCTTAAATTGTATGTCCCAACAAGTGTTCAAATCTTTATAGGATGGAGGGAGTAATAATGTATTATTATTTTATCCAGTTAATGTTGACTAAATTATTGAAAGAATGTGGACCAAAAGGTTTTAAATAAACAAAAGGGTTTTGCTCAATGCCGCCCTAGTTTCACTAAATAACACCCTGTATTTTTATACTTTTATACACTTTCTATTCCTTTCCCTTTCCTTCTTTTCCTTTCCCTTTCCTTACCGAACAAGTACAATTTGGCTGAACTAAATACTCCCATGACTGACCTGAACACATTCCAACTTAGCCACCACAAACACCACTACAACAACGAAAAAAAAGAACAAGAACAAGAAGATGAGGACTTCTGTGATTTGAAGCCTAATGAAATCAATCTTCCCTCTTTTCTTCCCATTATTTACGGGCAAAAAATATGGACAAATATTAAATTTTTTTTGTTAAAAATGCTCAAGCATGTATTATTGACGCCTCACCAAAGGCCCAAACGTCCAAGCCAGGGACCTGCATCTGCAAAGGTGCAAGCGCCTACCATGAACGCCTGAGCTTATGGTGGGGCTTCCATTGATAAATGCCTCACCAATTTTTTTAAAACTAATTCTTTAATTATTTTGGCCTTTAATTTACTTGCCGATCTTGAAGTTCATCTTTTAATTTGTCAAATTTTCTTTATCGATTTGGCATGGTGGTGTTTCCTGAATGATTTGGCTTCTCTGGCGAGGTATTTCTGGTGTATCCTTGTCGCTTTGGCTTCTCCGACGAGGTATTTCTCAAGCGTTGGAAATAATCTACGATCGGTGGTCATGAGCAGAAAAGAAACTACACGAACCTCCCTACACGCAGAAAATAATGATTCACGCGCGGAGGCACACGTGTGAATTATGGTTGTGCCCGGAGAGCATAGCCAATGTGTGATGCGCTGTCAACGACTGTTAGCCCCACCATTGCTTCATCATGCAATGTCAACGATCTATCTTGGTTCACGCGCAGCTGATGCATGTCAACAAATCAACTTGTAATTGTAGGAGGCATAAGAGCATCCACATTCATGAGACCCCCCTTAATTTCTCTCTCCTCACCTCATTAGTCCACATCACTTTCCACTAACTTTATCACCTACCCTTCCCATTTCACAATTTATACCTACAATCACTAACCTTCCCATTTACCTTCTCTCTCCTACTTTTCCATACCCCACCACCTTTTCCCTCTCCTACTTTCCCTATCCCACCAATATCAATAAAATAATTTGATTCATCACATTAATTTTAGATAATATTAATTAAATCGAAATATAATAATTATAATCAAATAATTACCTTCTAATTACTCAGATTAATTCATTAATTGCATTACGTTAACAAAAGCATTATTTTTAATTATACTAGTGGACCCGTTTTATTTAATAATTGCGGTTTAATTTGGCAATTACACTAATTGCTAATTATAATAATTTACCCGATTTTAATGTTAATAATTACGACTAATAAATACGAAAAAATAACAACATAAATTCATTAAAAAAACATAGTTGAAATTGAACAAAGTACCATACAATTAATTTTTAATAAAAGATTGCAATAATTTAGATCTTCAATCGTCATCGGTAGACAGGCGATAATTTTGCCAAATATGTTGAGCCAAGTCTCATCGTAAGGCATTGTGCAGATTTCTATCCAATGCGTCAGCTTGCCTTTCCATATATCGTTCGATTCCATTATCATTAAATCGACCAGGTTGCATAGAATAGTTTGTACGCGTTGATCCGTTAATCACTGTCCTATTTTCTTGCTTGAATTCCGACATGTCACCAAGATTTTGATATGTATCTTGCCCATCCTCAACAATCATATATGAAGAATTATACAATCCAGCATTATCTCCCACATCAAGTGTTCATCCCATACAAGAGCTGGTCTTTGTATTACTGTGAAACATGATTAAAGGCCAAAGGCCCGCTCAACATCTTTTCGGACTGATTCTTGTCGCGGAGTGAACAACTTATCCACGGGATTCATTGGGAGTCGAATCGATGGGATGAACACTGCCCACTTAGGATATATCCCATCAGTTAGATAGTATCCTTTGGTATATGTATTCCCATTGACTGTAAAGTTCACTTGAGGGGCTTTACCTTGATATAAATCATCAAACACCGGAGATTGTTGCAAAACGTTGATGTCATTTCAAGTTCCAGGTGTTCAAAAAAATGTGTGTCATATCCATAACTCACCAGAGGCAACGACTTCTAAGATAACTGTTGCAGATTTACTCTACGCGGGCAGTTTTTCCATTGCCAATGCATGCAATCAATGTAATAGCCATATTTTTTAGAGTGTTTATTAAATAGTGATTATATTTATAAAGGTAATTATGTTCCGAAAATTCTTATTTTATTTGAGTTTGGAGCATGAATTTTTATTTATCGTGTTTGTAATAAATTTATTTATTTAAGTTTATGAAATTATTATTATTATTATTATTATTATTATTATTATTATTATTATTATTATTATTATTATTATTATTATTATTATTATTATTATTATTATTATTATTATTATTATTATTATTATTATTATTATTATTATTATTATTATTATTATTATTATTTTGGGTTTTGTGTGCAATTACTTGAGCGGTATTTGGTCAAATAGGAAGTCAAAGTCGGTTTCCCATCCTTTTGTTCCCCTTAGTCGGTTTGTAAAGTTAAACAAAAACCTCCGTTAGCCTTTTTCTTTTGTCGGTTTTGATTTGCAAACCAAAAAAAATTCCTACCTTTCACTTTCTCTCGTGGCTTCTATCTCTCTCACCCAAAAACCCCGTGAAACCCCAACCCTTTGTTTCTGTCGCACCCCTCTTTCTCTCAGTTCGCCGGCGTCCCCAAGCTCGACGGATCTTTCTATCTCCTCCGTTCGCGTGTGTCCGCGCCGGTCTTCTGCTTGGTTTTCACCATTAGTCGGGCGATGCTGCTTGCGTGCCGCCGCGGTGTTGTTGTTATGCCACTGCTTTTGGGTTGCCGTTGCTGCTGCTCGTGTTTTCCCCCTTGTGATGCCGCCGCCACCGCTTGTTCTCCCATTCCGTTCTCGATTTGTTGGTGTTTGGGCTCAATAATTGATCGACCCAATATTACAAGAAAATCATCCTAGTCACCATATAGGTGGCAAGAAGCGGGGTCCCACTTGGAAGTTGACCTAACTCAGGAGCTTATGGATCTACAAAAGGGCTGAAAAGATGGTTACCTGAAATGGCAACATAGCCATCTATCCCAAGAAAGGCCCATCCCATCAATGTTACCTGTCTGGGAATTCCCAACAGTATAAATAGCACCAGTTTCATCAATGAACATGTATTCAATTCTTACCTAAAAAGCTAGAGCATCTCTCTCTACAATTACTGCTTTCTCCTTCGACCTCAATCACATCTGACTTGAGCGTCGGAGGGGCGATCCCCGAACAACCCCGGGGTAGTCTAACCTTGTTTTACGGGACTGCGGTGTACCGGACAATGAAGCTCAGGCGAACGTTCTTAGGGCCCACATCAAGTCTCTCAACCTATTACAATCCTTAATTTCTTGACCGAAATAGTTTGGTGCCGTCTGTGGGGAAGTTACAAATAAAGTTGATTGGCTACGCCTTAGTAAAAATCACCTCAGTGTCACTCAGCAATGGCCCCAACCAAGAACACTCGCTCAAGACCCGAGGCATCAGCACAATCTCAGAGGTTTGGACTAGTACCTTCACCTCCTCCTCACCGTACTCCCACGGTACAAACCATAGACCCCGAGGGGGGAACAGTCCAATGAGAATAGGTCGGTGCCCTCAAATCAATTGCAACAAGCTGACCCCCAACCCATATCCACAGCAGATATCACCCTAATAGCTGTTTAGCTCTAGCAGACCCTGCAGCGTAGCCGAATGGAAATGTTGGCAAATCTACAATAAAGGGCACCCAAAACCTTCTCCGAAGCAATGAGCGAGGCTCAAAGGTTCATCCAGGCGACAGACATATGTCGCCACTCGGATGACGGGAGTAAGAAGAGATAGGAAGAAGGAAATCACAAGGACCAGCCGAAACAATAGAAAACGGGAGGTCGGTCTGACAGATTCAATGACCATGGAAACGACCTCCGGTTCAACAAGAATAGGAGGGAGATATACTTGGACATCAAATAGAAGTCCATGCTCCCCAGGCTTCATCCCATCAGAACCTCCTCTGCTCGGCGGGACAAGAGCCAATGGTGCGAGTACCACGAGGAGTGTGGCTACACCACCAAGGACTGTAGAGAATTGAAAAAAGTCCTCGACAACTTAGCAGATCAGGGGAAGCTAAACCGCTACCTCAAGGACTCAAAGGAAGAGAAGGGCAAGCTAAAGGTGGATCAGACAAACAACGAAGACACAGAGGGGTTCATCGGCCGATGGTTTTGCGTCGGGAGGCCTAACCGGCCGATCACGCAAAGCCCACCTACAGAGTCTCAAGCACCAAGTGCTTGACGTCCATCACCCTAGACCTGACTGCCCTGTGATGACATTTGGGGAATCCAGTCAGACTCTCCACACACCACATGACGACCCCTGGTAATCGAACTCAAAATGGCCAACACAAGGGTCAAGAGAGTGTTAGTTGATAGCGGATCGTCCGCAGACATAATTACCTTGGAGTGCCTCAGAAAATTGAAATACAGCGAGAAGGATGTTACACCCCTGAATCAGCCACTCATAGGCTTCGAGGGAAATTCTGTGCATCCAGTCGGATCAATAAAGTTACCCACTCGGATGGGGGAGAAGGGCAAGGGAAGAAGCCTACTAATTGACTTCCTAGTGGTGGACATCCCTTTGCCATACACTGTTATAATGGGGAGGCCGACTCTGAACAAAGTTAAAGCTGCAATCTCAATCTACCTGCGCTCCTCATGCAGTTCGAAACTGACGAGGGAAAGGTCGGAAAGATTCAGGAGGACCAGCAAGCAACAGGGGAATGTTATGTGAACAGTCTCAAAAGCAAGATCGACGTCCAGGGAGGATCGAAAGAGAGAAAGCGAGAGCAGAGTTAGCCAACAAGTGGCCTCGGGGTTTACATCACTGAAAATCCCAAGAAGTACGAGCGCCCTCAGCCAGCCGAGGACGATGAAGAGGTTGTCATCTACAAGGAACTCGGTCAGACACCGAGGGTAGAGAAAGCCATTGACCCTCAAGTAAGAGAGGAAATTATTCAAGTGCTCACCGAATACAAAGACATCTTTACTTATGAAGCCCCGGAAATGCCCGGACTCAGCTCCAAAATCATGTGCCACGAACTCAACATCAAAGAAGTGTTTAGGCCAATCAAGTAAAAGCTGACACACCAAGGTCCCGAACGGAACGCCGCAGCAGCGGCGGAGGTTAAAAAATTGCTTGATGCAGGCTTCATAGAAGAATGTCAGTACTCAGAGTGATTAGCTAATGTAGTGCTGGTCAAGAAGTCAAATGGAGCATGGAGGATGTGCGTAGACTTCACATAACTGAACAAGGCCTGTCCAAAAGACAATCACCCCCTACCCAAAATCGACAGGTTGGTCCAAGAAGGGAGGGAAGTGCCTCGGATTCCTGGTGGATGAGAGAGGAATCGAGGCCAACCCGGAAAAGATCAAGGAAGTGGTGGAAATGAAATCCCCTCAGAACGTACGAGAGGTGCAACACCTAATCGGTTGTTTGGCGGCCCTCAAACGCTTCCTCTCCATGTCAGAAGATAAAAGCCTTTGTTTTTTCAAGGCTCTGAAAAGAAAAGAATTCACTTGGGACGAACAAGCTGAATGATGCTTCGCTTCCCTCAAAACACACGTATCAACACTCCGCAAGTTGGGGGAAACCTTATTCATATACTTGGATATATCGAAATACGCGCTCAGCGCCATTCTGATTGTCGAGAGAGAAGAAAAGCAGAACCCGGTCTATTTCATAAGTCATGCCTTCCGAGGTGCAGAAGCAATGTACAGCGAGGCAGAGAAGATGGTCTTCGCCCTTGTAATGGCATGTTGGAAACCGAAGCCCTACTTCCAAGCCCACAAAATTAAAGTCCTCACCGGACAGCCACTCAGAAAGCTAATCGAGAGTAGAAACCACTCCAGTCGTATGACTGACTGGGCAGACCAGCTAGCAGACTTTGGGCTAGAATACAAGCCAAAAAGAGCCATCAAAGCCCAAGCCTTGGCAGATTTCATAACAGAATGCACAGCCAGCCCCCAGTCGGCGAACAAGATAGCTGGGAGTTGCAGGTGGATGGATCATCCAACAAGACAGGGTGCGGAGTCGGACTAGTAATCAAACCTCTTGTCGGAGAGAAAATGGGATATTGCATAAAATTCGAATTCTTGGGATCAAACAACGAGGATGAGCATGAAGCACCAAGCAAAATCCGACTCACAACTTATATTGGGGCACGTGTCGGGTGAATATGAGGCTAAAGAAGATAACATGAGAATGTACTTGGCCAAAACCCAAGAATTCATCAAGTAGCTGGCCTAGTTCAGCATCACTCACATACCCAGATTGGAAAACCAACAAGCCGATGCACTGGCTCGGTTGGCAAGCTCAGCAGAAGGGTCAGCCCCTCGGACCATCATGTGGGAAATTCTGCATCAGCCGAGTATCAATGCCAAAGAATAGTTGGTGTTGAATCGGTCGTCCACATGGATGGAGGAAGTGGTTAAGTATATAAGGGACGAAATATTATGCGAGGATAACAAAGAGGCCGAGCGGGTCAAACACAAGTCAGGATGGTTCCTATGGGATGAAGACCAGATCTACAAAAATACCTTCACCCATCCTCTGCTCAAGTGTGTAACCCCCAAAGAAGGGGACTATATACTAAGAGAAATCCACCAGGGAGCATGCGACAGTCATCAAGGGGAAAGAACTATAGCAGGAAAAGCCCTTCAAGCTGGTTACTACTGACCAACCCTGAAATCAGACGCACAAGAGCTAGTCAAGAAGTGCCCCTCTTGCCAGATCCACTCGGGCATTCCAAGAGCACCTAACACTCCGCTGACCACTATTCAAGCAGTTTTGCCGTTCGAAAAATGGGGAATGGACCTCCTCGGCCCATTTGCCCCCAGCCTCAGTCCAAAGAAAGTTCTTGATAGTTGCAATTGACTACTTAACTAAATGGATTGAAGCCGAGCCATTCTCTTCAATCACCAACAAGCAAGTGCAGACGTTCATATGGAGAAACATCATCACCATGTTCAGAGTACCAAGAGCCCTGGTCAGCGACAATCGGAGACAGTTCAACAGTTGTCGCACTCGGGAGTATTGTGCTCGATTCGAATGAAGACCAGGTTCTCCACAGTATCAAGGCCACAAACCAATGGACAAGCGGAGTCGACCAACAAGATAATTCTCATGGGGATCAAGAAATTCTTGGAAGACGCTAAGGGAGCGTGGGTCGACGACCTACCAGGGGTTCTTTGGTGCGCTTGAACAACTACAAAGGAAGCAACAAGTCATTCTCCCTTCAACCTAGTATACGGAAGTGAGGAGGTCCTCCTAGTAGAGGTCGGCATCCCCTCACCCCGAATGACGTTCTACAAGTTCGAACATAACAAAGAAGAGAAACTTGTCAACTTAGACCTGCTACCAGAAACTAGGGGCAACGCACTACTAAAGTCCATTCGGTACAAGCAATGGATCACTCGGTAGTTCAACCGCCGAGTCAAAGCCAGGCCAATCCGGCTCAGCAATTGGGTGGTTCGGAAAGTTGAAGCAACAGGACTTTCACACCTCAAAGGGAAGTTGGGACCTAACTGGGATGGTCCTTACAAAGTAACGGAATTGGTCAAACCCGACACATTCCGACTAGAATCCTCGGAAGGTGCACCCCTGACCCGACCTTGGAACGCGGACAACCTAAAATGATTCTTGCAATAGGGGCATAATGTGTAACAGCTAAGAGACAATTGGTAGCTCGGCAAATTTTGTAATCAGTCGGTCTGCAAGACTTTACCAGTCATAAATGTAGATTCAACGCATTTATAATCAATCGAAACAGAAAGACTTGACGAGTCAAAAGTATACTCATAATTCAATTATTGACTTAACGAGTTGGATTGCAAAGACTTAACGAGTCGGATGAAATAAGGCTACAATCAAGATATTTTAACTTAACCAGTTATTCAAGAAAAGAGATAGTCAGTCGAACAAAATGAGTCAGTTGGACAATATTGCAACTAATAAACACGAATAGAAGCAAAGAAATATCAATGTTTCATTACTTAACTGAATCAGAGTTTGTAGTGCAAGTTGAGCCACGATAAAGGCTGGCAAAAGAAAGTACAAAAGAAGCTAAGTAAAACAACATGAAGGCCTAAGATGTAGGGGGATGGGAAATGTCGGAGATGCTCCTGGCGTTTCTAGCGCCCGACCCATCATCTTCATCCGCCTCGTCCTCATCCTCTTCAATCTTCATCATCATCATCATCATCATCTCCGGCCTCAGCCTCAGCCTCAGCTTCATAGGCTTCTTGATACTTAGACCAAACCTCATTCCAGGCAAGGGTAGGATGAGACTCGGCCAGCACCCCCTTCAACCGCTCCAAGGCCTCGTCTTCCCCCCATATAATGAGCCTTGTGGCCCACCTGAGCATTGTAATCAACACATGCCTTAGTTTTCTGCCACTCGGAGTACTATTGTTCCCCGGCCCGAGCAGCTCTCCTCTCAGCCCAAGCCACTTTCTCCTCGGCCTCCTCCTGCTTGCCTCAGACATCGGCCAAGTCCAATTCTGCCTTCTCTAACTAAGCCTCAGTATCGGCCTTGGCAGTGAGGGTAGAATCACGGGCACGGGCGAGTTCGGCCTTCTCCTTCTGCCAATTATTCCGCTCGACCTAGAAAGACTCCTAGTCCTTGTCTATGGCCCTCAGAGCGTCATCCAGTTTGGACTCGACGATTCGCTTGGCCTCCAGTGCATCATATAGCTCAGTGAAGTGCTGGCTTTCTTCCTCAGCTCCTCCACTTCCTCGCACAAATTTGTGCGATTCTGAGCAACGTTTGTTATTCAGATGGATAGCTGAAACAAACAAAAAAGAAAGAAGTTAGTACGGTGGCAAACAAGAAGGACTCGAGTCGAAATCAAGAGTTAACTTACATCAAGCCAAGAGCGGTAAAGCTCATTGGTTTCGTTTTTCCCGAGAGTGGCGTTAATATGCTCCCGGGCGGTTGGAGTATAGAGGACCTCCAAAGCTTTGTTCACTCTTTTGTTTTTCTCCGAGTGACAGAGCTCGGTGAAAGGAACGCTAGCAGCCCCCTCAGCAACCGGACCACCTTTCTCCTGATCAGGGGTAGGAGATCGAGGATCGTATTCCAGGTTTCGCTTAGGCTGGAAGTCGGAAGAGTGCAGGGAGAATCCAGTGCCATCAACCCCCTCGAATGAGCACGAAGTAAGGTGGTGAGGGCTAGTCACCTCGGTCGACTTGGTCGACTTGGCCCTCTTGGCCTCCTCCCGCTCGGCCTTAGCCTTGGCCAGGGCCTTCTTCGCCTGAGCAACCTTATTCGCCGAACGCTCTTTTCTCTTCTTCGTCTTCGGCTTGGGCTTGGTGGGGTCCTAAAACAAGAAAAGTTAGCATAATCCAAGGGTAAACACAATACTCCCGGGTGGTGAACACAAGTCAGCGTAACGCATACTGATCGGTCCCCTAGGTGTCGTTACTTCCTATGGTTCCGGGTCAAGAATAAAATCTCCCTAGTCTAACTAACTAGCCTAATAAGGTAGTATAGCGTAGTAAGGGGTCGTATCCACGGAGAAGCAAGGAGTTTTACACTTAGTTCGAGATGCAATCAATTGATGGGAGTAAAAGAAAAGGGGTTTGAGTTATCAACTAGACTACCTAAGGAAGATAAAATAAGAGTGATTAATCAATAAGACAAACACTAGGGAGAGGGGGAATCATGGAACTCACAACAACGATTTCGACAACATTTGGTGGGCAATGGATCAAATCTATTGAGGGTCTTGGTCCAACATCAAGAGGTCACTCTCGCACACCCCTTAACACAGCCTACCCAACCCCGCCTTTGAGGTCGTGGTCTACCCATCATCAAGTCATCACCAATATCAAGCTTGCTCTCACATAACCCAACATTAGCACAAGATTTAAACATAAAGGTGATCAAGTTTCATGCTTTAACAATAAAATACCTTGATTCGAGCATCAAAAGAACGATCACCAAAGCCAACCAAACATCATTCAAAACCATCACAAAGTCCCATTATCCCCCTTCCCTAGCTAGAAATCTAGCCTAGGAAAGAGGAGAACATAGTAAGACTAGTAAAAGCAACAATAAAAGGAGCAAACATACTAAAACTACTAAGCATGATTAGTGAAAACGACAAAGATTGAACCTTTGAGCAATAGACTACTAAGACTAGTCAAGGAAAGTATAAACTAATTTAAACAAGCATAAAACTAAACAAATAACCAAAAATAAACTAAGAAATAAGGATTAGGGACTAGAAATTACCAAAAGATTGATGCTTTGATTGAATAAAATGAAGAACAAATGTTGAGTTACAACTTTCTCTGTCCTAAAAATGTGTTTTTCTCTCTCTAATTAACCTAGAATAGTGTGTTCTTTTCTTTGAATCCTCCTTTCTGGAATTAAAAGCTTACCCTAAAGTGTCTTAAGAGAGGGTATTTATACCCCTCACAAATACAGCTTAGAGTAAGGGCAAACAACGAAAAAAATCGGGGAGGCCGACCATTGAGCTCCCGCTCCATACGTGGAGGCGCGAGCTCGAACTTAATGAGAGAGATTTCAACAAGAGGTCGAAGCTCCCGCTCCACGAGGTTGGAGCGCCGCCTGAGCCTAATGTGAGTTCTGCCGCGGATCGAAGCTCCTGCTCCGAAGGTTGGAGCGCCAGCTTTGATTTCTCGGCAAACCTTCTCGTATGCAAGGGATTTTGGAGCTCCCGCTCCATGAGGTTGGAGCGCGAGCTTTGGCTCTGCTTCTACTCTTCTTTGCAATTTGAAACTCCCTCTCTTCATCCAAAGGTTCCCTTTTCCAATTCCAAGCTTCGACAACCTTGATTAGGCCGCTACGGAACCTAAAAGAAGTTAAGAGCAAGTCATAAAGCACAGGGTGTTCACAACATTCATTCTTCACATGAAGAGAAAACAACCTATAACTCCCAAAAAGACTCGAAATGCATGAAACTAGTAGAATCACTAACATTGAACATAGCTAAGCTAAATAAGCATAAAAATGGACTAAACAAGGGCTTAATTAGGGTGGAAAAAGGCCATAAAAGCGGCCTTAAAAGCCACTTATCAAACTCCCCCAGACTAAGTCCTTTGTTCGTCCTCGAATAAAGAGAAAGCATTAAAGTCTGTACACTAACTCACTTTCGTAGGAATCACGGTCAATTTTAGCGTAAATGACAAGCCCTTTAAACCTCAAAGTCGCCAAGGAGGACGAGTGTGCTCTTGTAAGGGTTTTCTAAGAGTTTGACCCATAACTCTAGATCTTAGAATCCAAGGCAAATCAAAAATAAATAAACCAAAGAAAATAAAATGGTGCTCTTAAGTGAGATTTTGACGAGAAGCAAGCGCAAATGGATGCAAGAATTTCTAGACATTAAAAGTAAGCATGCTCAAAGATGTCCATAGGTTGATTAAAACATACCATACACTAAGCATAGAGAACTAGACAGAGCACATTTCCTCAAATTCTACAACCATACATACCGCGTTCTCTCAACTAGTTTCAAATTCGCCATTCAAGGTAGCTTCTCTAAACTCCGGAGAATGGAGCCGATAAATGTAATAAGAAATAGAATAGGAGAAGGTTACTCGACATCTCGACATAAGCACACTCGCTCAATAGGCTTGATTCCAATCTTCCACCACCGACAATGACTCAACCCTCTAAGGTCAAAAGGACTTTTTAAGGGTGGAAACGTAGGCTAGGGGTAAAGGGTGTGAATAAATTTGGATAGTGGTGCTCAATCCTAATATAGTGAAGCCTTAGTAGGAGCGAAAGAGCTAAATAACCATGAATCACAAATCATATTCAACCATTTAGGGATAAGTTTCCCCCAAACTTATTTGAAAACATAACAATAAAAGAACTATTTTGGATTTTCTTTCTTTTTTTCCCCCTTTTTTTTTGTTTCTTTTTTTTTTTTTTGATTTTTTTTTCACCTTCTTTGACTTTGGGTGGCTTTTTCTAAGAAGTTGCAATTGCATGTATTCAAGAATATACACAAAATTTCCACTATACCACAAGAATCTCATCATTTTCCTTTCCCCTTATTTGTTTCAAATATCACTCAAGACAATCGCTCTAACTTCACTATTCACTACAAGGGTGAAAAATAAAACAAGGAGGCAATTGGCTTGTATTGAGGTAATCAAAGAAAGGATAAGGCCGAAAGGGTTGAGAGGAAGGGCATATGCAAACAAAAATAAAACCAAGAAAAAGAGAAAAACAAGAATAAAAGGCCTAAAACTATAAAAGTGAAAATAGTCACCGAAATGAACGCCTTTATCTTTCCCTAGAGTGGCTCGGTCGCGATCTATGATAGATTAGAGTCAAGTTCTCGATAGAAGTATGCGATGTCGAGGATCCATGCACTCAAAATGGAAGTTGGGGCTTTTTTGAAAGTCCTCACATGGGGTTATCAGGCAAATGCTACCTTTAAGGTTTCAAATCATTAGAGAGAGCAACACCTTCGTACCACAATCCATGAATTAAGGTCTTGTGCTCTCAAAAAGTTCTAATCGCTACCCTAACATAGCGTATACTAAAATCAACCATAAACATCTCTAAGCATGCGGGCTTCTAACGTCTAGGAATAAAAGCATTCAAAAGAGTGGAGCTTCAATGATATTGTTCTCAACTCAAGAGCAAAAGAAATAATTAAAAGAAAAATTTGCCTTGATTCATACGTATTTTTTTGATTTTTGTTTTTTTCTCAAGGGATGAAAGTAAGTAGACAATGGCACATAACCAACACTATCAATCAAATTTTGCACTTAAACCCAGGTGGTGTTCATAACCACCAATGTAAAATTAAAGCCAAGCAAACTCGAACGATCATCATCTTTCCTATACTATCCTAAAACTAAGCAAACAAGTAACTAAAAGGGAGTTGGAACGATCTCACCCATCATTGAAGCAATAAAGGCCAAATGCAATATCCGAAGCAAAAGAGCATCTTCAAACCTTGACTTCATCTCCGGATACTTGCTACGAAAGGTCATCAACTCAAAAGAGAGATTAGTTCCAACACGTAGCCGATTTCCATTTTCCTTTTCCTTTTCCTGCACATATACACAACAAACCATACCCTATGGGGGTTAAAATTAGCCCAAAGTGAGATGTAAGGCTTATCTTGAAACTCGACTCAACTATTGGTTAGATGAGCCGAGAGGCCGTGCCTCGTATTTCTCAATCAAACTAAAATGTCACCCCCTCCCTTGGGGAAAAATCCTCCGGATTTTACAATCTACCAAAACAAAATTAAAAATCAAAGTTCAACAATAACAAAATATAAACAAGATATACAAAAGTGCTTGATTTATGGTCTTAAGCTAGACCTCTTCATCCTTCTCAAATGCCGGGGACGAATCGGTTGGGACCGACTCGAGCATCAAACAACCAAGTTTTCCAATTTGTTCCTTATCAAAATATTTCTTGATTCTTTGGCCATATACCATGAACCTAGCTCCATCTTCACCTTCCAATTCAAACGAGCCATAGGGAGTGACCTTGATGATAGAGAATGGGCGGGACCACTTAGACTTCAACTTCCGGGGAAAAGACGGAGGCGTGAGTTGAATAAGAGAACTTTGTCGCCAACCTTGAAGTCACAATCTTTTCCCAACAACTTGGTAGGAGGCTTAGAACTCTCCCCCTTGGCCATGGTTTGGATCAATGGGAGCTCGTCTTTGCTTTCTTGGGCATCCGTATGAGCTTCATCAAGTTGGGTTTCAATCTCCATGGCCTCTCTTGATTTTTCCACCCCCTCATAATTAACAATCTCCAACTCCACCAAGTCTACTCTCCACACCTTCTCCACCATAGGTTGCTTCAAGGTTTTCGAAAACTCAAACATAACTCTTTCATCGGCCACCTCACAAGTGATCGTGTTGTTTTTGCAGTTAATCACGGCTCCCATTGTTTTAAGAGCCTCTCTACCAAGGATAAGAGGGAGTATGAGGGTCCTCCTCCATATCCATTACAACAAAATCACAAGGCACAAAGATATTACCAACTCGAATTGGTATATCTTCAAGTTCTCCACAAGGTAGCTTAATCGAGCGGTCGGCCAATTGAATTGTTTTCCTTGAAGGCACCATCTCAAACTTGAGCAACTTTGCAATGGACAAGGGCATCAAGCTCACACTTGCACCCAAGTCGGTCAATGCTCCCTTGGTATCAAGATCTCCCAATGTCACCGAAAGAGTAAAGCTACCCGGATCTCGTTGCTTGGGTGGCAAGTGGCGTTCAGACAAGCGCACTCACTTGGTGAGGAAGAGTGATGCATTGTTCATTGAGCTTTTTCTTGTTGGAAAGAAGTTCCTTGAGGAATTTTGTATAGGATGGCATTTGTGACATAGCCTCAAGGAAGGGAATGTTGATTTGAAGACCCTTCAACATGTTCATGAACTTGTTGTACTTGTCATTCAACTTTCTCTCAACTATCCTTTCCTAGGAAATGGTGGGGGAGGATCGAATCTTGATGGTTGGAGATTTGTTGATGCTTGCTTTTCTACCTCAACCTCTTTCTCCTTCTCAACACCCTCTTTTTGGATTTCATATTCTCCTTTCTCCACAACTTGTCCTTCTTTCTCCTTATCCTTCTCTTGATGCACCTCTTTAGGTCCTTTATATGATCTTCCGGACCTTAGGGAGATGGCATTCACATGGTGGTGGTTTGCGGGATTCGGAGTAGGTTGACCGGGAAGCTTCTCATTTGAGAGTTGAGAAACCCTCTCGGCTAGTTGAGGCAACTTGATTGTCAAGGATCTTTTGGTGAGATGTGGTTTCTTGGAATTTTTGATCTACTTTTCGCTCAAGATTGCTCAACTTTTGTTCAAATTGTTGAGAGATGTTTTTGATGTTGTCTAGGATAAGAAGGGTGTCCGGAGATGGGCCACCTTGGGGGTTTGAAGTGTTTGGGAAGGTGGTTGGGGTTGGTTTGAGAATTGATTTTGTGGAAGGGGCTTGTTGAAGTTGTTTCTAGCATTTGGATGTAGATAGGGAGTTCCTTGGTTCGCTTGATTATGGAAATTGGTTGGTCCACCATAGTCATTGAACCTCGGATTAACATTGGAGTTAGGGCCTCTCCAATTATCCCTTTGATCTCTTTGATTATTGAGATAACCCATAGCCGCTACATGCTCGGGGTCCTTACCACCACAATAAGAGGTGTCGTGGTTGGTACCCCCACAAATTTCACATGAGAATGAGTTTACTTGCCGAGATGAGGAAGAAGAAGCTTGTTCTTTCCCCTAGCTTCTTGTCAAGAAGTTGCTCCATGAAGGCCTTGAGAGACTCTTGGTCAAGCTCGAATTTCCCATTAGCTTTTCCTTGACTTCTTCTCTTACCACCCCATGAATAGTTGCGAACCACATCCTCAATTGTATCTTTAAGTTGAGCTTGGGGAACTTTCCTTAATTGGCCTCCGGCTCCCGCATCAAGATTGGCTCTACTAATGGGATCAAGAGCATCATAGAAGAATCTAATAAGCTGAGGCTCACTATACTCATGATGGGGGCAAGCTCTAACATTCTCGTTGAATCGTTCCCAAGCTTCACCTAGAGACTCATCCGCTTCTTGTTGGAAGTTGGAGATCTTCCTTCTCATTTCCGCGGTCTTCTCCTCCGATATAAACTTCTTTAGGAAGGCTTTGGCCACCGCCCTCCAAGTAGTCAAGGAGTTTGGTTTGAGATTCTTAAGCCACCTATAAGCTTTTCCCGCTAAGGATTCACGGAAGAGATGCATGCGGATGTATTCTTGAGTGACTTGATTCGTTTGGACCATGGCGCACAACTCAAGGAATCTATCAAGATGCTCAATGGGATTCTCATGAGCGGCTCCGGAAAATTGTTCCTTAAGCACCATTTGTGTATATTGTGGATGAATAGTGAAGTTCGTAGTGGTGGTGGGGAGCAAACCGCCACTAGGTGAGCTCATAGTCTTCCGGATTACCAAAGTCTTGAAATAGAGGGTTGTCATCTTCGGCCATGGCTTCACTTGCCTCACTTGAAGAGTCAAAAATATTTCCTCCTCCTCGGTTTGATGTTCAAATAACCTCCGAACTTGCCTCAAAGTACCGGTCGATTTCCGAGTCAAGAGGAGTGGTAGGAATACCTTGAGATCTCCTTATCATTCAACAAAGCTAAGCACACGGTTAAAATTGACAACACAATAACAAAAATGAAAATAAAAAGCAATTGATGGGCAATAAACTAAGTTCAAACAACACGTTGCCTCCCCGGCAATCGGCGCTAAAACTTGATCGGTCCCCTAGGTGTCGTTACTTCTTATGGTTCCGGTCAAGAATAAAATCTCCCTAGTCTAACTAACTAGCCTAATAAGGTAGTATAGCGTAGTAAGGGGTCGTATCCACTGGAGAAGCAAGGAGTTTTACACTTAGTTCGAGATGCAATCAATTGATGGGAGTAAAAGAAAAGGGGTTTGAGTTATCAACTAGACTACCTAAGGAAGATAAAATAAGAGTGATTAATCTATAAGACAAACACTAGGGAGAGGGGGAATCATGGAACTCACAACAACGATTTCGACAACATTTGGTGGGCAATGGATCAAATTTATTGAGGGTCTTGGTCCAACATCAAGAGGTCACTCTCGCACACCCCTTAACACCGCCTACCCAACCCCGCCTTTGAGGTCGTGGTCTACCCATCATCAAGTCATCACCAATATCAAGCTTGCTCTCACATAACCCAACATTAGCACAAGATTTAAACATAAAGGTGATCAAGTTTCATGCTATAACAATAAAATACCTTGATTCGAGCATCAAAAGAACGATCACCAAAGCCAACCAAACATCATTCAAAACCATCACAAAGTCCCATTATCCCCCTTCCCTAGCTAGAAATCTAGCCTAGGAAGGAGGAGAACATAGTAAGACTAGTAAAAGCAACAATAAAAGGAGCAAACATACTAAAACTACTAAGCATGATTAGTGAAAACGAGAAAGATTGAACCTTTGAGCAATAGACTACTAAGACTAGTCAAGGAAAGTATAAACTAATTTAAACAAGCATAAAACTAAACAAATAACCAAAAATAAACTAAGAAATAAGGATTAGGGACTAGAAATTACCAAAAGATTGATGCTTTGATTGAATAAAATGAAGAACAAATGTTGAGTTACAACTTTCTCTCTCCTAAAAATGTGTTTTTCTCTCTCTAATTAACCTAGAATAGTGTGTTCTTTTCTTTGAATCCTCCTTTCTGAAATTAAAAGCTTACCCTAAAGTGTCTTAAGAGAGGGTATTTATACCCCTCACAAATACAGCTTACCCTAAAGTGTCTTAAGAGAAGGTTGGAGCGCGAGCTTTGGCTTCTCGGCAAATCTTCTCGTATGCAAGGGATTTTGGAGCTCCCGCTCCATGAGGTTGGAGCGCGAGCTTTGGCTCTGCTTCTACTCTTCTTTGCAATTTGAAACTCCCTCTCTTCATCCAAAGATTCCCTTTTCCAATTCCAAGCTTCGACAACCTTGATTAGGCCGCTACGAACCTAAAAGAAGTTAAGAGCGAAGTCATAGCACGAGGTGTTCACAACATTCATTCTTCACATGAAGAGAAAACAACCTATAACTCCCAAAAAGACTCGAAATGCATGAAACTAGTAGAATCACTAACATTGAACATAGCTAAGCTAAATAAGCATAAAAATGGACTAAACAAGGGCTTAATTAGGGTGGAAAGAGGCCATAAAAGCGGCCTTAAAAGCCACTTATCACATACCTTCGGCGCGGCTGGCCTCTGCATGACCTTAGCCGCAGAGATGGTAAATGGGTGGTACCGTGCCGGGTTAAAACTTAAACGGGTTGAAGCACCCTGACCTGAACCCGACCAATTTACTTAAACGGGTCAGTTTCCCTCACCCGAACCCGACCCGCCATAACCCGTGTAACCTGTCTGACCCGCCAACCCGTTAAATCTAAATGACTGTTGTTTCACCAATTTAACATACTTAATATTAAAAAAAATTACACTAACAGATAATTAAGAGGTATTCAACTGTTTAACATGATAACATAGTTCAAACATCAAAAACTTTTAAAGTTTTAAACTTCAACTTTCAAGTCATACAAAGTTACTGAGCATAAGAACTTAATTAGTTTTACAAAGAAGAAGCAAAGGTGCAGACACAAAAAGGTCCAAAACATAAAGTTCAAATCTAATTAGCTAAACATCAATAACTCATTATATCCTCATCTTCAGGACTTCAGGACTTCAATCTTTAAGAAGCACTGATTGTTGAGGGCTGTCAATCTTCAGCAAAAAAAAAATTGAAATTTCAGCAAAATAAACCTGAAATTCGAACAAAAAAAAAAGGGAAATTCTCATTGGTAACCTTGTAGTATTGGAAATTGTATTTGGTAACCAATTTAAAACCTTATTCCAGAACGTGACCTTGTAGTATTGATATTTTACAAAACGTGACATTAAAAGCGGAATTCAGAACTCTTTTTTGTGAATGTCTTCCTTGTTGATCGCAACCACACTGCAGATTTTGGAGAATAAGGAGGGTCTTTTTTGGGCAATCACTTGCATAACTCAAATTTTGCATTCAACTAATTCATCAAAATGGCTAAAAAGAACATGGAGCTCTCAAACTGAGAAGAAGGAGGATCGTTTTTTGAAACTTTTAAGACTAGTTAGGTGGGGAAAAGAAGGAGGGGGTTTAATTCAGGGTAGATTAGTAATTTAGTTACTTACTAACCACAACTACCACTAAATGCCTAAAAACATAAGATTTAACGGATTAATTAACGTAAAAGCTCATTAATGTCACATTTTGTAAAAAATCAATACTACAAGGTCACGTTCTGGAATAAGGTTTTAAATTGGTTACCAAATAAAATTTCCAATACTACAAGGTTACCAATGAGAATTTCCCAAAAAAAAAATGAAATTTCGCCTTAAAACATGAAATTAACAAAGACAAAGAAGATGTAATTTCAACAGAGTAAACATGAAATTAGAACAAAAAAGCATGTAATTTGGACGAAAAAAATGAAATTGAAAGAAAATATAATATTATAAGTTCGAATGGACATACTTTTCGAAATTCGAAGTAGTGTGAGAGATTGAAAGTTTGAGACCAGAGAGAACAAAAAAAATTGAGGAAAGAGAGAGAGTAAGAATAGAGAGTAGAGACGGCAGAGAGTGAGGGAGAAAGATACTAAAAACCTAGAAGTACTTAGAAAGCTAATTGGGATTCGCTTCTCCTGCGCTTCTTTACTTAACAGCCCAAAAGGCCAAAATCTGTATAAAAAAACTTTAAATGGTCATAACTCATAACGGGTTAAAAGGGTTATTCGGGTTGAGAGGCTAAACCCGAACCCAACCCATTTATTATGCGTGTCGGGTCGTATCGACCCGTGTACTTAAACGGGTCATACCCCTCTGCCCAAACCGGCTAATAACGGGTCGATTTCGTGTCGGGTTGGCGGGTTGTGTCGCCTTTTACCACCTCTACTTAGCCGCAATCTCCGCCCTCAATCAGGCCGCCTTCAGAGCAGCAAAGTTCAATTAATCGGCCATTTCAGGATCCGACTCGGTCAATTAGGCTCGAGAATGAACTGCAAAGCAAAAAGAGTTGTCAAAAGCAATGAAACACTATACAACGGTTTCAACCGCAAATAGGAAACCCCATCGGCAGATTACCCTTCGGAAACGTTGGGCTTAGGCCCATAGCAAACAGAAAATGTTCATTATTGAAGAGGTGACAGCTGGGTAGCCTAGGTTGGTTCAGGAAACAGATAAAAGACTATTTTTTTTAGTGATATGTTATTAGGCAATCAAAATTACAGGGAACCTAGTAGGTTGTCCAAATTATCTGATTAATATTATAACAGTTCTTTAGGTCTTTGATTAGCAAAATAACATGTGAGTGATGAAAATCATGCATAGAACAATCAGGCAAGTATAGAATAATATATGAAAATAAATAAAAGAAATAAAAAATATTAGAATATACCAAAGAGCAATTTTTATATTAAAGATCTACAATATGAAATAAATCGTTAGTAGTATAAAAACAATAAATTGATTCAAGGACCCTCAGGATAATACCATGGCTTGGGTCTGAGAGATTGACAACCTTCGAGACGAGCAATCGTGAAGCCTGAAAATCTGAACTTGTATGAATGATTTGAATGTGTTTGTAAGTGTTTTGTAGAGAGAATATGTGTTTTGTAGAGAGATTCGTAAGTGTATTCGTAATATAAAAGTCGAGTGTTATGTGTGGAAAAACCCTATTTTCATTCGGAAAACGGAACTGCGCTTCACATTCAAATCTGTGTGACACATTGGTGCGCCTGACACGGCATGCCCAATCAGATTCTTACACGTGGTACGTGCTTTGAAAAAGGTAAAATCGACAGCTTGTGCATCGCACAGAGAAGTGCGCTTGGCGCAGGACTCTGTGTGACACACAGGTCTACGTGGCATTTCTGTGCGCTTGGTGCACTACCCTGCGCTCGGTACAAGCTTATGTGGAAGACGTGTTCACTTGGCGCACTTGGATGCGCTAGGCGCACGTTAGTGTGCTAAGCGCACCACCTTGCTTTTGACACGTTTTGACAACTTTTTGATAAAAACGCGTTTTAAAGATTTTCTTTTATCTTTTAACTCCGAAGATCTGATTTTACGTGATAAAATCCGATTTTTAAAATATCTTTGAAAATATTTATTTTATTTAAATAAAACAATTAATTATTATTAAATAATTAATTAGGCTTTTCAAAGAGTTGGGCTCAAAATACAATTAATTATCATGAATAATTAAGTGGGCTTTAAAATAGGACTCTAACACTTTTCGAAATAGTTGTGGGATGGCTCTTGGGACTGCTCTGCCTTTGGGTCGGACCAATTAAGACCATGGTATGTTTCATCATCGGATCCTTAAATGGGGAGATACGATTATGTGTCTATAGAAGCCCCCACTTTGACTGAGGTTCAAGAAACCGATAGTCAAAGTACACGGTGTCGGGACGGATAACGATTCTAAACGCTCTGCAGTTTTGAACTGATCTATATACGCCGGTCTCTGCAAAACAAAGTTAGTATGCAGGACAATAACTACAAGTAAGCTGATTACCTATATAAGAAGATGTTAGCAGATAGGTGCAAACAACTCAGATAAAGAACATAATGATGCAAATAATGCAAACTTAGACTCTCTAAGGATGCATGAGACGCTATGTAAGGATCAGGGTTATGCAAAGCTATGGAAGATGACACATCATGCAAGGTCAGGGTTATGCAAGACTACAATGTATGTAATGCAATGCAAGGTCATGCTTTTGCAAGGTTAGGAGATCTAGATATGTAGAGAAAGATAGAATGATTAGAAATGAATATAATGATTTTCAAAAACTGTTTTTTGTAAATAATTAGGGTCCGCAAGTGAGATCCCGCAGATTACAACTTTTCGGGAGTTTGATTTGGAGGAACCACCACATGTATAGGAAGCCCCCACTTTGGGTAAGCTTGCCTTGAATTAGGCTTTCCGAGCCTTGATTGGTATGTAGTTGATCTGTCTTGAGCATTGAGAGTTTTCATTGAGGATTCTTCTTTGAGGAGTGGACATAGGCAAAGTCAGATATTGCCAGAGATCATGGAATTGTCGGAGAGTCCTTCTGGGTCAAGGAGAGTTTGGATTGAAAAATAAAAATTTAAATTTGTGACTAATATAAATGTAGGTAGGAAAGGCTTTAACGAGGCTAGGTGCAGACTCGAGTCTATGTCGGGATCTAGAAAGACTATGCTCCTGAATTTTGGAAAGTCAAATCATTAAACCTTGATTAATTTATTTTATTGAAGCGATCGGACCTCGAGATGAGGATTCCTACGTATCCTTGCGGAATCAGACCATTCGTAGTTTTGGATCTGATTTTTTTTTGTGCCCTAACTTTTGCCAAGGCCGCCCTTTCGGGTTTTCAACCTAGCGGGCTTGGACATACCTTGGAGAAGATATTAGGGTCAGATATGGAAGGTTGAAAGGTTGAGGTTTTAATGAAGGTTCAATTGGTTAGGATAAGGTAAAGTTCATGGATTTTAATTATAGGGATTAAGGTTTTGATGGATTGAGGCTTGCACACAAGTTTTTATGGTTTAGGGTATTGGAAGATTTGCAGGATATTTGTGGAGCTTTGATTTTGAAGGGTTATATGGCTAATGGAGATGATGGTTTATGGATGATGGAGGGATGAGGGGAATAACTCCTAATTGAAAGTATGTCCATTTTTATTTTTGTTTTTCATTATTTTTTTCAGATCTTTTTTTTAGTTATTAATCAAAGTCATTAGGGATAATTTGATTTGAGTTTCAACATTGAATTAGGAGCATAAAAAATGATTGCAGGCTAATGAAAATGAAAAGAAAATGCGATTATTTTATTGATTAGAAATAAAATGGAACAAGGCTTATAAGTATTAAAGTCCTAAAGGACATAGACTCGACGGGAAAGGAAATGAATGAGCTAGGGGAGGGACTCTCCGACTCAACCTAGAAAACTAGCGATAAATGACTAAGCCCCCTGCACTGTTGAACCGATGCTCAAAGGGTTGCTGTTGTTGTTGACTTTTGCTGCAGGTGGAATTGGAAGTCTGTCATCTTCAACCATGTCCTGTAGGGCTTGCTTAAAAGTCCAACACTGTGATGTCATATGCCCAGTTCCTTGATGGTACTTGTAGTAGGCATTAGGATCCCATTTCCTGGATCTATTCTCAGGAGCAGGGTCTGGAGTAGGGCCGAGAGGCTGAAGTGCTCCTTTTGCATGGAGCCTAGTGAAGGCTTCTTCTAGAGACATGCCTAAAGGAGTGAATGTTCTTTGAGGCTTTTGATAACCTCTCTTTTCAGTATTTAGGGCATTGACGTCGTTGCTTTTGGAGCTAGAAGGGTTGTTATTACTCTTCTTAAAAGAGTTGTTATTATTATAACCCTTGTTTTTATTGGCTTGCACTTATTCCTCAATCAGTAGACCAACTTTGTAGAGCTTCGTGAAAGACTCTATAGGTTGGAATTTAATATGTTCTCCGTATTTAGGTTGTAGATTACGGATCACCATTCGGACTTGGTCCTCTTCAAATGGCATGTTAGTCATTTGTGCGGCCTTTCCCCTCTATCGGTTAAGGAAGGTGATGAAATCATCGTTGGAATTTTGTTTAGCTAATTCCAACTCACAGAGACCAATAGGAGGCTGAGTGTTGTATATGTACTGTTTGCGGAACTCTTGTTTGATGTAGTCCCACTCATTCAACTTTGTTTTATTCAGTGATCTGAACCACTTGGATGGATATGCATCCAAGGTCAAGGGAAAGACATAAGCAAACAGGTCCTTGCTCATGCCTTTAAGAGCCATAGAAATGGACAAAGCCCTCAAATGATCATCTAGGTCTTCGACCCCCTTGAATTTTTGGAGGTCACCTAATGCTACCTTTTTAGGAAGCTTTTCCCTCAGTTTAGAATCAATTATGTTATGGCTATGAGCCTGACTCTCGAGTGCGGGAATTGACTGGATCAATTGCTCGAGTTTTTCGAACCTCAAATCTGACTTGGACTTTATTGGAGGTGGTGGTGGTGGAGTATCGCCCTGTTCTTCTTCTTCAGTTATCGGTTTCTCTCGAGTGTATTGATCTCTGTCTTGTTCCTCAAGACGAGAGTTCATCGATTGAAGCCGAGCCATGACAAAGACCGAGTTAATCATTAGTGTCTCCCATTTTAGATGATGATTCAGAAGTCACGGAAGATTCGTCTGAGAAGGTAAGGATGCGTTTGACGAGTCTGGGAGTAGGTTGACCTTGTATCCTCTCTGTCGGACGTTCCCAAGTTATAATCTCACGACCTGTCCTGAACAGAAATCGAATGAACCTCGTAAATTTTAAGAAAATGTTTTCGAAATGAGAAATGGAAATGAGGAATGGAGAAGTGGGAAATAAGAATTCGAAATGGGAAATGGAAATGGAAAATGGAAAATGGAAAATGGAAATGGGAAATGATTTTGAAATGGAGGATTAGTGGCGGGTCGCGGATGTGTCGTTGTGCACTGCACCCGGCCAAAGATAAAATTTCTCCTACTCTCTTTTACACTAAGCTAGTATAATGGAAGTAGGGGTCGTATCCACAGGGAAACAGGGACGAGTTTAATATTCAGCGTGATCTAAAACCTAGATTAAGCTAAGGGCCGAGAAACCTAATAACAAAGGGGGGTTTCAAGTAGAGTTATTATTAAACTACAACTAACTAGCATATAAACAAAATGAGAAATCAATATGGAAAAATCTTGAATCCGATTAACATCCACTTCAATTCATTATCGATCATTGAACCTCAACTCTAATTATTTCCATAATTATCTATTGTCGAGAACTAATCTCGCATTCTCCTTATTCTTAGTTGAATAGCACGATCAGCGTGACTATAAAACCCTAACTAAAGGATAACCTAGTCCGATCTGCGTCTAAGTTCAATCCAAAAAAGCAATAAACACAGAGAACCAATAGACACCGCTAATGTCATACACGCGATAAACATTCAACAGTTGATTCAATTTCCCTAAGAAATAACCAAGACGATCTGCATCTAAGTTACTCCCTAGTTTGCTACAAATTGATAAAAGAATAAAACAATCCGATTCTATTCTTAAATCTAGCATTAGATTAATTACACAATCAAACTAGTAACGTTCCTAGCATAATTATGCAATAATCATAAATCACCAGCATATAAATTGAACCATAATCAAGGAAAATAGATAGAGAGGAAAGATCTCACAATAACGGTTGAAGCTTCGTGTTAATTTCTTCAAGAACAGTTCAAGCTACAATCCGATAGCAAAAACCAAATCCATAGTTGAAATCCCTAAAAACTAAACTAAGAAATGAAAACTAAAACTAGGAAATGAAAAACAAAGACTAAGAAATGAAGAACAAAGAGATATGAAGAAGGAAAGATGAAAAGAGAATCATGAAGAAGGAAGGATGAGGAGAGGAGTATCCTCTCTCTCTCCTCAAGCTTGCTGCTCCAAGGCCTACATTTCAGCTCTCCTCTTCGTCTCCTCTTCGTCTCCCCCAAAAATTAGGTTTTAGGAAGCTTTTAAACCCCGCACAAAATAGTGGCCCCAAGCCGTCTTAAGCGTCGCGAGTCGCGACACTGGTCGCGAGTCGCGAAGATCGCACTGCCATCCGCGCACAATTGTTGGGCAAAGGCTGGTCGCGAGCCGCGAAGTACCTCGCTAGTCGTGAAGGCAGGGCTCGCGAGTCGCGAGCTCCTTCGCAAGCCGCGAGCTGCTACTGGGCAGGCTCCGCATCGCTGTGCGATGGCTCTGCTGCTGGGCGAGGCTGCTGGGCTGCCGAGCTGCTGGAGGGGCGAGGCTTGCGATGCTTGGTTGGTGATGACGCTGGGCTCGCTTAGGCTTGCGGTGGAGTTTGGTTGTGTGTTTCTTGGCTTGGGCTTGCGGTGGAGTTTGGCTTGCGATGCTCGGCTCAAATGCATTTCACCTTGAGAGCTCGGAATGCATGACATTAACACAACTTATCTCGCAAAACTCCGAACTTCCGCTAAGGGTTAAATAAAACACGAATGTTAACAATTCCAATCAAACCCTTAGCAAAGTGCACCCAAAATAACGTATACACAACGTATAACTTGGGCGTATCAATTAGAAATGGCAATAGATTTTTGGACTAGTATGGGCTTGACCATGATGCTGACATGGGTCTAACTATATGCATATGCAGATATGGACTGGATTGGACGGGACTATGCAAGCAGACTAGACTAGACTTTGAACCTATAGGCAGACTAGACTCAAAAGGAATGCCTATGCAGACTTAGGGGATGCTAGCTTCGCTAGGCTTAGGGGTGATTGGCTTCGCCAGACTCGATGATTTGAGATTTGATGGATCTAAGATGGAATAGCTTCGCTAGACTCAAAGGTTTTGGGCCATTATGGACTTAGGGTAGACTAGCTTCTCTAGACTCGAGGATTTGGACTACTATATATGTAAGGTAGGAGTAGCTTCACTAAACTCGGAGGATGCCTTTATGGTCTTAGGGGTGACTAGCGTCGCTAGGTCTAAAGGATGTCATTATGGTCTTAAAAGGTGAGTAGCCTTGCTAAACTCAAAGGTTGCATTTATGGTCTTAGGGATAACTAGCTTCGCTAGGTCAAAGGGTGCCGTTATGGTCTTAAAGGTGAATAGCCTCGCTAAACTCAAAGGGTGCCTTTATGGTCTTAGGGATGACTAGCTTCGCTAGGTCAAAGGGTACCGTTATGGTCTTAAAGGGTGAGTAGTTTTGCTAAACTCAAAGGGCGCCTTTATGGTCTTAAGGATAACTAGCTTAGCTAGGTCAAAAGGGTGCCATTATGGTCTTAAAGGGTGAGTAGCTTTGCTAAACTCAAAGGGTGCATTTATGGTCTTAAGGATAACTAGCTTCGCTAGGTCAAAAGGGTGTCATTATGGTCTTTAAGGGATGCTAGCTTCGCTAGACTTAATGGTTTGGACTTCGTCCTATATGGGTTTAGAAATAGACTGGATTATATTTAGAAAATGAGTTGGGACTTATATGGACCTAATTTTGAACTTAGTCCTATAATGGTTTGAAGTTATACTTAGAAATGCACATGGGCTTGACATTGGAAATAGACTAGGATTGGACTTAGATTGGAATGGACTTGGTAAACTTGGACTAGGCTTGATATAGACTAGGGTTCACATAAAGATGCAAATGGGCCTAGATTTTGACATTAACTAGACTTATACGGGTCTAAAATGGACTCTAATGCTAGTGGGCCTAATATGAATGCATGAACTCAAATTTAGATGGACCTAATATGAATGCATGAACTCAAATTTAGATGGACCTAATATGAAAGCAATATGGACTCTAATGCATATGGGCCTAAAATGAATGCAATTGAATTGGATTGATTGGATTGGATTGAAGGTGTTGGATTGGGCTTAGAAATTTTGAAATACATTTTTGAAAGGAACCTCTTGTTTTTATCTTTTGTTAGGAAAAGATGTTGGATTAATTTTGAAAATATTTTTGTAAATGTCTTGTATGATGATGATTAGTAAATGCTTTTTGAAAAAGGTAGAATAGTCATGGGTGTAGAATTGATTATGAAAATGTAAGTTTTCTTAAAATTGGTTGAATACGATAGGGTAAGATTGATAGAGAATATTAGTTGGACAGCAGGGAGAATGTAGACATGTATGACAATTCTAACTCTACCATGACTAATTTTCTAGATGCACTTTTTTTTATGACAGACTTGACCTTGTATGAAAAGACTGATTTTTTTTAATTAGGTGAGGCCCCCTAGAACGACCATGTCTTTTACGCGAATGCGAACGGCCCGAAAATAAGATAGACCACCGCAACGACTAAATCGACGAAAAGCATGTGATACACTCACTGCGTGCTACACAGCATTGCTGAGCACGGCACACAGAGGTGCGTCTGGCGTAGGAGTGGCGCGCCAGACGCAACTTAATGCTCTTGGCGCACTACTCCCCGACATTTTTTCGGGGGTTTAGGCGAAGTTTTGGCCAATTGACGATCTTTTATTTGTTTTGTTTTTAGACGCGATTTTTGGTACGACGAATAACAACGGTTTTGACAAAATAATAGCAGGCAAAATTTGCAATCACAAGCAAATGTCATATAAGATGGATGCAAAAGTTCCAACCTAAAGTCCAGTTCTATGTTCAACTATTGGTCAGGTTTAGGTTAAGGCTGAAAGGGTCCATGACTAAGAGATTGATCCCACGCTTCGTACCTTTGCTTTAAAAGGTGGCCACGTGTAAGACGCACTCCCGTTCTCAAGTCAGGTTTAAGAGAACAATGCCATGGTTGGGTAGGATTGCTTATGACTAAGATCCAACACTATTGCTCATGAAGCTTTTTGGAATGACAAAGCACAAACCCCCCGGGAGTGACCTCACACATTGAACATGTGCTATTTAGGCAAATAGATTGTCCTTATGGTGGCTTAAACAATAGCCATGCATATGCAAAACTGTAATGTCATTCTAAAGCATAAAAGGAGTATGAATCGTATTTTTCGAGTTTCACCCACTTATTTAAAAATTAATTTTTTAAAATCCTCCCGAGTGAAGTCGCCAAATTATAGGCGTGTTTTTATTTCGCCTACGCGGGATGAGCGCGTATTTGTATTTGACTACCCTATTGTAAAGGTTTTGTATTGAAAACGTTTTTTGAAGTCGCCAACAAGTCTTTAAAGGAAGACTCATAAACCTAATTGGATATTTGGAAATCGTAGGGACAAATTAGGGACTTATCCAATGTAAATTTCCCCGTCCTGACTCTATAGATGGTCAATGAACCAAAGATTGAGTTCGGGGGTAAGGGTACGAACACGGTCATAATGAACCATATTCCCCCATTACTGGCCTCAACTAAATATCGATTCATGTCAAGATTTATGCAATAGAATAACCAAATAATATTTTTATGCACCCTAAAAATAATTTAATCTAGGTTGGTTCAGGAAACACATAAAAGACTTTTTTTTAATGATATGTTATTAGGCAATCGAAATTACAGGGAATCTAGCAGGTTGTCCAGATGTTATGATTAATATTAGAACATTTCTTTAGGTCTTTGATTAGCAAAATAATATGTGAATGATGAAAATCATGCATAGAACAATCAGGCAAGCATAGAATAATATATGAAAATAAATAAAAGAAGAAAAAGGATTAGAATATACAAAAGAGTAATTTTTATATTAAAGATCTACATTATGAAGTAAATCGTTAGTAATATAAAAATAATAAATTGATTCAAGGACCCTCAGGATAATACCGTGGCTTGGGTCTGAGAGATTGACAACCTTCGGGATGAGCAATCGTGAAGCCTGAAAATCTGAACTTATATGAAAGATTTGAATGTGTTTGGAAGTGTTTTGTAGAGAGAATATGTATTTTGCAGAGAGATTCGTAAGTATATCGTAATATAAAAGTCGAGTGTTATGTGTGGAAAAACCCTATTTTAATTCGGAAAATTGAAGCCTATTTATAGGGAAAACGGAACTGCGCTTCACGCGCCAGCAGCGCCAGGCGCAGGATGACGTGTCACGCGCAAATCCACGCGTGTGCGCCTGAAGCGGTATTCCCAATCAGAATCGTACACGTGGTACACGCTTTGAAAAAGATAAAATTGACAGCCTGTGCATCGCACAGAGAAGTGCGCTTGGCGCAGGACTCTGTGTGACACACAGGTCTACGTGGCATTTCTGTGCGTTTGGCGCACTACCCTGCGCTCAGCGCAAGCTTACGTGGCAGACGTGTGCGCTTGGCGCACTGGGATGCGCTCGGGGCATAGGGATGCGCTCGGCGCACGTTGGTGCGCTAAAGCGCACCAACTTGCTTTTGACACGTTTTGACAGCTTTTTGATAAAAACGTGTTGTAATGATTTTCTTTTATCTTTTAACTCCGAAAATTTGATTTTACGGGATAAAATCGAATTTTAAAAAAATCTTTGAAAATATTTATTTTAATTAAATAAAACAATTAATTATTATTAAATAATTAATTAGGCTTTTCAAAAAGTTGGGCTCAAAATACAATTAATTATCATGAATAATTAAGTGGGCTTTAAAATAGGACTTTAACACTTTTCGAAATAGTTTTGGGATGGCTCTTCGGACTGCTATGCCTTTGGGTCGGACCAATTAAGACCGCGGTATGTTTCATAATTGGATCGTTAAATGGGGAGACACGATTATGTGTCTACACTCCACAAAGTGAGGGTCGGCTCCACACCTAACATCTCGCAAAGGGATTGAACCGCAATGATGCATCCCCAGGAGTTCGGCGAAATTTGGCTAAGTGTCAAGTTGTAGGAGTTCAGGATCTCCTTGACGAAGGGAGTCAGGGGAAACCGAAGCCCCATCTCCATGGCCTTGTAGTAGATCAGGCGGCCGTACACCCAGGGGGCGGGGTCAGAACTCCATGAAAGGCCTCTGGTCGGACCAAGTGGAAGGGGTCCTTTATTTGAAATCTAGTACTGGTACCTCGAAGATCCTCTTTGAGTGCTTTCATCAAGGTAGGAAGGGGGAACAAAGTGGCTGGACCTCCTTTCGGATCCAGATCCGGAAACTCCGGTTGGCCTGAAGTCGATGCTTCTTCTTCGTCACTCGGCATGGCTACCCCAACTACACCATTAGACAAGTACCTGTCTAAGTAACTCCTCGAGGAGGGATAGGCAAGGGACACCTCCCAGGGGTAGGGAATGATGGCCTCGGCCTCCACCTCCAAAGACGACGAGGGGTTCGGCAAAGAGACAGCGTCGGGGACAACTAAGGGGTCGGGACAACTGACTATAGTTGACACCAACGTTATTCCTACCCGCCTCACCTCCTCGGACAATTTATAGGGAGGTAAGGTCAGGGGGGTCACTGACTCGGACAAATCTCCCATTATTTATGAACAAGGGAGTCGGCCGAGACTTATTAAAAGAAAACAAAAAGAAACCTAAGAGAAGATCAGCAGCGTACCTGGTCGGGCGAAAAACTTGGAGAAGCAGGAACTTGAGAAAGAGGAGATAGTTCAGAGGATTTGAGAGAATTTGAGAAAGAAATGAGAAAATGATCTCAAATTCTCTCTCCTCACTCATATATATCAGCGCACCTCGGGGAGCGCTACGACAACCTCCAGCGTCGTCTAAATGGGCGTTTTGAAGAGGCCCAACTGGACCTATTCAGCCCATATCCTAAATCCCCACGGAGAGGAAACGCCAAGACTCGGAGCCCAAAGGGAGATGAAACGTCAAAACACTTCCTCAACGGTGCCCAATCAGCTTCCAGGGAAAGGGACCCCAAAATTCCCAAGTATCCATGGCTGCCATGTGGCATTCATGGTTATATCTACCCACTAGAATTAGAAGGCAATTACCATCCAAATGGGACCCACTCGGACAATCTGGGGCTCATTAGCCCTCAACCGAGTGGCGTCCTAGTCCCTTGGTCAGTATGGAGGTCCCTTACTCATCTGCAAAGCCGCTTTACACTTACTCAAATATGGCAAAGTGTCTCATAGCACCCACTCGGACAGTCTGGGGCTCATTAGCCCTCGTCTAAGTGGTGTCCTGCTCCCATGGTCAGCATAAAGTTCCTTTACTCCTCTGCCGAGCCGCTTTACACTTAGTTGAATATGGCTAAGTGTCTCATTGCAACCACTCGGACAGTCTGAGGCTCATTAGCCCTCGTCCAAGTACCGTCCTACTCCCTCGGTCAGCACGGAGTCCCCTTACTCCTCTGCTGAGCAGCTTTACACTTAGTCGAATATGGCTAAGTGTCTCATGGCACCCACTCGGACAGTCTGGGCTCATTAGCCCTCGTCCAAGTGGCGTCTTACTCCCTCGGTCAGTACAAAGTCCCCTTACTCCTCTGCCGAGTCGCTTTACACTTAGTCAAATATGGCTAAGTGTCTCATGGCACCCACTCGGACAGTGGGGTCATTAGCCCTCGTCCGAGTAAGCGTCCTACTCCCTCGGTCAATACGGAGTCCCCTTACTCCTCTGTCGAGCCGCTTTACACTTAGTCGAATATGGCTAAGTGTCTCATGACACCCACTCAGAAAGTCTGGAGCTCATTAGCCCTCATCCGAGTAGCGTCCTACTCCCTCGGTCAGCACGGAGTCCCCCTACTCGTCGGCCGAGCCACTTTACACTTAGTCAAATATGGCTAAGTGTCTCATGGTACAACTCGGACAGTCTGGGGCTCATGCGCCCTCGTCTGAGTGGTGTC
This sequence comes from Beta corolliflora, assembly GCA_947648045.1. Lineage (NCBI taxonomy): Eukaryota > Viridiplantae > Streptophyta > Magnoliopsida > Caryophyllales > Amaranthaceae > Beta > Beta corolliflora. Next base: position 166,713 of record CANSZD010003807.1, read on the forward strand.
CAACTCCCTCGGTCAGTACGGAGTCCCCGTACTCCTCGGTCGAGCCGCTTTACACTTAGTCAAATATGGCTAAGTGTCTCATGACACCCACTCGGACAATCTGGGGATCATTAGCCCTCGTCCGAGTGGCGTCCTACTCCCTCGGTCAGTACGGAATCCCCTTACTCCTCTGCTGAGTCGCTCTACACTTAGTCAAATATGGCTAAGTGTCTCATGGCACCCACTCGGATAGTCTGGGGCTCATTAGCCCTCGTCCGAGTAGCGTCTTACTTCCTCGGTCAGCACGGAGTCCCCTTACTCCTATGCTGAGCCGTTTTACACGTAGTCAAATTTGACTAAGTGACTCATGGCACCCACTCGAACAATCTAGGGCTCATTAGCCTTCGTCCGAGTGGCATCCCACTTACTCGATCGGCATGGAATTCCATCTTGTCTGGGATGACCCACTCAACCCAAGGGGCCAAGCGCCCTTCGACTCCGCTCGGGCTGGAGGAAGTGTAGTCTTGTCCGAGCCGCTCCCCCTTACACGGTCGGTCCAAGAATCCGACAGTGAGTAGCGACCAGGTCGGCGCTGAACCGGTCCCAAAGATGTCTGTTCCGCCACGGACGGGCGTCACTGGGTCGGAATCCAATGATCACCCATCCTTGGCGTGGGGCTAATTGTTTTGGCTTAATAAATGATCAGCCCAATGATCAGACCAGGTCGGCGTTGAACCGGTCCCAAAGATGTTTGGGCCAAGACTCAGAGCCCAAGGGAGATGAAACGTCAAAACACTTCCTCAACGGCGCGTAGTCAGCACCCAGGGGAAAGGGACCCTAAAAATCCCAAGTATTCAAGGCTGTCATGTGGCATTCATGGTTATATCTACCCACTCGAATCAGAAGGAAGTTACCATCCAAATGGCACCCACTCGGACAATCAGGAGCTCATTAGCCCTCATCCGAGAGGCGTCCTACTCCCTTGGTCCATATGGAGTCCCCATATTCCTCTGCCGAGCCGCTTTACACTTAGTCAAATATGGCTATGTGTCTCATGGCACCCACTCGGACAGCCTGGGACTCGTTGGCCCTCGTCCGAGTGGCGTCCTACTCCCTCGGCCAGTATGGAGTCCTGATCAGTCCCCTAGGTGTCGTTACTTCCTATGGTTCCGGGTCAAGAATAAAATCTCCCTAGTCTAACTAACTAGCCTAATAAGGTAGTATAGCGTAGTAAGGGGTCGTATCCACGGAGAAGCAAGGAGTTTTACACTTAGTTCGAGATGCAATCAATTGACGGGAGTAAAAGAAAAGGGGTTTGAGTTATCAACTAGACTACCTAAGGAAGATAAAATAAGAGTGATTAATCAATAAGACAAACACTAGGGAGAGGGGGAATCATGGAACTCACAACAACGATTTCGACAACATTTGGTGGGCAATGGATCAAATCTATTGAGGGTCTTGGTCCAACATCAAGAGGTCACTGTCGCACACCCCTTAACACCGCCTACCCAACCCCGCCTTTGAGGTCGTGGTCTACCCATCATCAAGTCATCACCAATATCAAGCTTGCTCTCACATAACCCAACATTAGCACAAGATTTAAACATAAAGGTGATCAAGTTTCATGCTTTAACAATAGAATACCTTGATTCGGGCATCAAAAGAACGATCACCAAAGCCAACCAAACATCATTCAAAACCATCACAAAGTCCCATTATCCCCCTTCCCTAGCTAGAAATCTAGCCTAGGAAGGAGGAGAACATAGTAAGACTAGTAAAAGCAACAATAAAAGGAGCAAACATACTAAAACTACTAAGCATGATTAGTGAAAACGAGAAAGATTGAACCTTTGAGCAATAGACTACTAAGACTAGTCAAGGAAAGTATAAACTAATTTAAACAAGCATAAAACTAAACAAATAACCAAAAATAAACTAAGAAATAAGGATTAGGGACTAGAAATTACCAAAAGATTAATGCTTTGATTGAATAAAATGAAGAACAAATATTGAGTTACAACTTTCTCTCTCCTAAAAATGTGTTTTTCTCTCTCTAATTAACCTAGAATAGTGTGCTCTCCTTTGAATCCTCTTTTTCTGGAATTAAAAGCTTACCCTAAAGTGTCTTAAGAGAGGGTATTTATACCCCTCACAAATACAGCTTAGAGTAAGGGCAAACAGCGAAAAAAATCGGGAGCTGACCATTCAGAGCTCCCGCTCCATACGTGGAGCGCGAGCTCTGAACTTAATGAGAGAGATTTCAACAGGGTCGAAGCTCCCGCTCCACGAGGTTGGAGCGCCGGCTCCGAGCCTAATGTGAGTTACCGCCGCGGATCGAAGCTCCCGCTCCGAAGGTTGGAGCGCCAGCTTTGATTTCTCGGCAAACCTTCTCGTATGCAAGGGATTTTGGAGCTCCCGCTCCATGAGGTTGGAGCGCGAGCTTTGGCTTCTCGGCAAATCTTCTCGTATGCAAGGGATTTTGGAGCTCCCGCTCCATGAGGTTGGAGCGCGAGCTTTGGCTCTGCCTCTACACTTCTTTGCAATTTGAAACTCCCTCTCTTCATCCAAAGGTTCCCTTTTCCAATTCCAAGCTTCGACAACCTTGATTAGGCCGCTACGGAACCTAAAAGAAGTTAAGAGCAAGTCATAGCACAGGGTGTTCACAACATTCATTCTTCACATGAAGAGAAAACAACCTATAACTCCCAAAAAGACTCGAAATGCATGAAACTAGTAGAATCACTAACATTGAACATAGCTAAGCTAAATAAGCATAAAAATGGACTAAACAAGGGCTTAATTAGGGTGGAAAGAGGCCATAAAAGCGGCCTTAAAAGCCACTTATCAAGTCCCCTTACTCCTTTTGCCGAGTCGCTTTACACTTAGTCAAATATGGCTAAGTGTCTCATGGCACCCACTCGGACAGTGGGGCTCATTAGCCCTCGTCCGAGTAAGCGTCGTACTCCCTCGGTCAGCACGGAGTCCCCTTACTCCTCTGCCGAGTCGCTTTACACTTAATCAAATATGGCTAGGTGTCTCATAGCACCCACTCGGACAGTGGGGCTCATTAGCCCTCGTCCGAGTAAGCGTTCTACTCCCTCGGTCAGCACGGAGTCCCCTTACTCCTCTGCCGAGCCGCTTTACACATAGTCAAATATGGCTAAGTGTCTCAGGGCATCCACTCGGACAATCTGGGGCTCATTAGCCCTCGTTAGAGTGGCGTCCTACTCCCTCGGTTAGTACAGAGTCCCCTTACTCCTCTGCCGAGTCGCTTTACACGTAGTCAAATATGGCTAAGTGTCTTATGGCACCCACTCGGACAGTCTGGGGCTCATTAGCCCTCGTCCGAGTAGCGTCCTACTCCCTCGGTCAGCACGGAGTCCCCTTACTCCTCTGCTGAGCCGTTTTACACTTAATTAAATTTGACTAAGTGACTCATGACACCCACTTGGACAATCTAGGGCTCATTAGCCTTCATCTGAGTGGCATCCCACTTACTCGATCGGCGTGGAATTCCATCTTGTGCGGGATGACCCACTCGGCCCTAAGGGGGCCAAGCGCGCTTCGACTCCGCTCGGGCAGCGGGGAAGTGTATTCTCGTCCCACCCGCTCCCCCTCACTCGGTCGGTCCAAGAATCCCACGGTGAGTGGCGACCAGGTCGGCGCTAAACCTGTCCCAAAGATGTCTACGCCCCAGTCGGATATTACGAGAGGGAAGGGTGTTTGTTCCGCCATGAACGGGAATCACCGAGTCGGACTCCAATGATCCCCCATCCCTAGCGTGGGGCTAATTGTTTGGGCTCAATAAATGACCGGCCTAATATTAGAAGAAAATCATCCTAGTCACCGGACGGGTGGCGGTGATGGGTCCCACTTGGGAGTTAACCTAATTCGGGAGCTTAGGGATCCACAAAAGGCTGAAAAGATGGTCACTGAAAAGGCAACATATCCATCTATCCCAAGAAAGGCCCATCCCATCAATGTTACACGTCCGGGGAATTCGAACAAGTATAAATAGCACCATTCTCATCAATGAGCAGTACTCAATTCTTACCTAAAAAGTTTGAGCATCTCTCTCTACAATTATTGCTTTCTCACTCTACCTCAATCACATTTGACTTGAGCGTCGGAGGGCGATCCGGAACAACCCCGGGGTAGTCTAACCTTTTTCGCAAAGACACTCGTGTACAAACAACGAAGCTCGGGCGAATGTTCTTGGGGCCTACATCAAGTCTCTCAACCTATTACAATCCTTAATTTCTTGACTAAAACGGTTGGTGGTGCTGCTACCTGTGGTGGTGGTCGTGTGTTGGTGGTTCTCAAAGTACCAAAGGTACTGACCCCCTTGTGTTTTTATTGTTGTTGTACTTATTGTTGTAGTGGTTGATGCTGTATTATTGTTATTGTTGTGCCATTGTTGTTGTTGTTGTTGATGCATCGTTGTTATGACACGTTGCTGCTGGTTGTGGCCTTGTGGGTGGTAAACCTAATTGGAGTAGTCTTGTAGTTGATTAGTAATTGTAGTTAGTGTTCTATTGTTTTTGGAAAAGAGTTATGTGTTATAAATTCTTATGTGAGTTTAGTATAATTTGTTAGTAAGTGTAACTAATAGTAATATGTTGATGTGCGTATTTGCCAAATCAGTTTCTCATTTGTTTAATTGAGTTTCTTAGCTAAGTTTGGTTGATTCAATTCAATTATTTAGAGTTATAGTTATGAAGTGAGGATTAAGAGAATGTTAAAGGTAGATAATTTATGTATTGGGAATGGTTATGGTTTTGCTTCCTAGTTTAGATTAGTTAGAGAATATTATTATGTTTGGAGAATGATTTTAGAGTGGAAGTGTTATAGTTTTAAATCTAGAAGAGGTTAATTAGATTAGTTTCTCATTTGGTGAGGAACTTATTAATTCTTGTTATTGTTGTAAGGTCAATTGTTGGAGAATGATTATGGAATAGAGTATCTTGTGGAGATCAAGAATAATGAAGGAGATTGTATTGTTGGAATTTGGATTGCGTTTGTAACTTGTTCGGTAAAAAAATTTACTTATGCCCATGTGTGTATGTGGATCTCTCGTGTTCTATTTTCGTATATAAGTTCGTACTATGGCCATAGTTATTAATGTGTTATTGTGAGTTAATTATGGAAATATTATTGGATAATATAAATACGCAATTGTTTTGGCGGTTTATTTTATGAATCGAAAATAGAAAGTGGGTAAGGTATGGGTGGAGGATGGTTATTCGGCTCCGTCCCAAAACGACCTTGGGGGGTAGTATTCTTGTGCTCCATACCTTGGAGGCGGCGTTTGTCCAAATCCTGTACTTGCCACTGATTTGTTTAAGAGGATGAGCTATGCCAGGCTGCCAGCGTTGTAACGAAAGGAAATGATTTGAAACAAAATGTTTATAACGGGCTGAAGTAAAGGTTACGAGTTTTCCACTAATTTTGGAATTTTGTTTCTTTTGTATTTCTTCCCTGAATTTGCAAGTTTGGTGTTGTGAGCTCGGAATCAGAAGTGGAGCGAGATTTTAATGTTGTAGTAGATTATAAATTGAGTTTGTATATAGATAGTTGATTTTAGAATAGTTCTCAATAATATTTCGTTGTATATAATATTTGGTAATTTTAGTAGAGTTGTTGGTGTAATTAAGGATATTTTTCCGCATTGCGATTTTACTAAATTATAGAGTTAATTCTTGTATATGGTTGTTGAGTGTGTTCTATTAGCGGCTCGGAAGAGCGTGGCTGTTACAATCTATACTTCCCATCATGCCCGAGAATCCCCGTCTTTGTCCATCATGTGGGACATTGCCGAACTCCTTTAACAATGTTTGTAATATATCCATCGATCGCAATCAATAATTAGGATAAGAATGCAATCTATAACATCAGTGGATAAGATAAGATCACATTTAGCACTAAAATATTTAATCATAGAATATTGGTAAAATAATACAAGTACATTAATCATTAAAACACAATTCCATTAACTAAAACACGATTACTTTTAACAATTTAAACAAGTACATTAATCATAAAATAATACTACATTAACCATTAAAACACAATAACATTTATCCTAAACACATGTGAGTTACTTCATGAACTCTTCCTTCAGCTTAGCAAGATACTCTTCCTCAAATGGTTCAAGATACGATTTTGTCATCAACAATTGAAACATCTTATTAAACATCATTTTAGTTTCATCTCGTTGTTTTTGGTACTCGAGCATATCAGACATTCCCTTCCTCATTAGACCTCGCTCATTTTGCATCCCGCTTAAAGTGTTGTTGAATTTATCCAAACTTGTTGCAACACTTTTCAATTTCTTTTGGGCTTTCACTTTCTTCACACCGTTGGGACGCACAAGTATTCCGGCTTCATCGTTTGATCTCTTAGAACTCCCTTCACTCACAACGGTTGAATCTATACCGACATCCATCTTGGAAGGCGTTGCATTGCTACCTAACAATTGTAAAATTGGAAAGCTGTATCACCACCCTTTTTGTTTGTAACGATCATGTGATTTAGCCTCTATGTCGTTAATAACCTCACCACTAGCTCGCATACGCTCAACTGCCGCAAGTTGTGATACCCATAAAGTAACACCGTCGTTGATTTGAATAGCTTTCATGGTTCTTTTGTACATGACATTCAGTCTTTTAGCAATTGTTGCGTCGTAGGACTCTTTGATTTCAATCCATAACGCTCGCTTTTGCTGATCTGTTCCTTCCTGAGCATCACCGGAACAATTAAGGTAAGTGGACACCAAATGTTTATCTTCTTCTGCAATCCACCTGTCCCTCGAGTGCTTCCCTTTCTTACCTTTAATTACTTCCGGTTCTTGAACTTGAACTTGAACTTCATCTTCATCATCATCATCACTAAGTGATTGAGTTGGAAATTGGTTTTCAAACGGCATTCTAGTGCTACTCCCGTCTCCTCCCTGAGTTGTGGGATATGGATCTACGCTTTGAGATGTTGGATGAAGTGTGTCGGGTGACGAATTTTGAAGAGTATCATGGTGTACAAAGGCTTGGAACATAGCAAGGAATTAAGGATTATTTAGCATGTTTGGATCAAGAGGAGTATTTGGATTTGGTTGGTAATTCAGATTTTGTTGGTAATTTGGATTTGTTGGTAATTTGAATTTTTTTTGGGAATTTGGATTTTGTTGGTAATTTGAATTTTGTTGGGAATTCGGGTTTCTTTGATATCTATTCCCATAACTAGGATGATTCGGATTCATAATTATCAAATAAGATTTATGAAATACTTAATGAGAAATTATGGAATTTCTAAAGTGTTGAAAATATATCAAGATTGGTCTCTATTTACAGAGGACAAAAAATATGGCCGTTGGTATATATATTTTTTTTATTCATTATATTTAAAAAGTTATCTAATTTTTTGTAAATGATAATATTACTGTTGTAAAAGCTGCAGTGTGGACACATGGCGTGACGCGATTCGCTGAGCCTCTGGTGTGCGCTGCTTGGGACACTTGTCGGCGCTGTGATTGGCGCGCTTCCTTTTTAAAAAAAAATCCCATAACCTGCTGAGGTGCTTGTTTCACGCGGGGATTTTCATTCCTCTTGCCTTTACATGTGGCGCGTTGCGATTTGTCCCCAATATGGGAAGGTTCCCCAATTAATGGTGTTTCCCTTTTTTGGGGAAGCAATCAACATCAATGGGAAGGTCCTCTATTTGCGTTTTTGTGCTTTGGGGAACCTATTATCCCACTGATGTGAGTGCTCTAACTCTAGCCTTTGAAGTCGAAATGAATCATATGAGATACCCTTGGAAAGCTAGCAGAATTTTAGTCTCCAACGCAATTGACTATGCATCAACTTAGTTTGTAATTTTGAGATTTGACCCAAAGAGTGCAAGAGTGTCCGTTTCAACATAGTTTTTGTTTAAGTCTTATATCTTCTTCATTTTTAATATGATTTAGGCTTATAATATGGCTACGGAAAGCTAATCCTGAGGTCAATTATTAATTGATGTAAAATCCATAATCCAAATCATAAGAAACAAGATAAAACTAGAGCACTAGAAAGACATATTATATAGTAACAAGTCTATGAGCATATTTTATATGCATGAGCGTGTAGTTTCTAACTTTGGTGAACTTTATAGGTTTTTTAGCACAAAGAATTCAACTTCAAGAGAAGAATTATGTCACATGGGCGTTTAAGCTTTTTCCCTCTTTTGATGTTTTTGATTCCATTCAATGTCATATCAAGTTAATACAAACTAATTCCGATCTAATTAGAAAAGGTGGGTTATAGTATCATCACTTAAATTACCTATAAGGACAAGAGGCGAAAAACAAATTTGTACAACTGGTTGAATCAATTATTATGTTGCCCGTTAATTATGTTCTTTATTTTGTTATACGAGTCTCCGATGGTTCCTAACATATCATAATTGTTATGTAGAGTATAGGATCAATTACCTTAGTATCAAAATCCGCTAACATATAATATTTAGAAGTCTTGTACATAATATAATCCAGTACAAGGATGTTCTTAAGTATTATTTTTACACATTCGAGGCATCTACTACAACTGCTGCACGTAGAGAGTTAGAGACCCTTGCTTAGATTACAAATACTCTTATTTTTCTTAATTAGAGAACAATTTTGAGAAAAGACCACCCTAATTGCATTTGTCTTTCTTCGAAAATAAAGAGAAGTATCGCTATATAAATGAGAGAAACATAATTTAATTACCACATCACAAGAGCACTTTGTTGCGTACTAGAAGAGGATTACGCAACTCGAGAAGTAGGGAGATCAATCCACTTCAACTCAAGTTCAATTTCACCACATTCAACATTGTGAAGTCGGAGGAACATGTTTTGGGTGACCTCCCCATCATTGAAGACTATGGAGCTGTCCTCCGAAATGCAATTTAGCCTGTTTGGCGTGACTTGTGTGATAATCGTTCCATCTGGAATGCCTTCAACATTCGACTTTACTGCGTTTAAGAATGGCCTCATATCAATCTCTGCTTCTCCCATTACGTCATCCGGTGAGAATGTATCATAGTCATAAACAAACTGAATTAAAAGGGAGATGAGCAAGAGTTAGTTAAACACTTTTAGTGCAATTAAAATCATTAGGTAGAAATATAGGCCATCTCATCATTACAGATACGTTTTTTGAGTAAGTACCTATTTTTTTTTTTTTGACGAGGAATAAGTACCTTTACTTGTAGCCTTTTAAAAAATAAGTGGTTACTTGCTACCTTTTCGATAAGTGGGCCTTTTTATAGAAAGAGCAATTTTCTGACGTATTCCTGAGGTTTGACTTAATTTTCAAATTATCCTTGTTTGGAAAATTCTTAAAATACTTCAGAAGTTTGACATTTTTGTGAATATATTCTTCCTATTGACGTAACACTGACGACGTTAGGTTTCTCTCTCTCCCTCTCCTCAATTTTCTCTTTCTCCTCACACCTTCCTTTATGACAAACTTTTAAACCACCAAACATTAATTTCTCTCTCCTCGCACATCCATGCTTTTGGCTCTCCTCCCATCTTCATCTTTTTCTTCATCTTCCTCTATCACAACTCCATCATTTTCATTTCACAAACAAAGCTACTTAAATTAATGGGACCAAATCAATGAAGCAAGTATTGTTCGGAGTTTGTGGGTAATCTTCTTTATTATGTGTACTCCATCATTCCTTACTTTTCTTTGTCCAAAAAATACTACTCCCTCCATCCCATATTATAGTGTTTCTTTCCTTTTAAAGTGTCCCAAAATGTAATTCTTGTTTCCTTTTTTTTATTCTACACATTTCCATGATTTTCCTAGAAAAATTGTGCCACTATTATTTATTTGCTTATTGGAAATAGGTTTTTGCTTTGTATATTCAACCCAAGGGTTGAATTAGTACATGCATTTAATCTTCTTTTCATCACTTATTGTTATTCTCTATCCTAAAATCGACTTTTTCCCCATAAAATTTACTTTCAATACACAAACACTATTTACTTTCCTCTTAGATTCTATTGACCTTAATACCCGTACAAAAATAGAATCAGGCACTATAATATGGGATGGAGGGAGTAATTCTTTTTCATCGACTATTATGCTAAATAGTTGAGTACAAACCAAAATATATTGAGGGCAAGATCTGGTGAGAGAAGACCAAGGTTGGTGGGAGAATAATGGAGTTATGATAGAGGAAGATGAAGATGGGTAGGAGAGAAAACAAACATAGAGGTGGGAGGAGAGAAAAATTAAAATTTGGAGGTTAATAATGTGGTCATTAATGGAGGAAGGGGGGAGGAGAGAGAAAGAGAAAATCATATATAACATCGTCAGTGTTCCATCAATAGGAAGGGTATTAGTAAGGGTATTGAGAAAAAAAGTCAAACTTTAGGGGAATCTGAGGAACTTCCCAAATGAGAGGGGTAATTTGAGAATTAGGTCAAACGTTAGGGGTACCTAAGAAAATTTCCCTTTTTAATTTAAAAAGGTTCTAGATTACCTCCTTTTCAAATATTTACAATTATTATTGCTACCTCTTACCATATATATTTATAATCTTAGATCCACCATGACTTGTGTAATATGAACCATTTATTTCTAATCTTAGATCCACACTATTTATTAAGTTTACTTTTAATAAAACCGTAATAAAAATTTATATATTAATAAACTTGTATATTAAATTTGTATATATTAGTTGGCTTTATATCTCACAAATCTTTGTTAATGGTGATAACAAAATAATCTAGAGAAATAAAGGAACAATACTCCAAAAAGAAGATGACTAAGTAATTGACGTTCCACGATTTGTTTAAATTTTTTAATTGTAAATAGTATTTTCTCCATTTTTCTATTGTTTTAAGGTTCAATTAAATCGATGGACAAAATAAGTCTATAAAAATAAAGGACTAAAATAGTTATAGTGGCTACAATTTTATTATAGCCATTGAATAATAATTGTGTATATATATATAATGTTATTAATAAAGCCATGCATCCTAGTTAATGTATTTCCACAAAAATTCATTGAGCACTACAAAGAGATTATAATAACAAATGTTGATTGTTTGAAAATGTACATAGTAATTAATCCCTCAGTGTTGTTTGAAAATGTACAATTTTATTATAGCCATTGAATAATAATTGTGTATATATATAATGTTATTAATAAAGCCATGCATCCTAGTTAATGTATTTCCACAAAAATTGATTGAGCACTACAAGAGGTTATAATAACAAATGTTGATTGTTTGAAAATGTACATAGTAATTAATCCCTCAGTCCTAGGAAGATATGAAAACTTGTTGTAGCACGGTAGTTTAAGGTGATAAGTTGTAGTGTGGTTATCAAATATTATTTTATTTAAAAGACATGATACGAGTTGATGGGTTTTATTTTTTATTGAAGGATATAGAAAGTTGAGTCTTTTTTTATTGTTAGAGATAGAATGTGGGCCAAAACGTTATTACAAAACTAATATAATAATAGTAAGGAAAATTTGTCAGAAACAACCTTTTAAATACAAGTTTTTGTGAGAAACAACCTTTTAAAAAAAATCTGGCAAAATAAGACCTTAAAAATAAATTTTTTTGCGAGGAACAACCTTGACCCATTTTAGGGCATTGACCAAGTATTTTGCGGCTTCGACTCACTAAAACCAAGCATGGCAAGGCACGTAACCACATTTCTTATGTTTCAACCCGATTTCCCTTCATATACTGATGAAGTCAACGTCGGAAAATACTTGGTCAATGTCGAAAAATGGAGAAAAACAGGGTTGAAACATAAGAGATGCAGTTCACGTGCACTCCACATGTTTGGTTTGAACGAGTCAACGTTGAAAAATGCTTGGTCACTGCCGGAAAATAGGTCGAGGTTATTCCTCGCAAAACTTTTTCTTCTTAAGGTTTTCTTTTGCCGGATTTTTTTTAAAAGGTTGTTTCCCGCAAAAACTTGTATTTAATAGGTTGTTTCTGACAAATTTTCCTAATAGTAATGTAAAAAAAGGAAATATTCAAACTAATTTGAGACAAACAAAAAAGAAAAGTGTTCAAACTATTGTGGTCATAACTCATTTTTTTTTACTTTTTGTAGAGGTCATAACTCATTGAACGACCTATATAAAAGGTATAATTGACAAAATTTTCCTTAGGACGACTAAATAAAATAGTCCCCCAAGATGAAATTCTTTCCCTTTCAAAGAAAATCATTTGTTCCCCTAATTCTTATGTTAGTCTTTTTCCTCCCATCCACTTTCTTTTATTTTTTTGAATTCCCCTCACTTTTTCTTGTTAAGAAACTAAACTAACAAAAACTATTTTTATTTGAGTTTTTCCTTCAAAAATTTTGTTCATGGAAATCATTTTCCATGTTTAACAAAACAGGCCCTATATTCCTAGCATTACTAATTCTAAACTATTTGCATAATGACTTTGCATATAACAGTACAATCTGACTTGCGTAGTCCTGGTTCCCGTTAATATTAGTGTGCACTAGGCCAAAAGCACGTATCATTTCTGAACAATCCACAATATCATGCAGATTCCCACTATATCATGTAGAAATTCACTATATAATTCGGGAACATATTACATCATACAGAAACTACATCATTTCTAAAAAATCCACTATATCATTCATAAACCCACTATATCATGAAAAAACTCACTATATCATTCCAAAACATACTATATCATGCAGAAACTACATCATTTCTGAAGAATCCACTATATCATTCAGATACTCACTATATCACGCAGAAACTCACTATATCATGCAGAAAATCACTATATCTATATGTTGAAGCACATGTCACATTATATACTACACAACCTACATCTTCTTGCATGTTAAAACATTAAAATTAAATCTTCCACTATATTGCATATAATTTTACTATATGTTTTCCATTAACAAAATCCACTATGTTGTATATAAGTTCACTGTATCTCTATAAAACTCACTATATAGAGTTAATATCAGTTACCAACCCAGTCCATTTAAGTTGTTTTTAATAAAAGTAAGTTTAGCATACTTACAAGTTTGAGTGGTTGATTTGGATCCGTAACACAGAGAGTGAGGTCTTCATTCCACTCCGGATTAAGAGTGTTTTTAATGGTACGGGTCCTGACTTTCTGAAACAATAATTACATAAAAACAAGTTTCACTGAATCGAGATACAATACCATTAACAAGTTCATAATAAGCATTTTTATACTTCCTTCCTTTTTTACTTGCATTGTTTTTGTACAAAATCCAAGTTGAGGAGAGAGATAGAGAGAGAAAAAAAATTCCCTTGTGCTAGCCGCTAGGAGAGAGAAAGGGAGAATATATTGCTAAAAATAAAAATCATGCAAGTAGTACAGAATTGCCAAAAATGGAAAACGATGCAAGTAATAAAAAATGGAGGAAATATTTAGTTACAAATTAACATGATTGTCTAGTGACATATGAGTATTGAGTAGGCTTTGGATAAGGATGTTTGAGAAAAAGTTTGCCACGTACACGTTTAAAAGAAGATCAATTTCCAAACCAATCTTAAGGTAACTATACTCTTTAAATTCTTCTTTATCTTTCCCTCCGTTTTACTAAACTAGTTAAACTTTGTATTTTAATACTGTCTACAATTTTTTTTATTTGGTAATTAACTGGCCCAAATAGGATTAACCCTCATGAATTGGGGGTAAGAATGAGGATCCCAACCCACAAGGAAACTTCCATAGATTGGAAACTGTGGATTTATACCCAGAAGCAAATATTTACACAAACTCTCCAAATTGGGGTTGATGAGAGTCGAACACCCGACCATGAGGTTGGGAGGTGGGAGCTCCAACTAGAGATGACAATTATCCATGGGTGAGTGGATTATCCACCCACCCGATCCGAATAAATGGGTGATCACCCGCGGTGAAGCGGGTGACTAGCGGGTGATGGATGGATCGGGTGGTGGGTCGGGTCGGATATGAATGATATTTTTTGGATCCATCACCCGCTCCATCCATTATTATATCTATCCATCCACCCATAATATAATATAAAAAAAATTGTTTTTTTTGCTGCCACGTACCATTTAAGGTAATTAAAAAAATACATAATTTTTTGAAGGAATAAAAAAATACTTATAATTACTTTTCGGTGTGTAATAAGATTGATATTTTTGTCACTTTATTGTTAATCTATGAAACTATAATTAATTTTGCATATATTAATTTTTTAAAAATTATTAAGTTTAAAAAATAGTTTTTGTTCCTAGTATCACCCGTTTCCCACCCGCTCCACCCACCCCACCCGCGAATGATGGGTGGAGCGGATATGGGTGAAATTTTTGGCGGGTGATGGATGATGTGGATGGAGTTTTAGGTCGCGGGGTGATGGGGCGGATGGAGCTCCACCCGACCCATCTCCGATCCATTGTCATCCCTAGCTCCAATCATTGGGCTTCCACATGATTCGGTTCGGTTCGGTTGTTTTATGCCGAAGAGAACAAACCCATAGTCCACTTTGAGCCTTTGATTATTGCTTGTAATTTGTACTTAAAAAAATATATTTATGTGAGTGAGGATAATCTTATTTAATTTGTTTCGTTATGTATTTTCAGAATATCAACTTTATTAGTTTTAGGAAGCTAAAATTAAAAATAACAATGCTCAAAGGTTTACCTTGACAAAAGTATGACACACTAAAAGGGATTAGATGTTTAATCTAAATCCTTTTTACCAAAATTTATAAATTATTGGAGAAATTGTTAAAAGGGTTCTATTTATAGTGAGAAATTTATATGACCCTTTTTATTGAAATTGTAATCTTTTTTGGAAAACATATACTCCTTTTTACTCAAATTATAAATCCTTCTTATTTCTCACCCTAAAACCCCTTATCACTAGAACTTAATTCTCTCTCTATATATGTATTATATTTTTTTTGGGGTGAAGACGTGTTCAATATGAGTTTATGAGATTCTACAATGTGACAATAAACATTAGGTGTTCATTTTTTAAAATTTTGTGCAGGGCTGGCCCTAAGCATGAGCAAGGTGAGCCCACGCTCAGGGCCCCCCAAATTATAGGGCCTCCAAATGAAAAAAAAATCTAATCTTTGTTATTAAAAAAAATCAATTCCCTTCTTCCAAGTTTTAGGCAGCAACGTTTAGTTTCCTTTCTCCAATTCCCAAAATTCTTTCCTCTCTCCAATTCTCTCACCTCAATAACTTCCCTATTTCCCATCTCCCAATTATCATAAGTATGATGCTTAGAATTCTTAACGTTCTTAAATTTTCCTATTTAATCTTACTGCACAACCCCACAACCATGTCCTCTTTCCTTTCTCTCATCTCAATTTGTACGGTGGTCGGGAAAAAACTCCGGCAATTCGAGCTAGATCAACAACAATTGAAGTTTTGTTGCTCAAAATAACTCGTTGATTTGGGCGATCAATTGGTCGATTTTGGGCAAAGGGTTTCAATTAGTATTTGGTCAATTTGGAGCAAAATTATTGCAAATTTACAAATTCAATCACAAAATCATGTTGTATTGCTCCTACTCTTGCCTACAATTAAATTAAATTATACTTATTTATCAATTTTTCTAGGTCATTTGTGTCAATTAAATCGAATATACTTGTTTTGGCCAAAATTTGTGTGATTTGATTACTCTTTGCTGCTACTGTGTTTATTAGTGTAATTGGATTTTATTCCTGTAATTTTATTTTTAATAATGAAGCATAAAAGAAGATATGAGTCAGGTTATGAGAAGCGTAAAAAGAAAAAACAGAGAGAAGAGTTAGCCCAATCTCAAAGAGGAGCAATTCATAGATTCTTTGCTAAAAAATCAAATTTGTCTGCTAATAATCAAAGTGTTGTTGATGCTGATGGTGTTAATAGTAATGATGTTGATCATATTGATGCTAGAATTGATGATAATGTGCACTTAGATGATGATTTTAGAAATGATGATGTGAATGTTAATGGCAAAAATGATGACTGTGATTAGGGATGTGCAAAGACGAGGGTCGGATCGGAATCTGAACCGGACCGGGCCATAAGTTGGATCGGACCGTACCAGACCGAAGATTCCAATCCAGTTCTCGATCCACTGAAAATACCGATTTCGGGTTTCCGGTCCGGTCTAGTCTAAACCCGAAAAATTCCGATCCGGACCGGTGGACCGGAATTTCTAATTTTTTAGTAAAAAAAGTTTATATGTTAAAAAAGTTTAAAAGGTAGAAAGTTAGAAACCTACTATTTATTACCTTTAGGAATATTGTTATTAAGATTATTAAATTTTAATGTATCTAATTTATAAATATGTTTAAATCAAATAAACAAGATTTTTTTTAAAAACAAATATAGATTCCGGTCCAACATGTCTAAAACCGGACCGGACCGTTTAGATTTCGGTCCACCGATCTAGCCGGTTCCGGTCCGGTCCTGAACCGGTGAACACCCCTAGCTGTGATAATGATGAGCATGTTAATTGTGCTAACGTAAGTAATTCAATTGATACTCATAATGATCATGACGATGTTGGGAATCAAATTCCATCAAATAATTTTCAAATGCCTGACATATTTGATCCTAGAACTTGGGATGTGTTAGATAGTCACATGATTGATATTTTGGCGGTAAAAGGCTCTAAAAGAGACTTATCTATATAGAAAGGTGATCTTGATAAAATAGGAAGGCATTTTTCGGCCTCATTTTACACTAGAGTTTTGCCAAATGGGAAAAATGTGATAGAGATTGGCTTGTATATTCAAAAGAACTTGATAGAGTGTTTTGTTTTTGTTGTAAATTATTTAAGGAAGGGGTTGGTAGAGGTCGATTAGCAAATGAGGGTTTTAATGATTGGGCACATCTTTGTGTGAGAATTAAAGAGCATGGAGCATCTCTAAAATATAAGCACTTGGTATGAGCTACGACTAAGGCTTCAAAAGGCAGAAGGTATTGACAAATTAGCTCAGAAGCAACTACAGAAAGAAAAAGAGCATTGAAAAAATGTCTTGTTGAGAATTATTTCAATTGTCAAGTATCTTCGAAAGCATAGTTTAGCATTTCGTGGTACAAATGAGAAATTGTATCAAAGTAGCAATGGGAATTTTTTGGGAATGATTGAAATGCTAGCTGAATTTGATCCTATTACGCAAGAGCATGTTCGACGCATTACTAATGATGAGATTCATGTTCATTACCTTGGTCACAAAATTCAAAATGAGTTGATTATTTTGCTTGCAAATGCTATTAAATCTGAAATTGTTATGAAAATAAGAGGCTAAGTATTTTTCTGTGATACTTGATTGTACTGCTGACATCAGCCACAAGGAGCAAATGTCTATTATTCTTAGATATGTGGATGTTTCTTCTAATTGTGTTAGCATAAAGGATCCCTTTTTAGGATTTCTAAATGTGAATGACACCACTCGGCAGGGATTTTTTGATGTTTTAATGCGTGAATTGGAGGTTCTTGAGTTTAATGTAGATGACGTGCGTGGTCAAAGTTATGATAATGGAGCAAATATGAAAGGAAAAAAACAAGGAGTGCAAAGAAAACTTTTAGTAATCAATCCTAGAGCATTTTACACTCCTTGTGGTGCACATAGCCTTAATTTAACGTTGTGTGACATGGCCAATAATTCTGGAAAAGCTAGGGACTTTTTTGGTGTAAATTTACACAATATTTGCAAAATCCACAAAGAGATGGGACATTCTAGAAAATGATGTGAAAGAATATACTCCTAAGTCAATGTACTCAACTCGCTGGGAGAGTCGTGTTGAGAGTGTAAAAGCAATAAGATTGCAAATTTCAGAATTTAGAGAAGCTTTGCTTGAAGTTACTGACAATAATAATGATTTTCCTATTAAAAGTGAAGCTAAGTCTTTAGCCAATAATGAGCTTGGTCATTTTGAGTTTATAGTTGCTATTGTTATTTGGTATGATTTGTTAAAAACTGTGAATTCATTTAGCCAAATATTGTAGTCAAAAGATATGCTTGTTGATGTTGCCATTGAAAATGTGAAGAAGTTGATTTCATTTTTTAAGGAGTATAGAGAAAATGGTTTCTAATATAATGCTCTTGAAGTTGCTAAGAGAATTGCAATTGATGTGGATGTTGATCCTGTTTTTCCTCAAAAGCATCAAATTAAAAGAAAGAGGCAATTTGATGAGAGTTTAGACTATCAAAGTGTACAATCTGCAAAGGAGTCTTTAAGAATTAATTTTTTTAATTGCATCATTGATCAAGCAATTGTCTCACTTGATAAGAGATTTGAACAGTATGAACAATATGAAACTTTGTTTGGTTTTCTATTTGCTTCTAACATATTGCGCTCATTAGATGATTCGAGCTTGAAATCTTGTTGTTGTCGTTTGGCAGAGGCACTTATGAATGGTGATAAATGTGATTTTAATGAGTGTGACTTATATATGGAGTTAAAGTTGCTCCAACAATTTTTGCCGGAAGAAAAGTTGGGGGCACTTGATATATTAAAGCTTATGAAACGTGTTGATTGTTTTCCCAATGCGATTATTGCTTATAGGATATTATTGACCATCCCCGTGAATGTAGCAAGTGCTGAAAGAAATTTTTCAAAGTTGAAGTTGATCAAGACTTACTTGCGTAATTCTATGTCTCAAGAGAGGCTAGATGGACTAGTTATGGTGGCAATAGAAAATGAGGTGTTGGATAATATAGCTTGTGAGGATATGATCGATGTATTTGCTTTAAAAAATGCTCGGAGGACGAAGTATTTCAAGTGACTATTATGTAATTAGTAATTTTGGTAACTTTTTATTTTGGTTGAATTTGAAAAATCATGGAATTTTTGTAAGAAAATATTTATGAAATATTTCTTAACTATAGGGGGCTTCTTTTTAAAGTTTTACTCCGAGCCCCAAAAATGTTTGTGACGGTGCTGACCATTATATTGGGCTTGTAATCCTAACAACAGATACTATTATACTATTATAACTAATCAAATTATTATACTATAGGTTTTAATTAATTGAGGGAGTTTAATCTGAGTATATTTGTTATGAATTTATAATGCCACTGTAATTACGTTTGGTTTTTTTTAGCGGTCAAAAAACCAGTAAATTGGAGTAGAGTAGAAAAAGCAGAGATTACATCGACTCTCGTTATTCCATTTCTTAGTCAAGGGAAGTCTTCTGATTCCTCTTTCTCTCTCTTTTTTTTTTAAAATTTTTTTGGAGTCAATAAAGCATATCCCAAAGTCAAACTCCAATAATTAGATTAAGAATTATGAGTTCAAACATCTCAGTCAGATAAATTTGCCGAAAATCATACAAGATAAAGGACTACTATTTACGAAAAGTGGAGCTAGAGAGGAAAGAAGAAGAACCTGTTCATCAAGAGCTACGATGATATAAGGATCACTGGTCTTAGAGTCACGAACGGCGAGATTAATCCCACGTTTAATTCGGATTCGAATCGCACCAATTGCGTTGCCTATCGGATTCACCATTTCTTCTCTTTTTTGTGCTGCAAAGGAAGATAGAAATCGATCGATCAATAGATAAATAGATAGATAGAAGACTGGAACAGTTGGTTTCAACATTCAACTAGGAAAAGCATATGATGAGGTACAAAAGATATGACTCGTGTTATATGCGGTACCTACGGAAGAAGATGAAGACAAAGAGATTGACAAGTTGGTATGTAGTAGTACTTCCTATGTAAACCTCACAAGTTGGTATGTAGTACTGTGTAATTCTGACCAAGTCTTCTAGGACTCCAGTGGTGACCGGGTATATGTTTATTTCCTTGGTAAAGATTGGACGGTATAAAGACTTCGGATCGCCTCCGTCTCTTTTACAAGATACCTAAAAATTTTTAGATCGGATTTGGACTCAATTTCTCGAGTCCATAAAATTTTGGACTGGATTTGGATTTGGCAAAGTCCAATCCACTTACACCCCTAAATTTAGGTATCATTAGCTTAATAGAAATAAATGGAGAGGATTCTCATACGTGTGTATCGTGTGGCAATAATGGAATAAAAAAGCAATTGAAATGGTTGAAAGGCTACGCATAAAGTCATCATTATGTTAAAGAAAAACGTAATTAATTTTTAAAAGTATAATTTATGTCACAATGCATCTTGTGCAATGCCGTCTGACAAGTATTTGTCTTTTTTTTTGTTACAGGAAAGAAAAACTAGGTTTGGTTCCTAATATAGGACCAGCCTACATCATCCTTTCGGATGATGGAAGAAAAAACCAAATTAGAAGAAGAAAACCAATATAATAGACACGAAGCCTCGTGACCCCTATGAGCCATGAAATCCGCCGCTTGATTCGCTTCCTTAAAACAGTGGTTGAATGAGACCTCTGAAACATTCTTTAGGTCTTCAACCGAATCACCAATCAAACCAGAAATTTCCCACGGGACCTTCCAACATCCCCTAATAGAATTGATAACCACAAGATTATCCCCTTCGGTTATAAGAGAGGAAATATTGAGAAACCTAGCCGCATTCACACCCTCCAGCAGACCCCAAGCTTCAGCTTGAAGAATAGAGCAATCAGACCATAGAGCCATAGCACCAGCAAGACAAGCATTTGTCTTTTAGACTCGTCGATAACATTAGCTTATTTGGGTCCTTAGATAATTCCAATTGGATGGTTAAGATGTTTCACATGTCACTAATGACATTTTTCTAATATTTGCACTTCACAAACTCATTTTCAATCTCTTTACTTTTAAAGCAATTTCATTCACTTTTTGATAAATTATATTTACTTTGACAACTTTAATTTATCTTTGACTATACAACCAAGTCAACCAAATTGAACAAATTAAATTGGTCCTCAGTACCTATTATGAGTAGGTTCTTGTTGGAACATGGTCCTCTATGTGTGTGTGCGCGCTCTTTTGGGTTTGGTTTCATAAACATTTATATTTCAACTTTTTATAATTTTTATATCATTAGAGATACTAATGGTTAAAATTTTGAATTGGTAAGCGTGAAAGTTATGGTATAGATCTTAAATTGAGACAGATTTATTGGGTGGGTTCCCATGAGAATAATTTTTTTATGGAAATGTGAGAACACTAGGTAGTAATCCTTTTTAACCATAAAGTAATCTATTTTGGCTAAAATACAACCATCTTTTTTTTTTTTTCTTGTAGGACCAAATCTTAAAAATGATTGCATTTTCTAAAAAACAAAATTGAAGAGAGATAAAGTAAGAGAGAGAAAGAATAGAAAAAAGCTCCCAATTACCCAGCCCTATGAAACCTTAGCTCGAAGAAAAATATCCCCAATTCAATTTTGTACTTTTCCTGCAAAATTCCTTCATCGAAGTGTAAAATCTACAATTAGCCTTAATCGTGGTGTTCTGGTTGTCCAAATTACAAGTTAAATGGCTCCCTCTCTTCTGTCAGTTTAGCCATAGGTTAGTAGCTAGTTATTACGCTATTAATCTCATTGAAGTCTTCTGTCAGGGCTATAACCCTATCTGTGAAGTAATTTCTCTTAAAATCATCATTAACCTACCAAATTCGCCTTCAATTTTGATTAGGTGGATTCAATTTCTGGGATTCAAGTACAAATTTTGAGCTAGGGTTAGGGTTTTGCTTTTTGGTGATGGGATGGTTCATTTAATTCCTCAATTGAGTGTGAGTGTCATTAAGTTTCTTTGGATTTATGTCATCATTTCGGTTCTCAGTAAGGTGTCTGCAGTGCGTAGTAAAATTTTGTTGCTTGCTGAAATTGGTTTTATGTTCATAAGTATGGTGTCCGCGAAGAGAAAGTTCTCTGATGAAAGCCGTATTACATGCTGTTGCAACTGGTTGTGGCCAAGGTTTTTGCTCTATAAATACAACAGTTTACAGGTAATTTTTTATGCATTCTCATTTTGTCTTTCCTCTGATCCTCTATTAAAGTTCTTTTTTCGGAAAAGTGCTCTAAAATTCATTCTAGTGTTGTTGTGTTCTACTGGAATGGCAAACCCTAAATCTTTCAAGGAAGCAGTATTGAAAGAAAAGGCTGGTGAAGGCAGCTCTATTGGTGATGTTCCTATCGCTAGTAGTGAGTTTATCTCTTCTGAAAATTTCCATGATAACCAACCACTAGTAGAAAAATGATAATTTGCGTCTGTCTATTTACGTCGAAAAAAATAACAACTGGCGCAAATGTTCAGAAACAGACGATTTGTGTCGGATCATGGTTAAAATCCGACGCAAATAACCAAAGAAAATGAGTAAAAGAAGATTTGCGTCGGACGTGCACAAAGGTGGGACACAGATGATTAAAGCCCAATGATTTAGATTCAACAATGTGCGTCGGACGTGCACCTAGATACGACCCAGATAATTAAAGCCCAATTTGGATCCAACAATGTGCGTCGGATTTAAGTTGGAGCGCGACGTAGATGAGTGAAAGCCCAATTATCTGCGCGCTTCCTTCTTTTCATTTACTTAGGGTTATAAACCCTACCAACTCCTCTCTCTCTCTCCCTCTCTCTCCTTCTCTCCTTCCCAATTCATCTCAACACATCACTGAATCACTGTTTGCCCTCATCTTACTCCTCGTCTCTCCGCTCAACTCCACTCAACAAGAACAAGAAGAACAAAACCCCATCATCACCCGATTCCAAACCTACCTGCGTTTTAAAACTGCCCATCCCAATCCAAACTACACCGCCCCAGTCTCCTTCCTCACAGTCCAAGCCTAGTCCATAGGGCTCCAAGCCCGCATACTAGAGTTCATCCCCGCAAAGCCCGTA
Source organism: Beta corolliflora (assembly GCA_947648045.1). Classification (NCBI taxonomy): domain Eukaryota; kingdom Viridiplantae; phylum Streptophyta; class Magnoliopsida; order Caryophyllales; family Amaranthaceae; genus Beta; species Beta corolliflora. The sequence continues at coordinate 189,441 of CANSZD010003807.1, forward strand.
CTCATCATCACCTGGCCCAGTTCATCCCCGGAAAGCCGCCGGAAAATTAAATTCATCCGGATTACGTTGGTGTTTGTCGCGGTGTTTCGCTCTTTCATCTCACTCCCAGATCTGGTGAGTGTGAATTTTGTTTTCTCTCTCCTTTTCCTCTTCTACGGGCACTATTGAAGCTACGTTCTAAAGTGGTGCGACGTTCTAACAGGTTTTCGCCCCCATTCCAATTCCTTCTAACAGGTTTTCGTAGAAAAATCGAACGTTCTCCATCTCTAAGTCATATTTGATTTTTTTTTTTATATTAGATTTTTTTTTGTTTACTTCTTTAGATCTGAAAATAATGGCCTTTCGTTTGTTTATTTTTTATATATGATTTTTTAACAGAAGAGGGCGACTATGTTAACATCAAAGAAGAAGTTGACGGCGAAGATTAAAGAGTACTGAATTTGCCTTCGAATTTTAACATCATTCAGATTTGAGGTTATTTTTTTAAAGTTTTGTCCCTTAAATTGTATTGGATTAGCCGATTTCAGATTGGATTAGCCTCCAATTTTTTTAAATTTATTGGATCTATGTAATTCAAGTTGTAATAAATTGTAATTTTTGTCTCATAATTTAGTGTAGAGTTATTCCTTTAATGGTTGGATATTAATTTTTAGGGTTTTTTCTGTGTTAGATCTGATTTTTTTTGGGTTCAAATTGTATAATAATAATGTTCCTTAATTGCTCTTCTCTTCATTTCTTTCTTTTGGCTATAACAAAACCAATCGCACTCTGGTTTTTTTTTTTTTTTGGGTTTTTTGTGTGTTACCTATTTGCGTCGGATATTGTCCTTTGCCTGACGCAAATCACCAATCATTTGGGTCAGATGTTGTTCTCCATCTGACGCAAATCCCCCCACCATATGGCATGGTTTTGGACTATTTGCGTCGCGTAGTGCCACCCATCCGACGCAGATGGCACAAATTTACGTCGAATGCGCATCCGACGCAGATCATGTCTCTGTCATTTGCGTCGAGACCTGTGCCGTCGGACCGATGTCTGACGCAAATGGTGGTATCAGGTCCGAGATAAGTGCGTTTCTAACGCACTTTACGTTCTTCTATTGGTTTGGGTTGATCCTCTTTATACCCTTTTCTTCCCTCTTTCTTCCTCATTTCCCTCTCTATTTCTTTCACTTGTAGATTATTGATCACTGTGACATTTCACTAGATTTTCGGTCAATTTTGACTGGATTTCTAGTACATTTGCTTTCACCATGTTTTCCCGTGCTTTGATTGCAGGTATGATCTTTTCTAAGGTCAAGAGTTGGGAGATACGGTAATAGGCGGGAGTCTCGAGAAGTTTGTACGCTCCAAAATGGAGGAAAGAAAGTGTGAGCTGGGAAGGTGTGCGTCCGGACTGCCTTAGCAGTGCCCGCACACATTGGTGCGCCTGCACCTAGCATCGGTGCGCCGCACCGCCACACAAAATTCAGCACTCTTGCTGTCAGTCAGATAGGTGCACCCGCACCAGCTCTAAGGTGCGCCCGCACTTTTCCTGCGAAGTTTGGCCACCTGAATCAGTAGCCTTGGTGCGCCCGCACCACCTCTTTCCGCTAGAAATTTGTAATACTCGCGACTATTAAAAACAATAGAGGGTTATGATTTTGAACTCATGGTTTATTCTATGTTTTAGAAAGGGTTGTTAAGGTTGATATTAGAGAGATAAACACCTTAGTTTTGTCAAAGATTTGAGATTCTAGATCATAGTTTGTGATGCCTACACATTGAAGGTACTTTATATTCAATTTTGTTTCAAAATTTCAGTTTTTATTCTCTTTTTTCATTGTTATTCTTTGTTCTTCCATATTATTAGATCTTCTTATCATAGTTTCATAATTGTTATTTTCATTAGACTAATTATCTATTAATCATGTTTAGCCTTAGATTAGTTATAGATTTCATGTTTTATTGCTTGAAATCCATGATTATTGAGTACGTAGATTCCTATCTAGGGTTAGGGTGAAAGTATGGATTAGAGTTTAAATGTATTATTAATGTGATTGTGATGATCTAAAGATGTTTATGCATTGATCTTGGTGTTTTGAGGCCTTTGGATAGATATTGATCACATTTAGACTTTGGTATTTTGAATTCACATGTTCTTAATTGAATTATGGACTCTTTTATATCATCCCCATAAATCAACTTAATTTGTAGGCCAAGATATTGGGTAGAAATTAAGGGGATCCTTTATTAGGGGTTTTTCGAATTCATTGGATCTCTTAATCAATTGACTAAAGACCATTCGAGAGAGGATTTAGTTGATTGATTAAGCGATCATTCTCGAGGACCATTCGAGAGAGGACTCGAGTATTTTAGAGGAAAACTAAACCTTGCATAATCGTCTCCTTTCATTCACAATTGCATTAATGATCGTTGTTCCGCTTTGATCCATACTTGTAACCTTAACTTTAGTGTCTTCCCTATTGATATTTTCATCTCGTGTTATTTGCTAGTCCTTTTATAGTAGCTAGTCGTAGTTGTTACCAAATCATTTTTTAAACCCCCAAAAACCCTTCAATTAAGTAATTTAGACTTGATAGACTTTGATTAATCCCTTTTTCCTTGTGGATCGACCCTTGACTTGCCTTTGCTACGTTCTTAGTAATTGCTTGTTAGGTTTTATAAATATTGTTTGAAAAGCGATTTTTGGTGCCCTAACGACACACTAAAAACCACTTATCAGTCCGACGCAAATCAATAATTATGTACTAGTGAACGTAGTGTTAGTCATGACCCCCTGGTCCCCCCTCTTTCCCTGAGGCTATAGTTTTAGTTGAATTGCCACAAGTTCAAAAAGATATTATAGATTTGTCTAAGTCATGTTTGGTTGGTAAAATGCTTGGTGCTCCTGTTGATATGAGAACTATTATATCAAGAACTAGGGCTGATTGGAAGTTCTGTAAAGGTGATGTTTAGTATCTTGACATGGGAAATAATTGGGTTTTAATTTGCTTTGCTAATCCTGGTGACCTGTCTTTGGTGTGGTCTGATAGACCCTGGCATGTACAGGGTGAATTGTTTGTCATCTGTCCATGGAGGGCTCATTTTGATCCCTTTGTGGAAGAGATAAAGTGGGTAGATTTATGTGTGAGGATACCTCGTTTCCCTGCTGAATTACTCAATTTTGAGAGTCTGTGGCTAATTTATTGGCTTCAAATAATGTCGGTTCTTTAATCAAACTAGACCTTAGGTCTTTACTAAGGCATAAAATAAGGTTTGCTCGTGCATGTATAAGGGTTGATATCACTTCTCCCTTGCTTGAATATGCTGAAATCAAACGTGCTGGTGGTGTGGAGTGTGGGTATGTAATCTGGTATGAAGATTTCTCTGCTGGCTGTTCATTTTGTTGCTGTGATGATCATATTATTGATAACTGCTCTTTACTGTATCCTCCTAAGAAAGAGAGAAAGGGTTTATTGCTGAAAAACCCAATGAAAAAGTGGCTAATTGAGTTCTTGGGTAATGTTAATAGGCAAGAAATGCCTTCCACCACAGCTGAGCAAGCTAATGTGGTGGAGGCTTGGCTTAGGCATGTCTCAAGACCTAGATTTACCCCTTCTGCTGCTAATCATGCTGCTGGTCCTATGAAAAAGCTCCCTGCCAAAGTGTTTGCTGGTGGATCCAAGGCTGAGATGATCAAGGGGGTGGTCATAAATGAGCCTCTTGTTGATGTTCATCCTAAAAAAGCTACTATCTCTTTGCCTAATAAGTTAGTGAAAGGTAAAAATGTTATTCATACTGAGGTTGTTGTTGATGTCAATTCCTCTAATGATGAATCAGATAATGGTGTTGTGCTCCTAAACTCATCTCCTGCTGTTCATGAGAGTGCTCCCTCTTAAGTGGTTGTGCACACTCCAGTGCCCCCCCTGTGAGGTTGAGCTATTGCCCCTCCCTCCTCCTCATTCCTAGGAATCCATTCTTGCTCCTGTCCCGCTTACAGTGGTGTACCCCGAGGACCTGTTTTCTCCTGAATTCTTACCACCAGCTCCATTTGATGCTGGTGAGGGTGATGATGTTTTTGCTGATCAAGTGGATCATTCAGATGTTAAGGATGATACTTATATTATGGGTGACCACTTTGATGATAAAATGATAGATGAGTATTTATCTTAACCTGAAAATTCCTTTCATTCCATCAATTCTGATAATTCAATAGTCAAACAAATTGAGGGCTTGGGGGTTGAAGTGGCTAGCTTGTCTGAGCATTTCTTAACATCAAGTTTAGCAAAAACGAGGAAGGGTTTGGTGGAAGTAGATTCAGCATCTTCTGAGCTGAAGAGGAGTAGGTCTTAGACCTAGCTTCAATCTTACCTGCGAAATGTTTTTATGATAATTAGTAGTTGGAATATTAGAGGTTCGAGGAGGCCTTTAGCTATGGAGGAAGTGAAAGTTTTTGTAAATCTAATAAGGTCAGTATCATGATGCTTTGTGAAACCAAAGTGCAAAACCCTTCCACTGAGGGATTTATTAGGTATTATGGTTTCACTCATTTTGACTTTCTTCCTTCAATGGGATTAGCATGTGATGTGGATTTTGTGGAAGAATGAAAATTGTGATCCGTTTAATCTTTCTGTTATTAGCAAATCTTCTCGTTTTTGGGCTTGTAAAATTGAAGTATTAGCTACTAATTTGAGCTTTGTTACTATTTCCATCTATGCTCCTCCCAACTATAATCTTAAATATGCATTTTGGGATGAACTTATTGCATTTATTAGAACAATAAACATCCCTTATATTATCTTGGGCGATTTTAATGAGCTTAGGTCTCATTTAGATAAATTAGGTGGTGCTGAATTTCGTTTTTCCAGATTAGCTATTATGAACTATTTCTATTCTGCTATTGATTGCATATAACTCCCTTTTGAAGGAAATCCCTATACCTGGAGGAAAACTAGAAATGGCCCAAATAATATTTTAGAAAGGTTAGACAAGGGGGCAGCTAGTTTAAGTTGGTTAAATGCCTTCCCCAATGCGAAAATAGCCCACCACTTATTCACTTCTTCGGATCATTGCCCAATATCATTAGAAATTAAAATTCTAAGTAGTCTAAAAGCTCCTCCGTTTAAGTTCGATAAATTATGGACAACTCGTAAGGATTTTGATGTCCAAATCAAGAAAACTTGGTGTCAAAAATTTCAAGGCTCTAATATGTATTGTTTAACAAAAAAGTGCAAACTTTTAAAGGAAAAGGCTAAATTTTGGGTTACTACTAGATTTGGTAATATTAGTAGACAATTAAATAAGGTTGCAGAAAAATTGTCTTAAATTCTAAAACGGTGGCTAGAAAATAATGAGTGCCCTCAATTAATTAGACTACAAGATCTATTTTTGCCTAAACAATCTAAACTACTAGAGTTCCAAGACTCTTATTGGAAAATTAAAGCTAAGTCAAATAATCTAAATTTAGGGGACCAAATACGAAATATTACCATGCTTGTGCGTCAATTAGACGAAATCGTAATCTTATTACGTCGATAAAGGATCCTTCGGATAATGTCATGACTCATCCAAAAGTAGTAGAAGAATGTATCACAAATGCGTTTAAAAAAAGATTCTCTGCGAATATGGATTGTAGCTTTAACTATGATTATGACTTATCTTTACTAGAGTGCATAGTGTCTGAAAATGATAATACAGCTCTATGTGCGTATATCACAATGGAAGAAGTCAAAGTAGCTTTGTTTGATCTAGCACGTGATAAATCTCCGGGGCCTGATGGTTTTACTCCTTTCTTTTATCAAAAATATTGGTCTCTTGTGGGGAATTCAGTGTATAGGGCAGTTAAAGCTTTTTTCCATTCAGGTAAATTTTTAAAAGAAATCAATCATACTTTTATCACTTTAATTCCAAAAATTGATGCCCCTTCTAATCCAAATCATTTTCAACCAATAAGTCATTCCTCAACAATGTATAAGATCATTTCTAAAATAATGGCTAATAGGCTAAAGATAGTTCTGGGACGAATTATTCACCCTTTGCAAGGGGCCTTTGTCCTTGAAAGATTAATTCAAGATAACATCTTACTAGTTCATGAAGTGTTTCATTCTTTTAAAAATAAAAAAAAGGTAGAGAAGGATGGTTAGCAATTAAATTAGATATGGAAAAAGCTTATGATAGGTTAGAGTGGAATTTTATTTTTGCAACTTTTAAAAAATTGGATTTTTGTGAAAAATGGATAAATTGGCTCCAACAATGTATTACAACAGTCTCCTTTTCAGTTCTTGTTAATGGAATTCCAGGAGATATATATGTTATTTCCTTCTAGAGGAATTCGCTAGGGATATCCTTTATCTCCGTATATTTTTATCCTATGTGCGGAAATTCTAGCTCGTCAACTATTTCAAGCTAGTACTATAGGCTCGAGATTCATAGGGGTCACTCTTGGTCATTCTAGAGACAATATCCCTTTTTAAACATTTGCGGATGATACTATGATTTTTGCTCAAGCTAATGTGGAAAGCTGTCATACTATTAAAAATAGGGAAATTCTCATTGGTAACCTTGTAGTATTGGAAATTGTATTTGGTAACCAATTTAAAACCTTATTCCAGAACGTGACCTTGTAGTATTGATATTTTACAAAACGTGACATTAATGAGCTAAATCTCGTGTTTTGTAGGCTTAAAAGGTTTAACCATGGTTATTTACTAACCACCCTCCATTTTCCTCTTAAAATCTAAACCTTTCCCCCCAAAAACTTCCCACCCTGTTTCTTCATAATTTCGTGGAGAGAGAAACCCTAATTCGCGTCATCTCTCTTTAATTCTCCATCTCACATGGCTGCTTCAAGATCTTCTTCGTCGAATTCAAGAGCAGTACCTAGGGTTGGAAACTACAAATGGATTAAAGCTCGTTGTTGCAATTGTCATCCTCCAAAAGTTGCTGAATTCAGAATTTCTGAGTCAATCAACAACCCAGAAAGACCTTACTACAAGTGTAAGCGTTGTGGGTTATTTTCATGGGTTACAGAAGAAGATGTGGGTGAAGATATGTCAGTTGTTGGTCATGGTCAGCAAGGAAGGGAAGGAAGGCTAGGAAGGGAAGGAATTGTGGGTCAAGATGTGGCAAATTTGAAGGCCACTTTAGAAAGCTTCATTAATCAGACTGCTCTTTTTGTTAAAATGGTTGTTGTTATGTATTTTGTGCTTCTGATTTGCATTATGTATTAATGAAGCTTCGTTATGTATCAATGAAGCTTAGTTATGTAATTCCAATGAATTTTATGAATGAAATGGAGATGGTTTTTGTGAATTTGCAATATATGAACTTTTAAGTCGTTTGAAGTTAAACAAAAAAACTGTTAAGATATGAACTTTAAGGTACTTGTAGTTCAACAAAAGACCAACTTTTGATTCCTTCAAGTTCAACAAAATACCAACTTCAAGGTACTTGAAGTTTAAAAAAAAAAGCATGTTTTAAGTCAACAACATACAGATTCAAATGTAAACTGACAATGATTCACAAGTCCTCACAATCTAAACAAGGAGTAACGATTCACGCCGGTGGTTGGAAGAGGTTGTGAAGCTGAAATTTTGGCCCTTTTCTTGCCTTGAACCGGGTTGAGATGAGGGAAGGTTCTAGGCTTGGTTGATGTCCCCTTTTCTTGCCTTGAACTGGTTGAGACGAGGAAGGTTCTAGGCTTGGTTGATGTCCCCTTTTCTTGCCTTGAACTGTTTGAGATGAGGAAGGTTCCCCTTATCCTGAGTTTTCCTCAAAGTAATTGCAGCCTTAATTGCATCTGTCTCATTTTCACCTTCTTCAACCCATACATGAATCCTATTCTTATCATGCAAATTGTTGAACATTTTAACCATATCAAGATCTCGTTACTATCTCATAGTGTTTCATTTTATAAAGATATACAAACTTTGGGTTTTTAGGCACTAGGGTTTTCAGTTTAGCAGCACTGTCCCAATAATCAATGATTATGTCCACAAACATTGCCTTATCAACATCATCAACCTTAACTTCCATATCAGACCCTTTATATTGAAACACAAGGACAATCAGATCACACATTCGCAATTTTTAAACAAAATGCAAAATTTTCAGGGAATTATATGGCAATAGAATACAACAACCACAACACCAAATGTATGACGCAAAAAACATTTAACATTCTCCTTCATAACAGAGTACCACAACTTCACAACAAAGAAATACAAACAAATGAAAACAAATCATTGACAAAAACTAAAAACAGGGAAGAGCTAACTTACATGATGCTAGTAAAGTGAAGATGGACTGAAATGGCTTCAGAATTCACCCGAAATTAACAGGTTACAGTAACCCTAAATTTGTCGAACTCGAACTCTTTTTTGTGAATGTCTTCCTTGTTGATCGCAACCACACTGCAGATTTTGGAGAATAAGGAGGGTCTTTTTTGGGCAATCACTTGCATAACTCAAATTTTGCATTCAACTAGTTCATCAAAATGGCTAAAAAGAACATGGAGCTCTCAAATTGAGAAGGAGGATCGTTTTTTTGAAACTTTTAAGACTAGTTAGGTGGGGAAAAGAAGGAGGGGGTTTAATTCAGGGTAGATTAGTAATTTAGTTACTTACTAACCACAACTACCACTAAATGCCTAAAAACATAAGATTTAACGGATTAATTAACGTAAAAGCTCATTAATGTCACATTTTGTAAAAAATCAATACTACAAGGTCACGTTCTGGAATAAGGTTTTAAATTGGTTACCAAATACAATTTCCAATACTACAAGGTTACCAATGAGAATTTCCCTTAAAAATATTCTTAATAAATACAGTTCTATGTCAGGACAGCTAGTTAATTTTCATAAGTTAGCTTTACAGTGTACTCCAAACACCCCAGTAGGATTACTAAGTGACTTTGTGAATATTCTTCAGATGGAAGAAACTCTCTCTTTAGGTAAATATTTAGGATGCCCAATCATTAATAGTAACACTAGTGGAAAAAACCTTATCTGTCACTTAGTAACAGATTCGGTTTTTACAAAACCGCATCCGAAAATCATAAAAAAAATGGGAGGGAAAGCTGGGCGGAAAATCTGATCCGGTGTTTTAGTGAACCGGATCAGATTTTTCGTTTTTTTTTTCTAAAGGAAAAACCCGCGTTTCAATTCTCCTTCACCCAATTTCATTTCTTCCCTCCCCTATCTCTCTCTCTCACTCTTTTCTCTCCTCTCACGAACGAAGCTTGGTTCATCAGCGATCTTCACCTCGTCGTTCATCAGCGAAGACAAACAAAGCCGGATCTTCTCCTCGTAGATCTCTCTCGCCCCTCGACGTTCATCTCGCCGGCCAGGTTCTCCTCTCCTCCCTCGTCGTTCATCTTCGTCGCTCCAGATCTCGAGGTTTTCGCTTAATTTCTCTATTTTTTCGTTTGATTTCTTTTTTATTTCATTTATATCTTCGTTTTTAGTATTTTCGTTCAATTTCATTTTTGGTTGATTTTCTTTAAAATATGGGCTTTGTAATTTATTTCGATTTTAGGGTTTATGTTACCGTACAGGAGGAAGTCTTTGAAATAATGTTTTCGTGCGATTTTTTAGGGTTTGGATTTCGTTTTGTGGAGATCTCGAGTGGATTAATGTTGACTTTTAAGTTTATTTGATTTTAAGATGTTATTGACTTTTGAAGATGAGCCATTATACAAGCCCATCAAGTGTTCGACGAAATTCCCCGACGAAGAAAACAGAGAAATTCCTGAAAAATTAGAGATGGGTAAACGAGGTAAGAGGACAGAGAATGGCGTGAGTCGCACATCTTCATATTTGTTTCACACATCTCTCTCTCTCTTCCGGAAGAAGCTAGTGGAAAGAAACAAATTCACAGTGCCAAATCAATTTGCTGGTGTTTCGCAAGGGGTAGACGATGATGAACCTTCAGCTGGCTGTCTAGGTGCGTGTTTCGGTCGTCGTTTCGCCGATTTCAGGGAGTCTTTAGGAATTTCCCCTAACCCTTCTCTCTTTCCTTGCCAAAGGTGATCACTTTTTTTCTTCTTTGTTATTTGGGTTTGTTTTTCTTTATTTTAGAATATTTTCATTGCAAATTTTAACAGTTGTGGTGTTCAATTTTGTTCATAACCCATTATGTTTGAGGGTGGGTTGAAGAAGAAGGGGTATTTGTGTTGTGAGATTGATGATTTGATGCTGCATATTGTTAGGTTTAGTGTAGGATTTTGCTGCTGAATATCACTTTTTGTGATTAACTTATTGGCCAATCAATTCAAAATTAGATTAGTTAGTAAAATCATAATTCCGAGTTTTATTCCCACTTGCCCACATTGTCATAGATATCAGCCGTTAGGCAAGGAAATGTAGTAGCAGGGTGCTTTTAACAAGCAATTGAGCTAAATGTTATATCAAAGGGTTGTATGATGTATATGTTAAAAGTAGAGGAGAATAACAGAGATTCGAGTTAATAATGGTGGAACAATTGCTAAATACTGTAAGCTTGAATATTCAATAGAGTATTGCTTATTGCTGAGTTCAGATTTGGGATTTGTTGTTTCTTTGGATTGATTTTGGTGCAATTTTTTTGTTTTTGGAAAAAGCTCTGCTGTTTTAATAGGACTATTAAGATATTGAGTGTATGGAGTGCACAATTGGAGTATGGTAGTTGAAAGTGGAGAAGTAGGATAAAGATTTCTATTCATGCGTTTTGTCAGCATGATTTTCCGAGTTTTGTCAATAGCATAGGTGGATAACATGTAGAAGTTATCTAGTTTCTGAAGTTCCAGCTTGACAGATTTGTCATGCTTATGTCAAAATCATCCTGTGGTGTAATTTTCTGGGATTTGGAGGGAGATTATCAGATGACCTGTGACCTGATATTGGAGACAGGTTCATGTTCGGATTAAGAGATTGTACTTTTGTCCGATTGACAAACTTAAATAGTTGAAGTTTGAGGTCCAAGTATGAATATTTTTTGCTAACTTGATCGGAGCAGTGTGGGAACTTAGACATCTAGCTAATTCTTTTCCATTATGTGAAGTTAACTTTTTGGCCAGATTTGATTATTAGGGTCTTTAATTTCTTTTATTCGTATTGTTATTTTGGTTTAGACATGGTGTTGAATGTTATATACTAGGCTTATGATTTGTCTTCTTTTTTGTGACAATTTGTCTTTTAGGATACATCCCTTGTAGATTTGTCTTCTTTTTTAAACATCTATGATGTTGCTTGGAGAATTTTCATCATTTGTGGAGTCTTTGTCTAATTTTTGTAAGTATTGAGGAGTTAATAAATGATCATTTCTTTTGTCTTCACACTGATAAACTTGTTCCCTTGAGTGTTGCATCTGATGTTCTGATGGCAAGGTGGTGTTGTGATATTTTGCTTTCCATTGTATAGGCTGGTACTTGTGTATTTGCATGGATTGTTTATGAGATAAATAGATTTTGGATTCTATGGAGGAACGTGCCAAAGTTTTTAGTCATTTTGTTTGTCTATGAATTGTGGGATGTATTTGCATAGTTGATAGTGAATGTTGATGTTCTCTATGACTGAAACTTCTCTGCATCATGAATTCATGATCACCAAAAGCATGGAGCCAATTGCATTAAAGAATTCGATGAACATAGATATTAACCTTAGCTTGTTTGTGCTGCTTTTTCTATTTAAAATTGCTCCTGGAAATTTCCCTACCACGGCTGATATGTTAATTTAAAACTTAGAATTTTAAATGTGACCGTTCATGTGGTTCGGTGTGTCCAATAATTTGCTCAATTACTTGCGAGGCATTTGAGGAAGCCATAGCGGAGTTGGATACATTGGGTGAAGAATCTTACAAGGACAAGCACTCGATCATGCAACTTCTTAGGGACAACCTCACTCTCCGGACATCGGACCAGGTTTGTACAGCCTATGCTAAAGTCCTCAGTCACATGCAATCTAGAAAATTCATAGCTTAATTGGTATTATTTATAGTTATTAATATATCAATTAGCAATTGTTTTTTTTCGCTAATAATTTGTGACCAATATATATAAGTAAGCATTTTTAACTAATCTCATATATATATAAATGTGGGCTGATATGTTACAGTGGAGAAAAGAATTTGGTGCTCATACTATCCTTGAGGTAATTGTCTTGATTGATTGACCCGACTATTTGCTCAGTTGCATCAATTGATGTTGTGGATGAATTTTTGTTATATCATAAGTGATAAGAGGTTTTTAGTGTGTCGTTAAGGCACCCAAAATCGCTTCTCAAACAATATTTTTAACACCTAACGAGCAATTACTAAGAACGTAGTAAAGGCAAGTCAAGGGTCGATCCACAGGGAAATTGGGATTAATCAAAGTCTAGCAAGTCTAGATTACCTAATTGAGGGGTTTTTGGGGGTTTTAAATATGATTTGGTAACAACTACGACTAGCTAATATCGAAGAACTAGCAAATAACACGAGATGAAAAATTTTAGGAAGACACTAGAGTTAAGGTTACTAGTATGGATCAAAGTGGACAACTTTTATTAATGCAATTGTGAATCAAATGTGGCGATTAGGCAAGGTTTAGTTTTCCTCTAAAATACTCGAGTCCTCTCTCGAATGGTCCTCGAGAATGATCACTTAATCAATCAACTAAATCCTCTCTCGAATGGTCTTTAGTCAAGTGATTAAGAGATCCAATGAATTTGGAAAACCACTAATATAGGATCCCCTTAATTTCTACCCAATATCTTGGCCTAGAAATTAAGTTGATTCATGGGGATGATAAAAGAATTCATAATTCAATTAAGAACTTTTGAAATCAAAATACCAAAGCACAAATGTGATCAATATCTATCCTAAGGCCTCAAAACACCAAGATCAATGCATAAACGTCTTTAAATAATCACAATCACATTAACAAAACATTTAAACTCTAATCCATAATTTCGCCCTAACCCTAGATAAGGAACTACTCACTAATCATGGATTCTAAGCAATAAAACATGAAATCTATAACTAATCTAGGGCTAAACATGATTAAGAGATAATTAATCTAATTAAAATAACAAGTATGAAACTATGATAAAGTAGATCTATTAAAAGGGAAGAACAAATAATTGCAATGAAAAGAGATAATAAAAACTGAAACTTTGAAACTAATTGAATTAAATATACCTTCAATGTTGTAGAAATCACAAACTATGATCTATAATTTCCAATCTTCACAAAAACTAAGTGTTTATCCTCTCTAAAGTAAGCCCTAATAATATTCTCTAAGAACTAAGAATAAAGCATAAGTTCCTAAAAAAACTAATCAACTCTTGTTTTTAATGCCTAAGAGAAATACAATTTTCTCGCGGAACAGGTGATGCGGGCGCACCACTAAATTTGTGCGGGCGCACCAAGGCCACTGACTCAGATGGCCAATGTTCGCTGGGAAGGTGCGGGCGCACCATGGAGATGGTGCGGGCGCACCTATGATCTGGTGCGGGCGCACCTAACTCACTGATAATAAGGATGCCCAATCTGTGGGCGGTGCGGGCGCACCTATGTATGCGGGCAGTGCTAAGAGGGTGCGGGCACACCATGGAGCTCAAGTCAAGCTTCCTTCATTCCATTTTCGCGCGTGCAAACTCCTCAAAACTCCCGCCTATTACGGTATCTCCCAACTCTTGACCTTATAAAAGATCATACCTGCAATCAAAGCACGGGAAAACACGGTGAAAGCAAATGTACTAGAAATCCAGTCAAAATTGACCGAAAATCTAGCGAAATGTCACAATGATCAACAATGATCAAGTGAAGGAAAGAGAGAGAGAAATGAGGAAGAAAGAGGGAAGAAAAGGGTATAAAGAGGATCAAACCAAACCAAAAAGAGCTCATAAAGTACGTTAGAAACGCACTTATCAAACTCCCCCAAGCTTAGCATTTTGCTTATCCTCAAGTAAACCAAGAATGAGAAAGAAAGAAGAGAGGTGTGAAAAAGAGGAAAAAGAAAAATCATGCAACAAACTAATCTAAATGCTCTAAAAGCAAAGCTACAAATATGACATGCAAGCTAAATGAGTTCATAACAAGATTTAGGAGACCAACCAAACACAAGAGGGAAGATGATTAGGAAGCACAAGAGTGACTTAAAGGATCTAATCCACCGATCAACCGAGTCCCCTTGAAAATAGGCTTTCTAAAAGTGATTACTCACTCTTCTCCACTTCCAAGTTCCGAGTTTGACTCCCCCTAGGGATGCTCAACCAAAATAGCTCGCCTCTACCACATTTTGATGACCCTCATCATGACTTGCACAAAATCTCACCCGCCACTACTAATTGACCAAGTCCAATCTAGAAGTCAAAAGGGACTTTGTTTAGGTTGTAACGGGGCTAGGTTAAAGGGTGTGGATAACAATAGGGGGTAAAAACTCCCCCAAGCTAGTCCAAACACCAACTCAAATCGATATCTCACACATCTTTGATTATCACTTTGATTTTGCTTTTTAAAACGTTGATTTTCACTTTTTGATCACACATTTTTTTTTCTCGACAATTTGCTCTTTATTTCTTTTCAACAGAAATCCAAATGAAGCACTAAGAGCATTCTTTCTTTCTTTTATTTCCTTTGTCTTTCCTTTCTCAAAATTTTCCTCAACTTTTGCAATTATACACGCACATTAATTTACTTTCAACGTAACCAAAGACTTAGTATCAAAATAACTCAACTCCAAACAAACTAGACATGTACTCCACTTTGGGGAAAGTTTGGCCATGACTTATTACGAGGGTTAAGCAAGAATAGGATAAAAAGGCTCAAATGGGTTGAGAAGCGGACAATTATGCAGGTATAAAAGCTTTTTTGGCTTTTGAGCTCCTATTTCTAGCAAAAAGAAACGCCCTAAATCATTCTTCAATAGGCTCGGTCTTATGCAATCTTGGGGAGCTAAAATGCAAGTCACAAGTTAGGTCATCAATGGTGAGGGTTGTAGATGAGTCTTACGAGGTTCTTGGCCCTCCTTCGAGGTTCACCGCACAAGGGACAAGGCAATCCAATCAACCAACTCGCCTAGTTTCAAAGAGACTCTTCCAAAAGTCACCGATCTCAAAGATCATCTAACGTCACAACGAGGCTTCCAAAATCATCAAGTCAAATGCAAAGAAGGTCTTCCAATCAAGTTATGAACACTCTTAGCCACAAATCATACATGCAACTAAGCTTCCCTAAATGTAAAATATTTTTATTTTTTATGCAATGCAAAAATACCAAAAACAAACTACCAAAACTAAGCTAAAAACAAACTTCTAAAAACAAGCTATACAAGGGTGATTTGGATGAAAAAGGGGTAGGGGACACCAAGAAGAATAACCAATCACCAAGTCAAACCCACAACCAAAAGAACCCCGCCTAAATAACCACCTAAAACCCCAAACTCCCAAAAACATAGACATGCATGCAAGGGCCCCCACGCTTAAGCGAAACTCCGCGCTCGGAGTTGCAAAAGGTGGGAGGAGGAGGGGGGGTCAAAAGGAGCACCTAAGAGTTCCCATCATTGCCGCCATCAGGAGCGGGGTTAGAAGGGAAGAACGCGCCTGGATACCCGTCTGGATAGTAAGACGGGTAGTGGGGGAAGGGGCGGAAAGGTACCTCCTCGAATGGCCCGTTACGAGGGTCAAAAGCAGGAGGGTAGTAGGGGTGGTTAGGGAAGGGAGCCTCATGTCCGGAGTGGACATTGGCGAGATGAGTTCGCCAAGCCACTCGAGACACATGGTCAAGGTCGGTGCGGATACCATCAAGGGTAGCAGTGACCGCACGGTGGTTGGCCGCTTGAGTGGCCTGCATCTGGGTTATGGCCGCCATGACGGAGGCCATATCAAAGGACTGGGAGGAAGAGGTCTCGGCCGCATCACTCACGGGAATGCGGTGCTTGGACCTCGGAACCCTGGGAACCCCCGGTACTCTCTCCACAGTGGTGGATCAAGGTAGGTCATATCGGCAGGTGATCCGGGTCAATAGGGGAAGGGGAACCCGCCATCGGTTACATTCGGGCGGGGTTCCAAATGAACTCGGTGTCCATATAACAGTAGGGTCTCCCTCCCACTAGCCAAATGCAACTGGTCTTAAAAAAACCACGCAGAAATTTCATCTGCTGAAGGGCCGCACCATCGAATATGTTGGACTGACCAACAGTTGGCACGCTTTCTTCTAAGCGGGCCAGGTCATCGTCCAACGAGAGGTAAGACGCTAGCCAGGGTGATCATCCCACCACAAATGATCTCCCCTAGCGTAGTACCCCCCTAATCTCTTGCAATCGTTTAAGGAAGATAGCCGCAAAGTTGATTCGGGCGTTATGGTGGGCTCCATCAATGGCCAACCATAAAACCAACAGCTCTTCCTTTCGCAATTGCCCGACTTCTTGCTTAGGAAAGAAGGTGTAAACCAAAATCCTATGGAAGTAGCGGAGAGCAGGATGGATAATCTCAGAAGCTTTGGACGAGTTCGTCCGAAACCGAGTGGTGCCATCAGTGATCTTGTCCCACCACTCTTGTTCATTGTAACCCTCCCAAATTATTGAATAGGGGGCATCACATAGGGCAGTGGAGTCCGTCTCAAATGCTTCACATAACTCGTCAAAAGATAGTGTTCTGACTTGATTAAATAGACGAGATTGAATAGTCAGAGCACCGGATGCTTGCTCCCTACTTATGTTCATCGAACTCAAGAACTCAAGAGTTAGTTGGTCATAAGTAGGTTCCCGGATTTGAAGGAAGTTCGACAACCCCCATTTCCCGCCATCTCCCTTACTATCGTGTCGATTTTAAGGTGTAGGCAGGTATCAGAGTCATAGAACTTCGTGGGTCGCAGAGTTCGGTTCGAAAGCTGAGTAAAAATTTGACGGTGTGCAGCATTTGAGAATTTGAGCGGGTAGATAGGAGGGGGGTTAGAGCTAGAAGAGGGTCCTTGCGAGGAGGACCCTGTTTTAGCTCTCTTAGCCCTGGAGGAGGATCCTTCGCCACTTTTTTTCCCATTGTGTTGTTTTAAAAACAATGTGAAAAAGATTTTCTTTGAAACGGGGAAAAAACAAAGGGCGCGACCGTAATAGAGGAACTCTTCAAAACCTTTGGTCTAACAAATCACCACACTAATAACACACAAAAACCTAAAAAGAAAAAAAAACTACCAGCACATAAATCCCACAATCAATAACAAAGAAGTTGCTAACAAGCAAGAATTTCTTCTAATCCGAAAATTCAATCAAACTCACACAATTCTCCAACTCACACAATCAACAATCCAACAACATGTTTATCAATACTTGCCCACCAAATCACTTCAAATAGTTCAATTTAGTTCACAAAAATCTCATAGACTATGAAATTTCCACAAAGAACAACTAATTAAACTAGTTCATCACAACACCAATCACAAAGTTGGGCAAAATTCATGAACAAACCAAAGCTAGGAGAAAAACAAGCATGCAATCAAAAAGAAAACAAACTTGTAGTCCAAATAACAAGATTATCTATGAAAAACAAGAGGTTGGAAGGAGATTACCAACTTGGAGAAGAAAATCCCCAATTTTGAAACCCTAGAAATCCAAATCTTGCCAAAGCCCCAAATTTGATGCACTTGAGTGTTGTAGAGAGGAAATAGATGAGTTTTCCGGTGAGACAGTGGCCCGAGGTCGCCGGAAAGCCGTGGTGGTCGCCGGATCTAGAGATGTGGAAGTGAGAGAAAGTGAGTGAGTGAGAGAGATAGGTCGAAAATATGAGAGAAAAGAAGTGAGAGTGCCGAAAAAAAATAGAAAAACCGTGATTTTGGCCTCAGACGGGTTTGGTGCGGGCGCACCAAACTTACTGCCTGCTGTTGAACTTTGCGGGGTAATTGGTGCGGGCGCACCTCTACGTGGTGCGGGCGCACCAATGCTTCTGTGTTTTGTTACCAACTGCAGACAAAATGGTGCGAGCGCACCTCTATTTGGTACGGGCGCACCTCTATGTGGTGCGGGCGCACCAATGCTACTGCCAAAAACCTCTCAAGCTCAAATGAATGCTCATTGTTAGCCGGTAAAACAAAAATCTAGACTAAAAATGAAAATAGAAAAAGAGAAACGGGTTGCCTCCCGTGTAGCGCTTGTTTTAAGTCATTAGCTTGACTAAAAGGATACGTTCTTCAAGAGTAGCGCTCGGGCGAGCGAAGGATCAAGCAACCAACAGAACCGATGGCTTGATTATCGTGGTAGATCTTCAATCTTTGACCGTTCACCAAAAACGGACCATTCTCGCCCAAAATCTCATAGGCTCCATAAGGTTTAGTCTTCAACAATTAGAAGGGTCCCGACCACTTGGACTTTAATTTTCCGGGGAAGAGCTTTAGCCTGGAGTTAAACAATTAGACTTTGTCTCCAACCCGGAAGTCTCTTTGCTGAATCCGGTGATCGTGCCATTTCTTTGTTTGCTCCTTGTAAAGTCTCGAGCTCTCATATGCATCGAAGCGGAATTCTTCAAGCTCAGCTAGCTTCTCTTTCCGAGCATCTCCCGCCAAGTGAAGATCCATGTTGAGGTCTTTGATTGCCCACCAAGCCTTGTGCTCGAGTTCCACTGGCAAATGACAAGCCTTGCCATACACGAGGCGGTAGGGAGTGGTTCCTATAGGCGTCTTGAAAGCCGTGCGAAGAGCCCAAAGAGCATCATCTAGCTTCAAAGACCAATCCTTTCTTGTTTTATTTACCACTCTCTCAAGGACGTTCTTCACTTCCCGGTTAGAAACTTCAACTTGGCCTTGAGTTTGGGGATGATAAGGAAGTCCGACTTTGTGAGTCACCCCGTACTTCTTCAAGAGGGCCTCCAGTTGCTTCTTGGCGAAGTGTGAACCGCCATCACTTATCAATACTCGGGGTACTCCAAACCTCGGGAAGATGATCTTCTTAAGGAGTTTAGTCACAACCTTGTGGTCATTGGTGGGGGAGGCAATGGCTTCAACCCACTTAGTTACGTAGTCGACCGCAACAAGGATGTACATGTTGCCCAAAGAAGGGACAAAAGGGCCCGTAAAGTCAACTCCCCATACATCAAATGGCTCAACCTCCAGAATGCTTTGTTGAGGCATCTCATGTCTCTTCGTGATGCCGCCACTCCTTTGACATCTATCACAGCTCAAAATAAACTCACGAGCATCTTTTTGCAATGATGGCCAAAACATACCACATTGGAGCACCTTAGCAACAGTTTTGCTTGCTCCACCATGCCCTCCACATGCCAAAGTATGGCAATGATACAACACCGAATTGATCTCGTGATTGGGTACACACCTGCTGCGAGCCCATCCGATGCGGACCAAAACCGGATCAGTAAGCCCGGTTTTGACCGTATTATATGGGCTTTTTTCCACTAGTGTAAGGTCATTGATGCTACATTTGGTGATATTCAAGAAAAAGTCTTATCTCAACATACAAAGTGGAGAGCCAATTCTCTTTCTCAAGCAGGTAGAACTGTTTTGATTCAATCTAACCTGGCTACTAAAGCTAATTTCCAAAGCTAATCTAACTTGGCTACTAGTGGAAAAAATTGCTTCTGCTACTAATCAAATGCTTTGGTTGACTAATCAACCCGAGCATTTGTGATAATTTTAGTAAAAAAAATTCACAAATGCTTGTGTTGATTAATCAACCGGAGCATTTGATGTCAAATGCTCCGGTTGACTAATCAACACGAGCATTTGTGAATAAATGCTCCGGTTAGTCAACGGAGCACTTGGATTGTTAAGCGCGAGTTTTTTTTTTGTGAAATTACCCCCTGCTAATTTAATCAAATGTTAGTCGACCCAATAGTTCTGTTTCAGTCCCTCCTCTCTTATCAATTTTCCCTCTCCTAAGTCGCCCACTCTCTCACTCACTCAGCCGTCCTCTGTCGTCCCTCCCTCCCAAGTCCTTCGCTTTCTCCCCCACTCAGCCGTCCTCCGTCGTCCACCGCTTCTGTTCGGTCGACATATTAGGGCTTAAGTCCTTGTGTTTGGTCGACATATTAGGGCTCAAGTCGACTTCTGTATGGTCGACAAATTAGGGCTCCGTCGTCGACTTTTGTTCGGTTAAGAACTCCGTCGTCGTCCTTCGCTTCCTCCTAAGTGTGTCGTATTTGCCTGTTTGGTCGACATATTAGGGCTCAAGTCGTCGACATCTCTCTGCGGCATTTGCCTGCTTCGTCGCCAAATTTTGGGTAAGGCCTAAGGGACACCACTTGAAGATTATTGTACTTTAGTTCTCCGTTTCCAAATTCTTGAAATTATACATTTTATTTTACTTTTAGTTTATGCAATTATGAAATATGGGTTTGTCAATTTCTAGCCCATGGATTCAATGCAATAATAAGTAATAGCATATGATGGTATGTTATTCTAGACAGTGTACTAGCAATAAGATGAGCAAATATTATTTTCAAAATCTAGGTTACTTGGATGAACTAGGATTTTACATTGCTAGGTTTAAGATTGATATTACTTGTTGGCTTGTTGCTTTATTATGTTCATAACTTGTGAAATATGTTGCTAATTAGGTAAAATCGATAGATGGTAAACTAAAATTTGATGCTAAGTTGTGATATTACTCCCTCCGCCGTTCTCTCTCTTTCCCTCATCAAACTGCTTCTCATTCCCTCTTCACTCTCGATCCGCTCCTTGGAATGCATGTCCAGGTAATTTCGTACAAACTTTATTGTTGTGATTTAGTTTTATTGCTGTATTTTTAGGTTCCTTTTTTTGGTTTCCTAGATTTGGGTATTTTTTTAGGGTTTTCTTTGATTTTGTTTAGGGTTTTGTTTGGGTCAACGACTTTATCTCTTACCTCGATTCCCATCCCAGCAGCCGCAGCAAGCCAATGTTGTTCCGGTGCTGCTGTTCCGGAGCATGCTAAAACACGGAAGTAATTGAGCTGCTGTTGACGCTATTAGAGATGCATTCAAATTGGAGTTTATTGATGAATGTAATGTGAGTTTTCAGTAGTACTTCTTTATTTGGCCTCTATGATTCTTTATATTTTCTTAATTTGAATTTGTTGGATCCCATAATAATATGAAGTTTTGGGGTTGTCTTTGCAATTGATTATTACTATTAAATTGAAGAACAAAAAAAAATGATGATCCATGATTTTGAGTGGAAGATAACTTGATTGGGCGTACTAGGGAATTAAGTAGAGGTGAGGCCTTAACTGAGTGTCAACGGCAAAATCTCGAGGAGAAGTAGCAGGTGAGATTTTTTTATCAAGATTTATGCTCCAATCAGAGGTAAATTTTTCATCTTTTAAGTACATGCATCTGCTTGTGCTTTTCACACTTTCTGGACTATACTTTCTTGTTTCCTTAAGGTTCGAATATATACATATTAGTGCAGATACAATCTGTTATAAGACTTCGACAAACCGTGCTTTATAAGTATTTAGGGTCTTAGGGATACTTACAATGAAGGTATTGAACAATCTCCAGTAGGTTGCCGTGGGTCTTATGGGTTCTAGAGTAATATTTAATAAATATGTTGCTTGGATGTTCTGAAAAACTAGTACATAGCGCCTGAGCAGGTGCCTGCTTAATTTGGTGGGCACAGTAAGTTTGGTGAGCATTAGTTTCCCCTGTTGATACTGTCACTGAAGTTAGCATCAAGCCTGGCAGTGAAATTCCCATTGAGTTTGCATTTTTGAGGTATTGCACCCCTTGTGTCACTTCATTATGTTGGTTATTGTTTCTCTTTTTTCAATTTTAAGTATTTGAAAACCGAAAACATATGAAAATCCCAAAAAAAATAAAGTTGTTATCGGTATGAGTTTTCAAAATTATTAATTTCACTACAATAATTTTTAAATCAAAAACCCAAAACAAGAAATTGACTGTATTAAGATGACCCCTGAATGGTTATGGATATATGATGAATATTTCATGTCATTTGGAGTTCAGTTCAACAACGATAACAATAACAACGATCCAATATTAATCTCGGAACATAATCAAGCATAGTCGCTTTTAGTGGCTACTTGTTAATTTTTTTTACTGCCTATTTCTCTGCAAACCTTGTATCTGCTTGCAACACTATTTCGTTGAGCTGCAGCCTTGGTGTTCATTTTTGCCCTTGTTCAGCAAAATAATATACTTTGATATTTCTATGAGCACTTTGAGGTTGTATTTTAATGACCCAGATCTTTAGTCTGATGCGATTTGCGAGCCAGTGTTGTATGTTAACCTAATTCTTTTAGCGTTATGGTTTTTTCTTGCATTTTTCGGGTTTCTTATTTCTATCTTTTAATTGTTGTATAGGTTTATCTGATACTTGATAAATGCATCCTTGCTGGAGAGCTTCAGGAAACGAGTAAGAAGGTGTGTGTCCTCCTTTATTTTCTTTCTGTTTGGATGTGGTCTTTAGTTGCTTGGTTTGCATCCAGGCTTCTTGAACTTCGGTTTCTTGTGTTGAGTTGTCCAAGTTACAGTTCTACCCAAGTTTTGTTATTGATAGTAGCTTGATTTTTCTCTCTTTTGAGCGCTCTGACATGAAATTTCGAACTCTTATATTGCAGTAAGTCGAAAATCATATTGCCTTTTTAGATGTGATAAACAAGTTGAATTTGCACTTATCAAGAAAAAGGAGGATGTGCTTGGTGCTTTATCTCTTATTATGTATACCTTAATCCTAATTTCGCTAGTCAAGTATATACTCGTTGTTTTACGGGAAAATGATGATGGTGAAGGTATAGCCAACTAACGAATATTCATTGTTCACTCTCCTTTTTCCCTTCTAATTCCTTCGTTAAAACACACTATTAGCGTTTAGAGTACCAATTTACTCAGTAGAAAATATTGGTTAAAGTGTTCTTTTGTAAGATCTTTTGAACATATTCCGTTATGTTGCTGAACTGGTTTCTAATTTATGCCCTGAAGTGGCTCATGATGTTTCCATGGACTCTAGTATTGGTTAGAAGTGTCCCAATTACATGAGCTTCCAGATTGACTTTTAAATAGAGAATAGTAACATCTCAGTGAAATACGATATGTGCTTTTAGAATTTTGGTACTGTTTATTACTTTATTTTCGAACCTTATCTAAGGATTGTTGATTTTTTATTGTAATTTTATAGTGTCTAATAGGTTGGTCCTGATACGAAATGAAAGTCGTTTGCGAAGTATTGGTGATAGGATAGCTGCTTGCAATATACTTGGAAAATTGGATGCTTTTGTGAATTGCTATGCTTATGAAGGTAATTTAAGAAGCTTTACCATGTTTATATCCTGGATGTGACCATTACAAATTTGCAATATACGAAATCAGAATGTAAAGAATGATGGAGAGTTGGCTTAGGAATTCAAGCATAGTATGAACAACCCCTCTTCCCAATAACGATATAAAAAAGGAGAACGAGAGAATGCACAGTGACTGGTAGTTTAATATATATATATATATATATATATATATATATATATATATATATATATATATATATATATATATATATATATATATATATATATATATATATATATATATATATATATATTTGCATTCATCAAATGTCCACTTATCGTTGTCATTCGTTATTATACATTATCTATGTAATACAATATTCATGGATCACGATTACAGGACAATAGATAGCCTGTCTTCGCTTTCCCTTTAATTTTATTGTTTCTTTTTCTCTGCAAATGTGGATCAAGATTCAAGATAAAGTGACGTGTGAGGGTGAAAATGGAAGTGTTTGGTAAGGCTTTCATATCTTTGTTGGAGTGTCAAACACTGGTACTTTCAGATAATTAGAAGAGTCACATTAACACAAACGGTAGCATGTTTGGTTGACCTTTGCGATTGACGAAGAATAATAGTTGTTTGGACCCCTGATCTGGTCCAACAGTGTTATGCAAAGCCCATCTAAAGGATCTGATCTGTATGCTCCCAAGGAGCCCATCAACCTCTTTAGACAGAAAGCAACTTTGCCATAAAATGGGGACAACTTCCCTACAGACATGGATGCTCCCCAATAGGGTTTCCTGTCTGGGGAATCCCCAACATTATAAAAGCAGCAAGTCCAATCAATGAACAGGTATTGAATTCTCACCTAACAAAACCAGAGCATCTCTCTCTAGAACTGTTCACTTTCTCTCTCTACCTCAATCTCAACTGACTTGAGCGTCGGAGGGGCTTTCCCGGGAACACCCCCGGGCTAGGTTTCTTTGTTTTGCAGGGCCTCGGTTGACAAGACTCGGGATTATACTCCAACTCGGGATTTTAACCTCTCTAAACACACTCAACTCTTTTGACTAGTTTCTAGGCAGAAACAGTTTGGCGCCGTCTAGTGGGGATAGACACATCTCAAAGCTACGTACCGAGAGTAACATGGCCCCCGAAGGAAAACAACCCGAGCCTCAAGCACCTTCACAACCGACCCCGATTCGATCCCAAAGAACCCAACGTGCCGGTCGAGTCACTTGCCATCGACGATGAGGGATCTACTCCTCGTAACGAAGAGCAAACCGGACCCGGGAGCAATACCATGCCGATCAAACCCCCATCACCATGGCGGACATAGAAAGAATAGCTCGCAGCGTTGAATGCAAACATGCAACGCTTGCGCAGAGCTCATAGCGGGAATCCCCCAACTAAACCAGGGGATACCTCGAGAGTTGACCCCAAGGAGAGCCGCAACCCGTGGGTGATCCAAACACTCACGCCCCTAACCGGGACGGGCAACGAGTGGGAGGAGAAAGGCCCCGACAGACAACTCCCGTAGGACACCAAACTCGGATGCCCCGGCGAGTCATCGAAGAGAATCGTAGGCGTCGGGTGGAGCGAGACGCTCGGAACTTACTTAATGACAAAAGGAGAGCCAACCAGAGAAGACTCGCCGGGAAGAGCAAGCTCAATCTAGGACTCCTAGACGGGGAGGGAAGTGTCCCCCTCGGGTCCAAGAAGACCAGGACGGAAGGGGAAGGAGACTCGGGACCTCCACGAAACAAAAGTCCCATCTTGGTCAACAGGGGGTATTGAACTTCATGACGCCCTTCGGTTGGGAGATCATGGAAGTCCCTAACCCCAAAGCAAAGTCAAGGTCCCTCGGATTGAGCAAGACTGGGAAATCGCGACCCCGACGATCACATGGCTGCCTATAAGGCCCAGATGAGTGTACAAACAGGGTGTGAAGCAGCGTGGTGCCGTTACTTCCCGACTACCCTCAAGGGCCTAGCACTCAGCTGGTTTTCGGGGCTCTCCCCTGGCATTATCACGAACTTTTCTGTGTTGGAAGCGTTATTCCACCAACATTTCATTGCCGGCGTCGGCACAAAAAGACAAGCATCCACCGATGTCAATCAAGCAAACAGGAACATGAAAGCCCGGCCGACTACATCAAGCGCTTCAATGAGGAATCCCTCAAGATCTCTGACCTTCAAGACGGGGTAGCCTTCACCGCCTTGATGTCGGGACTCTGGGCCGGCAAGTTCAGATGGTCCCCGGCCGAGAATGAAGTCACCACATTCACCGAGGCCATGAGTCGTGCCCGTAAATTCATTCGGGCCTCGGACATTTGCAAGCCTTGTTGTGGAGAAGTCAAAGAAAAGAAAGGAAGAAACCCCCTACCGGGAATCCAACAAAAGCACTAAAAGCAACCAGCAACTCCTCCCGAGAACTACGGATAATGGGAATGACCCCCGCTTCAACAGAAATCGGCGTGAGATCTACCTAGATCTGAAACACAAGTCGGTATTGCCCATCCCCCCCCTATAAGGACCTCAAAGGAAAGAAGGGATCGCCGATCGTGGTGTGAATATCACCGAGAATGTGGGCACACCACTAAAGATTGTCGGGAATTGAAGAAGGCCTTGGATCACTTGGCTGATCAAGGAAAGTTGAACAGATACATCAAGCACTCTCGGGAAGAGAAAGGAAAGGAGAAGGAAGGAAAAATGAAACTGATAACACCGACGGGTATGTCGGGGTGATAGCAGGGGGGCATGCCTCGGGTGGCCTAACCGGTCGAGCCCGCAAAGCTCACCTGCCCGCAATGAAGCAACAAGTCTTGGAAATTGAGCCCACGAGGGCGGGATGCCCCGTTATGACGTTTGGGGAGCCTGACCGGCACTTGCACACCCCCCATGACGACCCTCTCGTCATAGAAATGAAAATTGCCAACTCTAGGGTCAAGAGAATATTGGTCGACAGCGGTTCTTCAGCGGACATCATCACGCTAGAATGCATACAGAAGCTGAAATATACCGAGAAGGACGTAACCCCGACCAGTCAGCCGCTGATAGGCTTCGGGGGAGCATCCGTGTACCCCTTCGGGTTCGTAAAGTTGGCTGTGAGACTCGGGGAAAGAGGTAAGGGAAGAAGCCTGTCGACTTTCTGGTAGTCGATACCCCACTTCCTTATAACGCCATCATGGGCAGGCCCACTATGAACAAGATAAAGGCAGCCATCTCGGTATACCAACTACTCTTGCAATATGAAACTGACGAGGGTCAAGCCGGGAAGATATATGGAGATCAACAGACAGCCCGGGAGTGTTACACAAACAGTTTTAAAACACCAACTTCAGAAGAAAGACCAAGGAAGAGAAAGAGGGAAGACCCCGCAGAAACCCCGACTGGCCTCGGGGTCTACCTAACAGAAAACTCAAAACTATACGAAGGACCCCAACCAGTCGAAGAAGATGAAGAAGTAATGCTTGACGAAGGCCTCGGGAAAGGGGTAAGGATTGGCAAAAACCTTAGTCCCGGGGTCAGGGAAAAACTCATCAACACCTTGCGTGAGTACAAGGACGTGTTTGCCTACTCCGCCTCGGACATGCAGGGGCTGGATCCCAAGTTCGCATCACATGAGCTAAACATTAAGGAGGGGTTCCTCCCCAATCAAGCGTAAGCTCGGACATCAAGGGCCCGAGAGAAACGCAGCAGCCAGCCAGTAAGAGGTCAAGAAGCCGCTAGAGGCGGGTATCATTGAAGAATGCCAATACACCGAGTGGTTGGCCAATGTTGTTCTAGTTAAAAAAGCTAATGGAGCTTGGCGCATGTGCGTCGACTTCACTGATCTGAACAAGGCATGTCCTAAAGACAATCATCCGCTGCCAAAGATTGATAGGCTGGTCGATTCAACGGCCGGTCACGGGTTGCTCAGCTTCATGGATGCCAACGCGGGATATCACCAGATCTCGATGGCGGAAAAGGACCGAATACATACGGCATTCGTTACGACCCCAAGGCGTATACTTGCTATAAGATGATGCCCTTTGGGCTAAAGAACGCAGGGGCTACTTACCAACGAACAATCAACAAGGTCTTTGAGGAGCAACTCGGGAAGAACATTGAGGTCTACGTAGACGATATGATCGTCAAGAGCAAAAAGCAGTTGATCACGTCGGGGATTTGGCAGAAACGCTGAACACCGTACGACGCCATGGCATGAAGTTAAATCCCAAGAAGTGTGTATTCGGGGTCAGAGGGGGGAAATGCCTCGGGTTCTTGGTAGATGAAAGAGGAATTGAGGCTAACCCCGACAAGATCAACGCAGTGTAAAACATGTCCTCACCAAGGAATGTGTGGGAAGTTCAAAGGCTAACAGGGTGCCTAGCAGCACTGGGCCGCTTCTTGTCCCGCTCGGCTGACAAGAGCTTGTTATTCTTCAGAGCGCTGAAAAGGAAGGAGTTTGATTGGGACAACGAGGCCGAACAGGGCATTCCAACGCCTAAAACAACACCTAGCAACGTTGCCCCAAACTCATATCACCCTCGCCGGAGAAGCACTCTACATATACCTATCGGTATCGAGTACGCCCTCGGTGCGGTACTCGTAGCAGAAAGAGAGGGAACTCAGCACCCTGTGTACTTCATCAGCCATGCTTATAGAGGAGCGGAAGCAAGATACAACCAGATTGAGAAGATGGTTTTCGCGCTGGTCATGGCGAGTAGGAAGTTGAAGCCATATTTTCAGGCGCACCCCATCAAGGTCCTAACCGGACAACCCATCAGAAAAGTAATTGAAAGCGAGAATCATTCAACTCGGATGACCGAGTGGGCGCACCCGATTGGCGGACTTCGGATTGGAATATGAGCCCCGAAGAGCAATCAAGGCACAAGCGCCGGCCGACTTCATCGTGAATGCAGCGCTCCCGACCCCGGACCTGGAAGAAAGGGAGTCGTGGGAGTTGCAGTGGATGGCTCGACTCAAAAGTCGGCAATGAGCCGGGCTTGTGATCATTCCTTCAGTCGGGGATAAGATGGAGTACGCGGTGAAGTTCGACTTTTTGGCCTCCAATAACGAGGCTGAATACGAAGCTCTAATCTTAGGCCTCCAAATCTCGCATCAATGCGGGAGCCCAGTGCGCCACGGCAAAATCGGATTCACAACTCATAGTCGGACAGGTCTCGGGGAGTACGAGGCCAAGGAAGACAACATGAGGATGTACCTCAATAAAACCCGGAGCTCATCAAGAAGTTGTCCGCATTCAAAATACAAAGACCTCCCGAGGTCTCGAGAACCAAAGCAAGCCAATGCCTTGGCCCGCATGGCAAGCTCGGCCAAGGGTTGACTCCTCGAACCATCATATGGGAGGTCCTAAACCAACCAAGCATCAATTCGTTGTATACACACCATCAACACGACGGGCACGTGGATGGAAGAGATTATCGGGTACCTAAAGGACGGGTTATTACCTTTGGATGAGAAAGAGGCCGATAGCCTAAAAAGGAAGGTGGGGTGGTTCATCCGGGCAGAAGGCCACTTGTACAAAAAAATCTTATACCCACCCCCTACTCAAGTGCGTAACTCCTTTTCAAGGGAACTACATCCTCCGAGAGATTCATGAAGGAGCTCGCAGCAGCCACCAAGGGGCCCGGACTATAGCCGGAAAGCTTTAAGGGCCTGGATACCACCGGCCCTCTTTCAAGCATGACGCCCGAACTAGTAAAGAAATGCCCCAACTGCCAAATTCACGGGGACATCCCTCGGGCTCCAACTAACCCCTTAACCACCATTTAAGCTGTCTTACCCTTCGATAAATGGGGGATGGACCTTATAGGCCCGTTCCCAGCAGCCTCGGGGCGAGAAGGTTCCTCCTAGTAGCCATCGACTACTTCACCAAATGGGTCGAGGCCGAACCACTAGCTTCAATAATGCAAGCAAGTGCGAGTAACTTCATCTCGGAGGAACATCATCACCCGTTTCGGGATCCCAAGAACGCTCATATCAGACAACGGGAGACAATGCAACAGCGGGCCAACCCGGGATTATTATTCCAGATTCGTGTTTCAAACACGGTTTTCAGCCGTCTCCCGGCCCCTGACCAACGGCCAAGCTGAGGCCGCAAACAAAGTGGTGCTGAATGGGATTAAGAAATCACTGGAAGGAGCAAAGGGGTCATGGGTCGACGATCTCCCGGGTGTGCTCCGGTCGTCAAGAACAACAAGTGAAAGAAGCAATAGGGAACTCACCCTTCGCCTTAGTCTATGGAAGTGACGCTTGTTCTTCCAGCCGAGGTCGGGATACCTTCTCCAAGGATGACCTTCTACGAGTATGACAAGAACGAAGAAGAGAAGAAAGTCGAGCTAGACCTACCGCCCGAATCTCGGGGTAATGCGCTACTCAAGTCAATCCGCAACAAGCAACGGGTAACCGTGACAATTCAACCTCGGGGTGAAAGCTAGGCCAATTCATGTAGGTGATTGGGTGGTCGAGAAGGTCGAAGCCACGGGGTTAACACACCTGAAAGGCAAGCTAGGGCCTAAGTGGGATGGGCCTTACAAGGTCACGGAAGTAATCAAGCCGGAACATACCGACTCGAGTCACCCGAAGGCACCCCACCGGCCCGACCTTGGAATGCCGACAATCAAGAAATATTACATTTAATTAGCAACACCATTTTGTAAACCACAACTCGGGGCAACCATTTATACCCTATTAGAGTTGGCAGGGATTTTGGGAACTTGGCCACACTTGAGCCTACGGTCCATTTTGCAAACCACAACTCGGGGCAACCATTTATACCCTATTGAGTGGCGGGATTTTGGGAACTTGGCCACACTTGAGCCTACAGCTCATTTTGTTAACACAACTCGGGCGTAAGTTGTACCCCATAGTTGACAATCTCGAGAATATGAATGAAAGAAACCTAGGGGTTCATAACAGGTTGCATCTAACAAAATTGAACTCGGGAAATTGAACTCGTTTCGTATATTATACTCGTAAATGCTACAAACACGAGAGCCACTTCATTTCATCAAGTTAAAATAGTACAACCTAAAGACCCCGGAACATAACTCCCAAGAGTCCTAAAACTCGAAACTTAAAAGGCGCAACGGCAATAAAACTAAGCCGCCAAAGTCTTGTCAGAGAGATGCTCGGTACTACCAAAGACCATCCCCATCCGAATCCTTCGCTCGAACAGAGACCCTCGGGGTCAACAAAAGATCAAGAACGGGATCCACAGAGCTCGGGGTAACCTCGCCGGTCGTAGAAGCTCGAGCACAATAGCCGGCCGAGAAGCAAGCAGGGGGGATTTCACGAGGTGCCTCCCTGTTCCTCGCCTATACCGGCGGCCGAACTCGGCTTCGATGTCGTCCCCC
Organism: Beta corolliflora; assembly: GCA_947648045.1. Classification (NCBI taxonomy): domain Eukaryota; kingdom Viridiplantae; phylum Streptophyta; class Magnoliopsida; order Caryophyllales; family Amaranthaceae; genus Beta; species Beta corolliflora. The sequence goes on from CANSZD010003807.1 coordinate 219,967, forward strand.
GCTCAAAGAAGAGTCGGGACCAACAATAATTCCTTTAAGACGCTCCTTCGTCTCGCGAACAAAGAAGGCGGTAAGAGTTGGTGGCCATCTTCCCCGTAAAAGGCCAAGCCCTCGGGGGACCTCTTCCACTCCCCGTAAAAATTCCCCCGCACCCGCTCGAGCTTAGATCGAGCTTTTCAGTTTGTGCCTCGAACTCTTAGCCTTCTTCGCCGCCTCGGTTAACCGAAGTTGCAGATCCTCGACACTCTTTTGAGTGGTATTACGCTCGATGTGACGGCCTCGAGGTCGCCCTTGACTTGCTTGTGGGACTCCTTCGTTCACCGCCGTACGAGCCCTGTTCAAAAGTCTCTTTTGCCCATCAAGCTCGGCATTGAGCTTAGCAATTTCGGCCTCTTGATTCGAGACCTTCTTAGTAAGGGCCTCCACCTCCTTGTTCAAAGCATTGATGCCCGCCTCAAACCGGGCTCGACGGTTGATTACCGAGGTCATTCGGATGGAAGTCTGCGAAGATGGAGAAAATCAACAAAGGTCGATATAAATGGAATAACAAGCATAGACCGTTCGAGAGAGCATACCTCGAGCCAGACTCATAAAGAGCATTAACTTCCCCATGACCTAAGGCCAGAAGGGCCTCGTCATCGGCGTCCGTATAGATCGCCTTGACCGCGTTCTTCACCCTCGCCAATTTTTGAGATTTCGTGATGTCGGTGAACGGAACATCCGACCCAATTGGATCAACTCGGGGGTCGTTTCGGGGCGCATCATCAAAGACCCGGAGATCGCCTTCGTCCCGAACCCGGGTCTCTCTTACTACCCGTAGAAACGCCCGAGGTCGCCTTATCGAAGCCTTGGAGGCGCCTTCTCTCCCGTGCATGGGCCTTCTCCAATGCCCGAGCCTTTTCCGTGTCCCCTTTCGCCGGCGAGAGCGAACCTGGGGGCTTCTTGGCCCTCTTCGGGTCGGATCCCGAAAATATTAGAGGTTAGTACCAAGTCGGGGACGAAGTCAAATAATCGACAGTGTCTAAGTTACCTTTGGAGGTGGCGGGATAGACATTGTCTCGGCATCGAGCTCGCCCGTAAGTTTAGCCGCTAGAGCCACGCCGTCGACATACCTCTCACCATTGCAGGATCAAGTCGGTGTCGGGCAAGAGCCGAAACCGTAAGAAACGTCAAAACTTTAGCAAAAAGTGAAAATCACGCATATGATGGTAGGAAATTACCCTTGTCACGCCTACAACTCAAGCCCGCCGACGCCAAGAACATCTCATTCCGCATCTCATGGCGGGTGGGTAACCATTCCGGGGCACATAGGTCGTGGCACCGCCGCCGCCGTCCCTGGGTCGTGGAAAGATAAATTCCTACCACCGCCTCTTCCCGAGACATCTCGGGGACCGTCTGGTTGAGCCTAAAGCGGGGTCCCTCCTCGGGAGTAAGAATGGGAATCCCCCACTCGCCACTAGTGTAGACATGATAGAACATCCATCTAAACCCTTTCTGATTAGAAGGGGCATCACGGACAACTTTATAACCCGCCCTACACCGGAAGCGGAACCACCCGGGGCCATGAAGATCACCGGCCCTAACATCAAAGTAAAGATATTGCGCCATAAGCGCATGCTCGGGCAACACCGAGAAGGCCACAAATGGAGATGAAGCCGTTTATGGACAACCAGCTGTTGGGTAGAAGATTGGTCAATGTCAGCTGGTAGGCGTTCAAAAGCTCCTTAATGAAAGGATGCAGTGGAAAAATCTAAGGCCCATCTGCATGCCTTGATGGTATACCGAAACACACCCCACCGGAGGTGTCACCACTGAATCGGTATGCTTAGCCCGAATCACAAAGAACGGGTCCTGAATCCAAAATTTGGCCGCCACGTACTTGGCGTTACGCTCCATATATTTCATGAATGTAGCCTCGGGGAAGTAGGTATGGGGCCGCCCTCGGGGTCTAAAGGGGGGTACTCTTGACCGAAGTGGTAGGGGCTTCCTCGCCACCCTCTTCGGATACCGTAACAACCCCGTCGTAAATAAGACGGCCGAGGTAGCTGGTGCTACATGGCCTATGGGCTAAAGAAACTTCCCAAGGACCTGGAACTACCCCCTCATCCTCCTCACTCGCCGAATCCGAGGGGCCGGGTAAAGGAACCGCCTCGGAACGGCCAACGGGTCCTCACACGGGATTCGGGTGCTAACTAAGAACCCGTCAACCCCACGAATCTCTTCCGAAAGTTTAGGGGAAGCGGGGACATTTGGATCAGACTCGGGATCCATCCTATGGACGTCTATTTCAATTATCAAATAAGGAAATACAGAATTACTGCTAAGGAAGAGCGTACCTTCTCGGGAATTCTCGGTTTCGGGAATGTAACAAGCACGTGTACTCGTGGACTCGGGACTGGAACCAGCTATGGAGAAAGTTAGAGAGAGAAAGAAGAGAGAGATTGAGAAAATTCGCAAATGATTTGAGAGTACGGAAAAATTACTCTCTTCCTCCTCTATATACATCCATCTCCACGTCCGCGCCACGACAACCTCAGGGCCTCCTTTGACAGGCTCTTAAAACCTGGGCCTTTAGTAAGAAAAGCCCAAAGATCAAACCCTGAGTCAAGGGGCCCAAATTGGCATAAAGGCACTAAGTCAAGAAAGTCAACGGTCAACGGTCAACAGTCAACGGTCTATGACCAATTACTCAAACACCGACCAAAAATTAAGCCTATCTCCAAGATTCCCCGAGTCAAGCACCAGCTTACCTCCTCGGCCTTGCCAGGAGTCCCCAGCACCAAGCTAAAATACGATAATACTCCTAGTACCCACCTCGGGGTTGCATCCATGGAAGGCTTACTAGCTTCGTAAGGGGCCCAATACTTAGCAAAAAAATGGCTAAGTACCTCTACACCCAACTCGGGATCCTCATAGAAAGGGCTCATTAGCCCCCGAGTTGGTGTCTCACCCTTCTCGGCCTTGCCAGGGGGCTCAATACTTAGCCAAAAATGGCTGAGTACATCAACACCCAACTCGGGATCCTCATAGGAAGGGCTCATTAGCCCCCGAGCTGATGTCTCACCCTTCTCGGCCTTGCTAAGGGCTCAATACTTAGCCAAAAAAATGGCTAAGTACCTCAACACCCAACTCGGGATCCTCATAGGAAGGGCTCATTAGCCGCCGAATTGGTGTCTCACCCTTCTCGCCAGGGGGCTCAATACTTAGCCAAAAAATGACTAAGTACCTCAACACCCAACTCGGGATCCTCATAGGAAGGGCTCATTAGCCCCCGAATTGGTGTCTCACCCTTCTCGGCCTTGCCAGGGGGCTCAATACTTAGCCAAAAATGGCTAAGTACATCAACACCCAACTCGGGATCCTCATAGGAAGGGCTCATTAGCCCCCGAGTTGATGTCTCACCCTTCTCGGCCTTGCCAAGGGGCTCAATACTTAGCCAAAACAATGGCTAAGTACCTCAACACCCAACTCGGGATCCTCATAGGAAGGGCTCATTAGCCCCGAATTGGTGTCTCACCCTTCTCGGCCTTGCTGGGCTCAATACTTAGCCAAAAAATGGCTAAGTACCTCAACACCCAACTCGGGATCCTCATAGGAAGTGGCTCATTAGCCCCCGAATGGGTGTCTCACCCTTCTCGCCCTTGCCGGGGCTCAATACTTAGCCAAAAATGGCTAAGTACATCAACACCCAACTCGGGATCCTCATAGGAAGGGCTCATTAGCCCCCGAGTTGATGTCTCACCCTTCTCGGCCTTGCCAGGGGGCTCAATACTTAGCCAAAAATGGCTAAGTACATCAACACCCATCTCGGGATCCTCATAGGAAGGGCTCATTAGCCCCCGAGTTGATGTCTCACCCTTCTCGGCCTTGCCAAGGGGCTCAATACTTAGCCAAAAAAATGGCTAAGTACCTCAACACCCAACTCGGGATCCTCATAGGAAGGGCTCATTAGCCCCCGAGTTGATGTCTCACCCTTCTCGGCCTTGCCAAGGGGGCTCAATACTTAGCCAAAAAATGACTAAGTACCTCAACACCCAACTCGGGATCCTCATAGGAAGGGCTCATTAGCCCCCGAATTGGTGTCTCACCCTTCTCGGCCTTGCCAGGGGGCTCAATACTTAACCAAAAATGGCTAAGTACATCAACACCCAACTCGGGATCCTCATAGGAAGGGCTCATTAGCCCCCGAGTTGATGTCTCACCCTTCTCGGCCTTGCCAAGGCTCAATACTTAGCCAAAAAATGGCTAAGTACCTCAACACCCAACTCGGGATCTTCATAGGAAGGGCTCATTAGCCCCCGAATGGTGTCTCACCCTTCTCGGCCTTGCTGGGCTCAATACTTAGCCAAAAAATGGCTAAGTACCTCAACACCCAACTCGGGATCCTCATAGGAAGGGCTCATTAGCCCCCCGAATTGGTGTCTCACTCCTTCTCGGCCTTGCCGGGGCTCAATACTTAGCCAAAAATGGCTAAGTACATCAACACCCAACTCGGGATCCTCATAGGATGGGCTCATTAGCCCCCGAGTTGATGTCTCACCCTTCTCGGCCTTGCCAGAGGCTCAATACTTGGCCAAAAAATGGCTAAGTACCTCAACACCCAACTCGGGATCCTCATAGGAAGGGCTCATTGGCCCCCGAGTTGGTGCCTCACCCTTCTTGGCCTCGCTGTGGGGATCAACACTTGGACAAATATTGGTTAAGTACCTCATGACCAACTCGGGATTCTAGGAGAAGGCTCATTAGCCCCCGAGTTGGCCCATACCCACCTCGGCCCTTGACAGAGCTCGGGTAGTGAAAGATGACCACACTCGGGTTGACCTCGTGGCATCAAGAGTTTGTCTCGAAGCTTAGTCCCGAGTCGGGACTAATACTCGCCCAAGTCGGGACAGGATAGAGGAGCATACTCAGGGTCCGCCTAAGCACCACAGCAGCCACGACCAAGTCCAGATTCATACTCAGGGCCTGCATACTCTCGGGTCGGGGCTCCAGTGGTGAGAGAACGGCACCCTCGGGGTTCTCCCGGGGCATCAAATCAATGCCAAACCAAGTCGGGGTTTTCACTCACCCCGGTCGGTAAACGACCGGCCGAGACAACGTGACTTTCTCGGGATTTATCTCGAAGCTCGTTTGATTAATACTCCCGAGCCTGGAACCATTCGAGCAAAGAATGGCACACTCGGGGGTCGCCGGGGCATCAAAGCAATGCCAAACCGAGTCGGGGTTTGCGCTCACCCCGAGCTCGGTAAACGATCGGCCAGAGCAACAGGACCCTCTCTGGGCCTGCCTGTCAAGCCCGTGCCCGGTATCGAGCCGGGGCTCAACCGGAGGGAAGGAGCGCCATAGCTTAAGCCGGCCAGCACCACCTCGGGGAAGTAGGCATCACCTGGGGATTTGCCTGGTTAATCCTAGCGCCAATAACTAACTCAAAGCATCATTCAAAAAATATCGGCAAAAACGTTATTGTTCCGCCAATCAACCGCACCGAAAATCGAGGATCTCACTCCGATTACTTGGCGTGGGGCTAATTGTTTGGACCCCTGATCTGGTCCAACAGTGTTATGTAAAGCCCATCTAAAGGATCTGATTAGTATGCTCCCAAGGAGCCCATCAACCTCTTTAGACAGAAAGCAACTTTGCCATAAAAGGGGGACAACTTCCCTACAGACATGGATGCTCCCCAATAGGGTTTCCTGTCTGGGGAATCCCCAACATTATAAAAGCAGCAAGTCCAATCAATGAACAGGTATTGAATTCTCACCTAACAAAACCAGAGCATCTCTCTCTAGAACTGTTCACTTTCTCTCTCTACCTCAATCTCAACTGACTTGAGCGTCGGAGGGGCTTTCCCGGGAACACCCCCGGGCTAGGTTTCTTTGTTTTGCAGGGCCTCGGTTGACAAGACTCGGGATTATACTCCAACTCGGGATTTTAACCTCTCTAAACACACTCAACTCTTTTGACTAGTTTCTACGCAGAAACAATAGTAATAGTTGCTTGCTAGATATGGCATTGCTGCATTATAGCATATTCTTGCTGAAGATGCTCCTACAGATCTGGAGTTTGCTGAATGTATTTTATATCATGTGACATGATAAGTGCCAGGTCTTTTACTGATGGCTGAAGATAATTATGTGTATGTTTTAGGTTGTTATTATTGGATCTGTTTCTGTCTCTTATTGTAGTTCCATTCCATGATATACATAGTTGCTTTTGCTGTATGATTTTCTTCTCAGTTTAGTAATTGATGCTTGTGTATAGAAGTTAAGCACTTGAGAATAACTTGATGAACGAAACATATTTTTTATCTAGGGGCTCCATACGAACGTCCAACACTCAAGACTCCGCAGCCATATCCTCGCACCAACACTTCTTGGGTAGCACCAAAGCAGGAGCTCGCTGGCAAGACCGGCTCCCTCTCGCCGCAAAGCAACATCAACTCACTATCTTCCAATACGACATAATTAATGACGTAGTCTAAATGTTTAAAAGTTTGATGTATTAAAAAAGGTTGGTTCAACCGGCAACCATACCCCTCAACTACAGCTTTTACATGCGTCTTATGTTGGTTTTGCATTTTTATTCTTTTATTTCCCCCACTATTTTTATTTATTATAGCAAGTTTAGTGTCGATTAACCTTTAGAGTTTCAGATATGGTATTAATCCTTGTTAGAATTGAGGATCGCCTTGTTGGATGCATATAAGAATTTAGAGTTCAGAGTTGTGAGCCGTAAATTCCTTTGATGTCCATTATGAGAATTGACTTGGTGGATTATTTTGGTATTACAAACGTGAGAACTATAAAATTGAATTTTACTATCAGCTGTCTTACTTTTATGATGATCTCATGAAGAGATCAAATCACAAAGTTAAACAATATATTGAAGGTGTGATACTTCATATCTTGCTTTGTGTCTCATCTATGAAGACTTAAGTTATCTACATTTCCTCATAGGTTCTGGTTAAAATTTAAATTTTTATGGGGATGGTAGACACTTGATTGTTGTGGTTTAAGTCTTGATATGTGTGATATGATCCAACTTTAGCTCAGTTGGTAGAGTGGAGGACTGTGCTTCGTCAAAGAGATAACTGTTAGGTTGCTGATTCAGCTTACCCCTGATTTCTTTTATCTCAACTCTAGGCATGATTGTTCTCCTTTCTGACAACTTTGGCTTTTGTTAACATATTATTAGCATACTTGAATTAATACAAGGATAAAACTTTCCAGCCTAGTGGAATATTGTTGGAACAATTAGTTCTTTGACTATTTTCGCAGCCATTGAACACAAGCCAACCTTAGCTCGGTTGGTAGAGCGGAGGATCGTAGGCCGGTCAATGACCCACGGGTAATCCTTAGGGCCGGTTCAAATCCCAGGCAGTCGGATTGTCTGTCTTTTTTTTTCGCCTTGCTCTGTAGCATGCTTTTTAAGACTTTATCCGTAAGCCTTTGGTTGCAGATGTTTGTGCTCTGAAGCAAGTAGAACATAATCTCCTTGTGAAATCCAAGATTACGATGGAATTTCTGTGCCTTATTAGTTATTTACTAGGATTGGCCTTAGCTGAGTTGATAGAGGCCGTAGAGAAGAGGATTGTACTTTGTTCCTAAGCTGCGGAAAATCCTCAGGACATTATCCACTCCTCTGGCCTTTTCATTCTATCTGATTTCTGCTTACACCTTTGCCAGCTGCTGCACATTCTAGACAAAATCGTGGTGGTTTGGTTTCCTTCTAATTGTTAGAGTCTATAATGTTGGTGTTTTGAGTATTCAGATTTGGGGAAGATGTTGTCTACAGTTCAGATATTGTCTAGAGTGTAATGTGTGTCAAATTAATATTTGCAAAAATTGTTATATAGGAGCTATAATTACTTTATGTATTTGTTGGTGGTCAATATCATTTAACGAGACATTTGTTGCATGTGTACTATGTTGAAACACAATAATTTTGCTGCTGCTTCTTGTTGTGTTGTCGTTGTACAGCTTTAGCAAGCTGTACGTTTTTTTAAAAAAAAAATATTAGCAAATGCTCCGGTTGTTAAGGGAAAACCGGAGCATTTGAGAACATAGATGCTTCGGTTTGCCCTAAAAAATCGGAGCATTTGTTGGTTAAATGCTCCGGTTTTTCAAACAACCGGAGCATTTGATCAAATAAATGCTCCGGTGAAAACCGGAGCATTTGTAAAAAGCTCAAATGCTCGAATGGCGTCTGCTATGAGTCAAATACGGAGCATTTCTGGCTTTTTTAACTGGAGCATTTGAGCATTTTTCCACTTTTTAACCGCGATCTGCTATTGATTGCATATAACTCCCCTTTGAAGGAAATCCCTATACCTGGAGGAAAACTAGAAATGGCCCAATGCGAAAATAGCCCACCACTTATTCACTTCTTCGGATCATTGCCCAATATCATTAGAAATTAAAATTCTAAGTAGTCTAAAAGCTCCTCCGTTTAAGTTTGATAAATTATGGACAACTCGTAAGGATTTTGATGTCCTAATCAAGAAAACTTGGTGTTAAAAATTTCAAGGCTCTAATATATATTGTTTAACAAAAAAGTGCAAACTTTTAAAGGAAAAGGCTAAAATTTGGGTTACTACTAGATTTGGTAATATTAGTAGATAATTAAATAAGGTTGAAGAACAATTGTCTAAAATTCTAAAACGGTGGCTAGAAAATAATGAGTGCCCTCAATTAATTAGACAACAAGATCTATTCTTGGCTAAATAATGAGTTCCAAGACTCTTATTGGAAAATTAAAGCTAAGTCAAATAATCTATATTTAGGGGATGCAAATATGAAGTATTACCATGCTTGTGCGTCAATTAGATGAAATCGTAATCTTATTACGTCGATAAAGGATCCTTCAGATTATGTCATTACTCAGCCAAAGTAGTAGAAGAATGTATCACAAAAAAACATTCTCTGCGAATATGGATTGTAGCTTTAACTATGATTATGACTTATCTTTACTACAGTGCATAGTGTCTGAAAATGATAATACAGCTCTATGTGTGTATATTACAATGGAAGAAGTCAAAGTAGCTTTGTTTGATCTAGCACCTGATAAATCTTCGGGGCCTGATGGTTTTACTCCTTTCTTTTGTCAAAAATATTGGTCTCTTGTGGGGAATTCAGTGTATAGGGCAGTTAAAGCTTTTTTCCATTCAGGGAAAATTTTAAAAGAAATCAATCATACTTTTATCACTTTAATTCCAAAAATTGATGCCCCTTCTAATCCAAATCATTTTCGACCTATAAGTCTTTGCTCAACAATGTATAAGATCATTTCTAAATTAATGGCTAATAGGCTAAAGATAGTTCTGGGACGAATTATTCACCCTTTGCAAGGGGCCTTTGTCCTTGAAAGATTAATTCAAGATAACATCTTACTAGCTCATGAAGTGTTTCATTCTTTTAAAAATAAAAAAGGTAGAGAAGGATGGTTAGCAATTTAATTAGATATGGAAAAAGCTTATGATAGGTTAGAATGGAATTTTATTTTTGCAACTTTTAAAAAATTGGGTTTTTGTGAAAAATGGATTAATTGGCTCCAACAATGTATTACAACAGTCTCCTTTTCAGTTCTTGTTAATGGAATTCCAGGAGATATATATGTTATTTCCTTCTAGAGGAATTCGCCTAGGGATATCCTTTATCTCCGTATATTTTTATCCTATGTGCGGAAATTCTAGCTCGTCAACTATTTCAAGCTAGTACTATAGGCTCGAGATTGATAGGGGTCACTCTTGGTCATTCTAGAGACAATATCCCTTTTTAAACATTTGCGGATGATACTATGATTTTTGCTAAAGCTAATGCGGAAAGCTGTCATACTATTAAAAATATTCTTAATAAATACTGTTCTATGTCAGGACAACTAGTTAATTTTCATAAGTTAGCTTTACAGTGTACTCAAAACACCCCAGTAGAATTACTAAGTGACTTTGTGAATATTCTTCAGATGGAAGAAACTCTCTCTTTAGGTAAATATTTGGGATGCCCAATCATTAATAGTAAGGTCACTAATGCTACATTTGGTGATATTCAAGAAAAAGTCTCCTCTCAACATACAAAGTGGAGAGCCAATTCTCTTTCTCAAGCAGGTAGAACTGTTTTAATTCAATCTAACTTGGCTACTAAAGCTAATTTCCAAATGCAAAGTTTTGCTCTTCCTCCTGCTATTCTTTCGTCTCTTGAGAAAAATTATAGAATTTTTCTTTGGAATAAGGATCCGAATTCCAAAGCTCCTAACTTGATTGGATGGGATAAAATCTGTAAACCGAAAAAATTTGGTGGTTTGGGGCTGAGAAAAGCCAAAATAAATAATATAGCTCTTCAATTAAAATTATTATGGAAATTTATTAGAATGCCGAATAATTTATAGGTCAAACTTGTTAAACAAAAATATTTAAAACAAGAGGATTTATTCTCCTATAAAACTAAGGTTAATGTTTCTTGGCAGTGGCGTAAATTGATGACGTTTAGAACTCCTTTTAAACAAGGTTTTAGATGGTCTCTATTGGGAATGGGGAGGATATCTCTTTTTGGTATGATATTTGGGTGTTTAAATATCCTATTAGTAAAAATTTCTCGCCTATTATTGGTTCAGAAGATCTTAGGGTTAGTTATTTCATTTATGAGGAGGCATAGTGGAAGAAGGACCTTCTATCTCAATTCGTTCCTTCGAACGTAGTGGATGATATTTTGAAAAAATTTATCCCTTGAAATCAGGTGTCAGACAAGGTTTTTTGGGGTCTTACTGCAGATGGTGAGTATTCGGTCAAGTCAGGAGTTGCTCTGCTTCAAGGTTATGGTTTAGACCCTCCGAATCAGGTTAGTTATAATTGGATTTGGTCCTTGGCTATTCCGCCTAAGATTAAGTTTTTTCTGTGGAAAATTTGTCAGAATGGTCTTCCTACTAAAAAGAGGTTAGAGATGAGTCATATTTTTCTTCCTTTGGACTGTGTTTTTTGTAATTTTCATTCTGATGATGATCATCATTTATTTCTTGATTGTCCGCTTATGAATGATATTTTTGATATTGTGAATGTCAATGGGGATTTCTCCCCTCTTCCAATAGTGGAGGCAGATCTGTCTTTCATTGACTATTTATGTCAACTTAAGTCTTGGTTGGATACTAAAAGCTTCAGTTTCTATGCTGTTGTGTGGTGGTTTATCTGGTATGCTAGAAACAGTATTACCTTTCGTCAGGAGAGTTTCTCTCCAGCTAAAGTAGGGGCAATGATAAAAGCTTATATGAACAACATTGATTATTTCAAATCAAATTCTGTTAGAATGGAGACAACCCTTTCCAGGGCTAAAGTGTCTAATAATACCAGGGCAAATTTAGTGTGGTCTCCTCCCCCGCCTAAATTTGTCAAGCTTAATTTTGATGGGTCTAAGCTGCAAAGTGGCAGTACAACTTATGGATTTGTTATTAGGGATTCTTTGGGGAATCTCCTGTTAAGTGGTGCTAATGCCATTGCTGATAACAACTCTATTTTAGTAGAAGAGGCATGGGGTATGAGAGAAGGTATTAGGGGGGACCCTCTCTTTGGGGCTACTAATATTTTTGTTGAAGGTGACAATCTTTCGGTTATTCAGGCAGTTAAAAGAGTCTGGGAAATTCTCTAGTCTATTAATGCTCTTATTAATGATACAAGAGAGGATATTAGGAAGTTTACTAATTATAATATTGAGCATATTTTAGAGAAGCTAATTATGCTGCGGATTAGATGGCTAATCGTGGCCACTCTACTCTAAATCGTTGTTATTGGTTTGAGTCTCCTGATATGCGTTTTTCAAGATCATCCGCAAGGATGCTTTAGGGTGGCCTGTTAATTGAGGCTCTCCCTAGTTTCTTTCTTTCCTGCTAATATATATAATTAAAGGATTAACTTTTTACAAAAATGGATTGTTGTTCCATTGTTCTCACATTCTCATATAAATCATTTTCACCTTAATTTGATTCTACATGTATAAGGTTGGGTTCCCATGAGAACAATTCCTATGTGATGAGCTAAGGAGAACATTTCATAGTATTCCTTTTTAACTAAGATATAATACATTTTGGTTATATTCTAACCATTTCTTCCATTATGGGCCAATCTTCAAAAGGATTACATTTTGAGAAAAAAGGATTGGCATGTATTTTTGTTTAAAAAACTTACACTTTTTTCTGAAATGGTATTCTCATTTTCTCATATAAGGAGGAAGAGAAAGTGAGATTACTTTGTAGTTCTCTTTTTTAAACAAAATATAATCCATTTTGGCTTATTTGTAACCATTTTTTCCAAATTACCATGTAATTGTAAAAATGGATTACTATTACTCACATCTTTATATTAGCATTATTCTCACCTAAACTTTCTTCTATACACAAAATTTTTCCATCAATGACGCTTGTATATTTCCGTGAAAGACGCCACTAAATTTGAGATTGAATCACATCATATTCCAAGAAAGTGTTGTATTCCAATAAGTGTGGTTGGAAGGAGACGCTTTGACTGTAACTACGTACTGCTATTTCACAAGCTAAAGTGGGGGCTTCACCATTCTTTCTTCTTATAAATGATGTTCTGAGTACTAGTAATTTTTTTGCTGTTTTTTTCTGTACTCATATTCAGAGGACAGGGAATATGATATAATATCTTGTAGTGCTTTGGGGTGTCAATGTTGGTTGTGAATTTGTTTATTTGGACAATTCCAACCTAATAGCTTGTCTGGTTCATTTTTAGTAAAGAAAAGGAAGAGAAAAGAAAGAGAAGGAAGAGAAAAGAAAAAAACTTTAGGGCTCATTCGCTATTTGCTTACAATTTTGAGTGTTTATGAAAACCAAAAACAAAAAAATGGAAACCATTTCATTTTTCTGTTGTCAGTTTTCAAAATTGACATGTTTAGTATAGATACGACTAATTTTAAGTGTACTATACTCCTTATATCATATGACTTTTATATTCATAAAACGAAAAACGAAAAACTGACAGTAATACCGAACGGGCCCTTAACTTCCCATGTTTGGTTTAAATTTTATCTTTCCTCCCGAATTCCCCCACTTTTGGGAGGAAAGGAAAATGAAAATTTATTAAGGAGTTTTTTCTTTCAATTTTTTTCCATCTCCTTTCATTTAAATTTATTTTTTGAACCAATCATTGTAAACTAACAACTTTCCTTCCACTTCCTTGCTCTTCCTTCCAAATCCTTTCTACCAACAAGCTGTAAATATAATTACTTTAATTGTATTTTGTTTCCTAAGTGTTTGTCATTGTTGTCTTACTGTGGTGACCTTGTGACGAATCGTATGGAAAACGCCAAACAAGCGTATGGAATTTTTGTTGTTGATCTTAATAGCATATTATAGGGTTTCTATTTCTTGCAATTTATAGTCAGTTATGTTTATCTGGTACCTGATTTTTTGAGTGATGACTAATTAGCTGTTTTTATTGATTCCATGGAGAATTGAATAAATGGCGGTTTTGGATTAACATTGTGAATTTATTGATATTTGTGCTTGAATGGTTTGAATTCAGGATATATTTTCATAGGACATATTCATATGCTACCTTAACTTGAAGAATTTGTCAACATCCATCTCTTTTATTGCACAATTTTTTCTTATAAAAAATAACGAAATAGTGTATGTATGATGTATAATGTGTTGCAAATAACCGATGTAATTAACAATAAACAAACTTACAGTAATGAGGATGAAAGAGAATCGCTTTGACGTGGGATAACCACTGTCCTAAAAGACGATTTCGCACTACCCCGGTGTAAGTAGATACAGCGCGATCGCCCTCCAGGATTACCATAGCACCACAGATTGTGTGCACTCACGGTTGGAGATGAGAACATTGCCCAGTATCAGAGAGAGAAGGTTTAGAAAGTGTGTTTAGGTTTTCTGTGTGTATGATAAACCAAGGGAAGAACAAGATTTTATAGGATCAACAAAGCAATGAAAAACGGAAAGGCAAAAAATAAGGATGTAATCAAGGCAGAAATCTCGCATGTAACGGCTAAGAATCACGCTAATAACGGCAAGACGAGATCTTGCAATTAGCGACAAGTCAAAACTGGTTGGGGTCCAAAAAGGACCACAGACCCACGGACCGCGCCCGCGCTCGCCACGAGCCCAGTCCGATCGGCGCGTGCGTGTGTGGTTACCAAACCTTTTAGCTCTTCACCAAACAAGATGTTCTAAAGTACTTTTCTATATAAACAAAAGAGATACTTGCTATTTCTTCCATGTGGGACAAGGGGTATTTCTTACTTTGAGCATTGTTGAACTTCCAACAATCCCCCACAGGTTCAACATATGAGAAAAGAAAAGAAAGATGATTTGGGCAAGAACAAAACAATTGCATTAGTGTTAATGTCTCGCGACTTGAATTAACACTTAATAATATTTAGATAAGGTCTCCTTCCCACTAAGTGACCTTAGTCTTGAACTTAGTGGGGAGCAAGAGACCTATCACTCAAAACACGCAATTATTTATGTAGACATTTCTAATACTCCGCGAATAACAATGACGCCTTATACTGGCCATACGTCCAATACCTGGATACTCATAGGTGTTCAAGAGAATCGACCCAAGCAATTCTCATAGGAAGCGGCCGCACTTCCAAACCTAAGTAGGTGAATCCCATCAAGTGTGAGCTACATCACACCACCAAACATATGGATATGGCTTCATTAAGAGCCTTTCGCTCATCCTTATTCACAATGTAGCAAGCACTTTCACAACAAACATATAGGGATGGAAAAACAAATTTCAGGGCTTTCGAATTATTACATAATGTTCTCCCTTGAACTCGAAGTGAGTAGGAGTTCATTACTTACAATTCAATCAATGGGTCTCAAGCCCATCCCTTTCGATGTCTACAAAACTAATTTTCTACATAGGCCTTTCGTAAGCGGATCTGCGGTGTTCTTTTCTGACTTTACATAGTCCAATGATATCACTCTATTTAACAGAAGGTCCTTAACTGCCTTGTGTCTCAGACGAATATGTCTTTTCTTTCCATTGTAGGCATGGTTGTTTGCAACAGCAATAGCAGCTTGCGAATCACAATGCATAACAACTGAAGGAGCCGGCTTCCCCCACAGTGGAATATCTGCAAGCAAGTTTCTCAACCAATCTGCATCATGACCTTTCAATTCAAGAGCAATAAATTTAGATTCTATAGTTGACATAGCAGTACAAGATTGCTTACATGATTTCCGAGATACAGCTTCACCACCTAGTGTAAAACATATCCACTAGTGGAGTTAATTTCATCATTACCAGATACCCAGTTGGCATCACAAAAACCTTCCAAAACAGCTGGAAAGTTAGAGAAGTGTGGACCCCAATCCATGGTACCTTTAAGGTACCTAAGCAACCGTCGAAGAGCATCCCAATGATCTTTGTTGGGGTTATGAGTCTACCTGCTTAGTCTATTTACCGCATAGTTAATATCAGGTCTTGTGTAATTCATAAGAAACATAACATTTCCAATAACTTTCGCATACTCGGACTGACATATTGGATCACCCTTATTTTTCATTAAATGAAAACTTGGGTCATAGGGGGTTCTGACTGGATCAACATCAAATAAGTTAAACTTTTTAAGAAGTTTTTCTACATAATGGGACTGATTTGAACAAATACCACTTGGAGTTCTTTTAATTTCAACTCCCAAAATAACATCAGCCTCACCCATGTCTTTCATTTCAAACTTTGAACTCAAGAAATTCTTTGTCTCATTGACACGATCCAAGTCAGTACCATATATTAGCATATCATCCACATAAAGACAAATAATAACACAACCAGAAGCATCATGCTTAGAATAAACGCAAAAATCACCTTCATTTACATGAAAAACTTTACTTACCACAGTTTTGTCAAATTTACAAACTTATTTTCTTGAGCAGGAACTAAAAACCCTTCAGGTTGAGTCATGTAAATCTCTTCCTCCAATTCTCCGTTCAAAAATGCAATTTTCACATCCATTTGATGCACAACAAGATTATAAATGCATGCAAGAGCTATCAAAGTTCTAATTGTTGCAATTTTAGTGACAGGGGAATAAGTATCAAAATCATCTATACCATGTTTTTGAGTAAAGCCCCTGACAACAATTCTAGCCTTATACTTGTCAATGGATCCATCAGGTTTCAACTTTTTCTTGAAGATTGACTTACAAGTAATGGGCTTGCAACCTCTAGGCAAATCAGTCAATTCCCAAGTATTATTACTTAGGATTGAATCAAGTTCATTATCAATAGCCTCTTTCCAAAATACTGCATCAATGGACCTCATTGCCTCATCATAGCAATACTGATATTCTCATAGTCATGAATTTGGTCAATTATAGGTTTTTCATCATCAACTTGAAAGCCTAACCACTTACTAACACAATAACATTTGGTCCCAGCATCACTAGTCCCATATTTCCCCTTAAGTGCATCCCATATGTTCTTAGCATGATCGAACTATATATATATATATATATATATATATATATATATATATATATATATATATATATATATATATATATATATATATATATATATATATATATATATATATATATATATATATCAATCAGAGCATTAGACATATGGTGCAACAACATACCCTTACAAGTTCTATCATCCTTATTAAATTTCGCTTCAAATTCAGATTTTTCAGTTTCATCAGAAGCTAAGGTTACATCTTCAAGAATATACGCAAAATCAATTTGTTCCAAATAAAATTGCATCCTAATAGCCTAACGATTATAGTTTTTACCATCTAAAGGTTCTAGTTTGGACATGTCAGGAATAGTGAATTTGGAAGCCATAATAGTCTTTTAGATTGTTGCAAATAACCGATGTAATTAACAATAAACAAACTTACAGTAATGAGGATGAAAGAGAATCGTTGCGACGTGGAATAACCATTGTCCTAAAAGACGATTTCGCGCTACCCCGATGCAAGTAGAACCACCGCGATCGCTCTCCAGGATAGCACCATAGATTGTGTGCTTTCACGGTTGGAGATCAGAACGTTGCCTAGTATCAGAGAGAGAAGGTTTAGAGAGTGTGTTTAGGTTTTCTGTGTGTATGATAAACCAAGGGAAGAACAGGATTTTATAGGATCAACAAAGCAATGAAAAACGGAAAGGCCAAAAATAAGGGAAGTAATCAAGGCAGAAATCTCGCATGTAACGGCTAAGAAGCACGCTAATAACAGCAAGATGAGATCTTGCAATTAGCGACAAGTCAAAACTGGTTGGGCTCCAAAAAGGACCACAGACTCACAGCCCCCGTCACGCTCGCCACGAGCCCGGCCGGCTCGCGTGTGGTTACCAAACCTTTTAGCTCATTACCAAACAAGATGTTCTAGAGTACTTCTCTATATAAACAAAGGAGATACTTGCTATTTCTTCCATGTGTGACAAGGAGTATTTCTTACTTTGAGCATTGATGAACTTCCAACATAATGTAGTCGATATCATGAGAGAGTTACTTATTGTCTTATGCTTTAATCACGAATTTACAATTCAAGTACAAAGTTAAAGGTGCATCATGGAATACTTAATTCATACTTCATATAATTGGAACTTGCAGTTTAATTGGAAGTTGTTTGCTAAAGTAGGCAATTTGGAAACATATATACTTCTTTTGATGTACTAATCAAATTTCTTAGCAAACTATTCTTCTTGGTTGTGAAGTAATAGGACAGATAATTTCCTTCTGGTTACAGGATCTTGTGAAGTAATAGGACAGTTAATTTCCTTCTGGTTACAGGATCTAATAGAATCTGTCAAATATACATTTTAACAGTATTATGGCTAAGGTCCCATACATCTGACCTTCTCATCCAACCTTAGGCAAGAGCGTTGATTGACTCATTGGCAAAATGGTAGAATATAGTTGTATACACAAATTTCGAGTCAAAATAATAAGACAAGAAACAAATTAACAAAGAAATTTTATTTCAATAAATGTACTGAGTACAATCTCTGTATACAGTTTATAATGAAAATAAACTAAGTCCTCTGATTCTGTTCCGCAGCTGGAGAGTGACACGTGTTGATGTCAACCTGGATTCGAGTGTAGATGGACGTTTTGTCAACGTCAACCTGAGTTTGAGTGTGGGATGACGTTTTGTCAACGTCAACCTGAGTTTGAATTTTGTTTGAGTGTATTCGAATGAGGGCTGACAAAAGCTTGAATCTCAGTCGAATGTGTTTGAGTGTATCTGAACAGTCGGCACGAATTTTATGTGCTTGCTGACTATTTGCAGAGAGAATTCCAAGAAAATTTTCTGAGCTCTTAAGAATAATGATTTTCTGGTCCCCACAACTGAAGGAGGTGAGGTCTATTTACAGGGAATGGAGATCCCTTCATGGACTTGGTAGTTTATGGGTTTGGGCCCGTTTATGACTTGGAAGTCTTTTTTTTTACCTTTGTCATTTGACCATCTTATTGGACTAGTACTATGGACTGGCTCAAATATTTTACAACCCAAATTATATTTGTTTAATTTGGATATCTTATTTGAGTGGGCTAAATTAATTTAATTGGGCTAATTATATTCATTTTAGCTCAATAATAATTAATCTATTTTAATATAAACACTAATAAATTTTTAGTGTCTACAAATTGCCCCCTCGAGACTGTGTCACGTACCCGATTTGAAGTGTTTAATCGTGACAAGGTCTCGAATTTGTGTTTGGTTTAGCAATTAGGTGACAGTCACCGTGCTTGTAAAATTTGTTGCCTAGAGTCATGAACTACCTACAACTCTGTCTTGGACTCGGAAAAATAATCCTAATCGAATAAGTATTAGGGTTTTTTTTTTCCTAACCAAAGTGTATAAATACAGTTACCCGAACATAAGGTACCGTCCTTCCCTCGACGATTTCCTTCGACCCTGCCACATCAAGAGGTACACTTCAAATTTTTTTTATCTCTGTTGTGATGATATCACTTGGGGTGCTTGATACTTTGTAAGTATCAGCGTGGCTGCTACATGACTCATGAATTTACTTCGATTGTTTTTTTTTACTTAGTAGCAAATATGTGTACTTCACATTAGCAGAAGTGCAGAACATATGTTAACAAAAAAAAATCAAACTTTGAAATTGCATTCCAATATTCCATGCCATGATGATGCTTGTATATCACATGCGAAGTTGCTTTGATGATTTTTTTCTTAAAGTCACTGATTTCATATAGAATACTAGTCATCACTTCTGCCCTTCTTCCACTTCTTTCAGAGTACATAGCAGTACAGTACTACACATAAGACTAATAACTGAGACTTTGTAATTTGAACTTTTTTTTTTCTCTGCCTTGTATGATGTCTTATTCAGTTTGCTTGGGTATAGAGGGAAGAAGCTTGTTTTGATTTCTCTGCTCTGGTGTTTCTTTATTTGAGATAAACCTCATATTAATGTGATATTGTCTTTCCCACACCACACAACCCACGTTTCTTTTGTTTTTTTCATGGTCTTGCTTTTCTTGAAATTTGTTTGTGATGATGATGATATGAAGCTTGTAGACCACCGTGGATCATACATCAAGGACAATCTTAAACAAGATGATACGAAATCACTTTGCCTTTTTTTTATATTATCACTCGACATATGCTGTTTATCCTCTTGCTTAGGAGTTGAACAATGCTCTCAATTTTCATGAGTAGTAGCGCTTTAGAAACTTGCCATTGATAGCCCCTATACGTAATCCTTCGGCGTCAACAATTTTATACGCCCCATTAGTGTATACCTCTTTGACAACGTATGGACCATCCCATTTAGAACTGAATTTACTTCCTGTCTTGCGAGAAATAATGATGGGTCTTTTAATGGCTAGGACCATGTCTCCAACTTGAAAGGAGCGAGGTCGAACTTTCTTATTGAAAGCGCGTGACAAACGAGCTTGGTAGCACTCAGATTTTTGTTGTGCTTGGAGTCTTTTTTCGTCAAGCGCCTCCAACTCAGCAAGTCGGAGTTTATCATTTTCTTCAGAAGTCAAGCCTTCCTGAATGGCAATGCGCAATGATGGAATTTGAAGTTCCAAGGGGAGAACGGCCTCAACGCCATACACCAACGAGTATGGAGTTGATTGTGTTGCTGATTTATATTTCGTCCTGTATGCCCATAGAGCTTCCCCTATTCTTTCATGCCAATCACGTTTGGACTTGGCAACCACTTTGCTCAATAAACTACAAAGTGTCTTGTTGAACGCTTCAGCTAGACCGTTTGCTGGTGCATTGTACATTGATGATCTATGTTAGGTGAATTTAAACTTCTCACATAAACTTTTCAACAATTTATTGTAAAATGGTGTCCCATTGTCAGTGACAATTCTTCGGGGTACACCATATCTGTAGATGATGCGAGTACGGATGAAGTCGACAACATTCTCCTTTTTTACCTCGCGTAAGGGGATGGCCTCTGCCCATTTAGAAAAATAGTCAGTCGCTGCCAAAATATATGATTACCCAGCAGATGATTTTGGTGTGATTGGGCCGACTACATCAAGTCCCCATGCTTCAAATGGCCAAGATGCGACTGTGGGGTGTAATGGCTCTGGAGATTGATGAATGAAGTTGGCATGAAATTGGCAAGCTTCCCATTTTTTTTGCATAGTCCATGCTATCTTGTACCATGGTTGGCCAATAGTAACCCATTCTTTTAATACGGTCATGCGTTTTGGACCCGACCGATGAGCGCCACAAACTCAGAGTGAGCTTCCTCCATGGTTTGCTTTGCTTCTTCATCTCCGAGGCATCTTAACCAAAGACCACGGAAGGATCGTCGATAGAGAGTCCCCTTATAATATATGAACCGTGAGGCTCGACGACGAATCTATGTCTTATGTTTTGGATCACTTGGCAATTATTATGTTCCAAATAATCAATAATTGGTTGACGCCAATCTTCTTTGTCAATTTGATAGTTAGAGATTATGTCGACTTCTTCAGCATATTCGTCAACATCATCGTCATCAGGAGCGACAACTCATCGTTTGCAAACGGGCACGAGACATTGTTTCTTCGCCCCTGTGCCAAAGTGGCTGCAAGCCCAGCGAGCGCGTCAGCCATCTTGTTGGCACCCCTTGGAACATGTTCTAACTTGATGGTATCAAGTTTGTCAAGCAATTGTGACACTTGTCTTTGATAGGGGATTAGATCATTCTTTTTTACTTCGTATTCACCCGACAGTTGTTTTAGGACCAATTGGGAGTCCCCGTGAATGTCTAAATCTCTAAGTCCCATTTCAATTGCCATTTGGAGGCCTATTATGAGTGCTTGGTACTCAGCCATATTATTGGAACAAAGTTGAGTTAGCACGAAAGAGTATGTCAGTACATGTTTTTCTGGAGAAACGAAGACAATTCCAGCTCCTGCACCGTCATGACGAGCGGCTCCATCAAAGTACATTTTCCAAGGTGGGAGTATTTCAATGAAAAACACATCTTCACCTGGCAGATCGTCGGAAAGCTCCCATTCCGCAGGGATCGGGTGGTCTCGCGAAAAAGTCTCGCTATTGCTTGCCCCTTGACCTTTTGCGGAACATACATAATGTCATATTGTTTTAAAAGCATAGCCCACTTTGCAAGTCTGCCAGACAACACGGGCCTTGAGAGAATGTATTTTATCGGGTCAGACCTCGAGATGACATGAACTGTATGAGCCTGCATGTAATGCTTTAACTTTTGAATAGCAAAAATCAAAGCAAGGCAAATTTTTTCAATAGGTAAGTAATTCAATTCAGCACCCACCAAAGTTCGGCTCAAGTAGTAAAGAGTTGTCTCCTTACGATCTTCTTGCTCTTGAGCGCACATTGCCCCCAGCAGATCGCGCCTGTCTTTGCGATATAAAGGATGAGTGGTTTCCCTTTTTACTTGGTGCCCCCAAGACAGGAGGAGAAGACAAGTAGATCTTTATACTTTCGAAGGCGTTTTTACATGAGTCATCCCATTTGAACGGGGCATCCTTTTTCATGAGATGGTTGAAGGGATGACATCTTCCTGCTAGATTAGAAATAAACCTTCGAATGTAAGCGAGACGCCCTTGGAGGCCATGCAACTCCTTGAGGTTCTTAGGTTCAGGCATCTCTTGGATGGCCTTAATCTTTGCTTGGTCAATTTCAATACCCTTGTGTCTGACAATGAAGCCTAGAAACTTTCCTGAGGTGACGCCAAATGCGCATTTGAGGGGATTCATTTTTAATTGACATTTTCGTAGTCTTTGAAAGACTTTACGGAGGTCATGCAAATGATTCTCCTTCTTCTTAGACTTTACCACCAAGTCATCTACGTAGCACTCCACAATTTGATGCATCATATCTTCAAAAAATTTCTGCATTGCACACTGATACGTAGCTCCGGCATTTTTCAAGCCGAAAGGCATGACTTTGTAACAAAATATCCCTTTAGGGGTATGAAATGCAGTTGCTTCTTGATCTTCAGGAGCCATGTGAATTTGGTTGTATCCAGCGGTACAATCCATGAATGACAAAGCCTCATGACCAGTGGTGGCATCAATCATGATTTCCGTTACTGGGAGTGGAAAGTCATCCTTCGGACACGCCTCGTTCAAGTCGTGGAAGTCCACACAAACTCGTAACTGTCCATTTTTCTTTCGTACTGGCACAATGTTTGCTATCCAAGTAGGATACTTGACTTCGCGAATAAATCCTGCATCAATGAGCTTGTTTACTTCTGCCTCAATTTCAGGAATTAATTCTGGCCTGAAGCGTCTTTGGGACCGCTTTTTTGGACTGACACCTTTTTTGATGGCTAAGCGATGGACAGCGACTTTTGGGTCGAGTCCTGGCATCTCCTTATAACTCCATGCAAATACGTCTTTTTAGTCAGAGAGTAACTTGGAATATTTTTGTTCTTCCTGTTGGTTAAGAAAAGCGCTGACGTAGACAAGGCCCTTCTTGAGTTCCAAGGTTTATCTCTTTTAACTCATCGACGGTGGCTTGCCCCCCATCTTCAAGAGTTTTAGGAGCCTCATCTGTTTCCATCTCCTCGTCACTTTCAGGAGCCTCATGCCATGTGATATGGTTTGAAGAAACAAATTCAACATCTTTTTCATTTTCTTGACTAGACGAACTCCTTTGGTTTGTTAACACTATGACACGACCTTTGGCTTTCAAGGGTGCATGTCCAATGATGTCTACCACCTGTGTACGCCTCATGCGAGATGGGATAACACTTTGAGGTGCGTCCTCGCCTTTGACTTCATTTTTCTCTCTTGTGATGCGACTTAGTACTGACCGTCTTTGTTGTTTATCAATTGAGGTCGATGCACCAAGACGTTTAAAGACAGATGCTTTATTCTTAGAAGATCGAAGATTTTGCAAGGGTGTTTGTATTTTTGACTTCACACCTTCATTTAGCTCGTGTCCACCAAGTTTGTTAAAAACCGATGTATGGTCCTTTACGACAGGAGACTGCAGTCGATCAAAGACCGATATTTTTGACTGAGACACATTATTTTCATCTTCATTTTCTTCAACTTCCTCCGCAGTAATATACTGCGAAGAAGAGGTTGTCCCTCTACGCCGTGCAGAAATTTTGATGGGTGTTGGGGTTTCAAATCCCAAACCTACTTTAGTCGGATGTACCTCAACGCCATACTCTTGCAATTTCTTTTGTGTGTCATTAATTCCATGAGGATCAACCTCAATGACATTGCCCATGGGCGCTGGATTCTCGAAGTCATAACCAGACTTCGCCAAGAGTTTATATGCATTTGGGTCAAACCTACCCTTGTTAAGCCATTTTCTCCTAGATTGATCAACATATTGTGAGGTTGGAGGCTTAGCAATTTGATTGTGATTGGCTCTAGATAAAGGAACAACCACTTCTTGCTTTAAACATTAAAGAGTAGTCTCATCTTTGGCTCTACTTTCATAACCTGACACCCTGCAAAAGGTGACTCCCCTTCCTTACGACGTGATTTAGGGATGTATCGCAGGACTGGAGTCGTTACTGCCTTCTTCGTTGCTTTAATGGGTTGAGCAACAACATCTTCTTTTACCTTTTCCTTGCATTTTTGTTGTTGCATCTCAGTGGTGGCTGACTCGCTAGAGCTTGAAGACGAGGAAATATCACCATTTTTATTTGTACCCCTTTTCCCTGTTGAAGGAATTTTAGATGGCAACATCTCACTTGAGGGTTCCCCATCTTCGAAGAACTTAGCATCGGCAAAGTACGACCGCGTGCTAAAGGGTTTTGACATCCCCATTTATTTTCTTCTCGCCTCCACGATAAAATCTCGACATTGATGGAGGGTTGATGCGACTACCCCATTTTCATGCAACCAAGGTCGTCCAAGCAACATTTTATACGACGTGTTTGTATCTATGACATGGAAGAGAGTAGATGATGTTAACTCTCCCATCACAAGGTCAAGACGTATTATGCCTATGGCACGTTGACTGTTCAAGTTGAATCCTTGGATCATTAGACGACTATCAGAAAGATCTTCCATAGTGATCCCTATCAGTCATGGTGGATTTTGGCATGATGTTGACAACTGAACCTCCATCCACTAAGATACGATTCACTCTCTTGCCGAAAATATAACCAGAAACGAACAAGGGTCGGTTGTGAGGTTTTGAGCCCAACAATAAGTCTTCATCAGTAAAGGCTAAGGAAAAATTACATGACGCGCATTTAGCCGAACTTTCTATTGGCTCTCCAAAGATCCTTCACTTTGTCAAGGTATAGTTCTGGGTGCTGAAGTGCAAGAGCCACTTGTTGACACATTTCTCGAGGCAAATGAAAGATCTGCCTCCATCCCATGCGTGTAGGAAGAGCTTCCAAGATAGCCAATATCTTTGGATCTATCTCCGTCCCTGAATGTTGGACAGTTACTTTGACGGAGATTTCATTTTCTTTAACGAGCTCTTCATCCTCAACAAATGAGGTAGCATTAACAAAGAAACCGTAGTGAAGTAATCTTCAGGAAAGAATTCTTCTAAGGTTACAGGGGTAAGTTGATCCTGTTCAAGCAAGTCAATTGGCAGTACTTACTATTTAGTATGCTTTTTTTACTTTTTCTTTCCTTTCGAGCTTTTTGAGCCCTTTCTTTTTTGATGCTTCTTCTTACGACAAACAGACTTTGGTTGAGGCTTCGACGGTCGTCTGGGCCTCCTTCTAGTGACCAACGTCCACCCTTCATCATTCTCTCCATGTTGGTTTTCAGTTGGGATACTGTGCTCAACAGATGGCACAATATCAACTCGGGAGAACCGGTCGCATCACATGTACAATTATCGGCTCCAAACTCCGAAACCGCCGAGTTTGAGCCTCCCAATAAGAATCTAACATCGCGGAGGCGTGATTAGCTTCAAGAACTTCATCAAAATCCAAGACAATTTTCCCATCCTTTGCAAGTTGCATATTTCTCTCCTTAAGTGTTATACACTTTTCTGTGGGATGACTAATCAACCTGTGATACCGACAGTAGTTAGGATCGGAAGTCTTACCGACCTCTGCTGGACGCTTAGATTCGGGAAACTCAATGACTTTGTTTTCAAGCAAATCATCTAACATCCCTGATAAATCAGAGTCTGGAAATGGATATTTTTTGGCTTGGAGTTCTTTCAAGGTTGGCCTATTTTTCCTAGGTTCTTGCGAAGATGAACCCTTATTCTTTTTCAGTGCCAGCCTTGCTTGAGATCTTGACAGGCGAGGAGGTCGTGATTGACATTGACTCCTTAGTCGAACTTTTGGCAGTCTTGTCAGTCTTCTTAAAATCCTTCTTCTCTTTCTTGTATTCTGAAGAAGTGTTGCTTTTGCCTCTATTGTTGGCAATGGTAAGCTCCATGTCATGAGCTCGTGTAGCCAACTCTTGAAAAGTCCTAGGTTTTATACCTTGCAAGATATAAAGCAAGTCCCAATCCATTCCTTGAATGCACATCTCAACAGCAGAGACTTCAGTTGGGCGATCTTTACACTCTAGACTCAATGCGCGCCAACGATTGATGTAATCGATGACTGGCTCATCCTTCCACTGGTGAGTCTTAGTCAGTTCAGTCATACTGACAATACGTCGAATGCTATAGAACTTGTTCAGGAATTCCTCCTCCATTTGATCCCAACTGTCAATGGATTGTGAGGGTAAATCGTAGTACCGGTCAAAGGCCATGCCTTTAAGGGAACGAACAAATTGTTTGACCAGAAATCATTTGTGGTACCAAAGATTGTTGCATGTTTCCACAAAGTGAGCAATGTGTTGCTTAGGATTTCCTTTCCCATCGAATTGCTGAAACTTGGGGGGTTGATAGCCAAAAGGCATCTGCAGCTTATCGATCCTTTTGGTATAAGGCTTCACATAGCGATGCCTGCCTTGAGAACTTTCTCCAAGTTGATTTTTGACAGCGTGAGCTATCAATAACTCAAGTTGTCGTGCTGTAGGTGGGCGGCGAATGTCTTCACCACTATCCCCTTCACTTTCATCACCTTGTCTTGATGCTGCGTCGCCTTCCTCCGGTTTCTTGTTGAGGGCAGCGATTTGCTCATTTTGGAGTCGAATTTGAGCATCTTTTTCTTCTCCATCCTTCATTAATTTTTGGAGTAGGCTATTCATTTCAAAGAAGTTGTTCCTCAACCTGTCTTAGCCGAGGTCACCATAATGTGGCCAGTGTTCGATTGTGAAGACAACAAGGGTTCCTCTAAGTCGAAAATCGTTAGAGGTGATGAGATAGCAATATCATCACTTGTTTCATTGTCACTCTCGACATTGAGTGGATCAAAGAGAGGGCTAGTGTGATCGGGCAGCCTGTCCGACTTATCAGATGAGAGTTGCTTCCATATTTGAGAAGCAATGAATGATGGCTCGTGTTCAGCCAAAGCACTTGAGCCAAACACGGGGGTTTCAAGCTCCTTGTGTGAATCAGACCTGATCGATGATTCAGCAGCAGCAGGCTTAAAGAGTTTTCTCTGCCTGGTAGGAACATTTGCAGTTCGAAGCTTAGCAACGAAGAAGAAAAAAGCAGCCTTTTTCATTCCTCTAGTGCGAAAACCAAGAGTCATGTCATCCATAAAGTCACCCAACGTTACAGATTTTCGTAGGGTGTCGGCAGAGTTTTCAGAAGATTGAGAGATGTTCTTGCTTGAGGCCATTTCTCAGGTTGTTGATGATGACGAAACAGAGATGAGAGGCAGAGATAGTCCCACCGAGCGTGCCAAAATTTGTATACACAAATTTCGACTCAAAATAATAAGACAAGAAACAAAGTAATAAAGAAATTTTATTTCAATAAATGTACTCGAGTACAATCTCTCGTAAAATGGTTTATAATG
Organism: Beta corolliflora; assembly: GCA_947648045.1. Classification (NCBI taxonomy): domain Eukaryota; kingdom Viridiplantae; phylum Streptophyta; class Magnoliopsida; order Caryophyllales; family Amaranthaceae; genus Beta; species Beta corolliflora. The sequence goes on from CANSZD010003807.1 coordinate 247,272, forward strand.
AAAATAAACTAAGTCTTCGATTTACGTTCACGGGGGAGAGTAACACGTGTTGATGTCAACTTGGATTTGAGTGTAGATGGACGTTTTGTCAACGTCAACCTGAGTTTGAGTGTGGGATGACGTTTTGTAAACGTCAACCTGAGTTTGAATTTTGTTTGAGTGTATTCGAATGAGGGCTGACAAAAGCTTGAATCTCAGTCGATTGTGTTTGAGTGTATCTGAACATTCGGCACGAATTTTATGTGCTTGTTGACTATTTGCAGAGAGAATTCCAAGAGAATTTTATGAGCTCTTAAGAATAATGATTTTCTGGTCCCCTCAACTAAAGGAGGTGAGGTCTATTTACAGGGAATGGAGATCCCTTCATGGACTTGGTAGTTTATGGGTTTGGGCCCGTTTATGACTTGGAAGTCTTTTTTTTACCTTTGTCATTTGACCATCTTATTTGGACTAGTAATATGGACTGGCTCAAATATTTTACAACCCAAATTATATTTGTTTAATTTGGATATCTTATTTGAGTGGGCTAAATTAATTAAATTGGGCTAATTATATTTATTTTAGCTCAATAATAATTAATCTATTTTAATATAAATACTAATAAATTTTTAGTGTCTACAATAGTATCAGAATATTATGTCTTAAGGAACCTGTCTATTAAAGTTCTGACTTATCCACATGTAACGGATCTTGAATGTTATGTTCTTTGCTGAACCTAGCTATAGAACCTTTAGTGAAAGTAGTTTTGTCACCCCCCTTCTCCTCTGCCATCTCATGCTAGCTGTAGGACACATATCCAACACGTATACGAACATGATTCACTTTCTTTGAGAAGGGAAATTTGATACTTCTTTAGATGTAAACTTTATCTTCACTTTAAGACATAGTTTGAAATTGAGGACTTGAAATTCTCTGTGAAACTTAATTGGTGGTGCTTTTTCTAGTGCTCTAATTGTGAAACTTCTTTTGTTGGAAATTTATGTTTTTCTGCTAATTGGGGTTTGTGAAGTAGTATATCAGTATGTAGTGGTTGATGCTTGATTTGTATGTTTCACAGAAGACTCAAGAAGAAAAGATGTTAGATGAAGGGACTACACAAGAGTCACGAAAACATGTAAGGGACGATGATGAAGATATGGAGCTTATTCTAGTACTAATAGGTTTTATAATGATAGTATAGTTGGCGCATGGTATGGTCAAAAGTATAGGGTGAAGGAGGTAATATAGAATGAGCATGAGCATGAGCATGCCTTAACAAGAGGTACATGGATGAACACATTAAAGAATAATAGAATTTGTCGAGAGCAATTACGACATGACGTACGTTATTTTGAGAAATTATGTCATATGTTACAAACTAAGAGAGGTTTAGTGACTACAAGAAATGTTACGGTGAATGAGATATTTGCTTCGTTTCTTCATATTTTTGCACATGATTTGAAAAATAGAACAATACAAGTTATTCTTGCTCGTTCCAGAGAGACCGTGAATCGTCAATTCCTTATAGTCCTTCGATCAATTTTAAAGATTGGAAAGCAATATATCAAGCAAGTAGACCAAACCACTTGTTTTGCCAAGGATAATAAGTGGAAATGGTTCAAGGTAATATCAATATAACATATAGTTTTAACGATATAGATTTCTTATTTATTTAATAGGCTAGTTTTTTATTATGAAATCTAATGTAGGGTGTGATTGGAGCTCTTGATGGGACACACATTAAGATGATGGTTCTTGTAGAGGATCGTCCTTGCTATTGAGATATAAAGGGTGACATTAGATCATGTTTAGCATATCAAGCCGTGGTGGACAAGTTAAGGGTTGGATTGAATAAATCTATGACTGTAGATCATGTTAAGAACCGAATTAAGGTTTGGAAGAGGCATTATGCTACCATTACTGAAATCCCTGCTTACATGAATGAAGAAATAAAGATGGTGGTGATCCCTGGAGAAGAGCTTAATGCGTGGAATGTGTACTGTCTAGTATGTTATTATGCTTTGTATTTACTGAATCTGTTTCTAGCTTCTTAGGTTGCTTCATGTTTCTTGTTTCTTGAGAGCTGCTGCCTTTCATGTTATACGGTTCTGCATCATTAGACATATAAGCTATGTTTTTCTGCCACTGTGTGGAATGTGGTCTCTGCTTTGTTAATTTGCAAAGTTTATTTTTATATACGAAATTGTGCTGGAGTTTCTAAAACCTACACTAGCTGATTCTGGTGGGTTTCTTTTGCAGTTAAAATTTTCAGTGGCATCTCTATGTTGTTTTGATCTGCGTGCCATTGTTTGTGTTGGTATCTCATGTGTGTGTTTAGTTTAGTTGTACTATCTGCTTTGTTAATTTGCAAAGCTCTACTACCACCATAGGGTAAATTTCATTTTTAATACCATTGCCCAAGTGTCTTTTGCAAGGATATTACCTGTGATGGGATATGAGAAGGGTCAGATATGTGTGTGTAGCTTGAACCTTGCTTGTGTAGGTGTTCATTTAGTTTATTGAGGTATAAACTACCCTGTCGGATTCTTGCATGATAAGTTGGCAACATATTTTGATTAAGAGAGGACAATGTGGCACTGAACTCCCTTAAATATTTGTTTAAGAACAGGATATCATCGTTTCAGGTGGTTGAACTCCTTTTCATTATTTTTGAGTGTTTCATTTTGCTGCTTTAACATGCAGGAAAATCCCATGCCTCTGCTATCTAAACAAGTGTATCGAGAATTGGGGCGACATAGTTACTTTGTTCGCTTAGGATAGAGCAACCGGTGATGGGGCTGAGCAACACGAGGAGTCCGCTGCTGCTATGGACACTGAAACTAAAGGGGCGAGTACATCCGAGACTTCTTCTAGAGGTTCAAAAGGGAGATCGTCTAGCAGATGTCGTTAGTAGCTTTGCGGAGTCTTTCAAGGAGTATGTGAGTAAAGCACAATGCCCTCCGAAACCAAGTTCCCAAGAGATCTACAATGTAGTCTCTAGTGTTCTTGGGATTTCGCGTCAAAAAGTGCTGAAGGCTGTGACAAGGTTCATGAATAGGACGGTAGATGAGTTCGCTATGCTAAAACATTTATCGGAGGAGTAAAAGTTAGAATTGATTTTATTATGTATTAGTGATTAGTAGTTTTATTTCGGTGGTTGTAGAGATTGAATTACAATCCTAAACTTTAACTTGGTTTGCCAAACAGTATTAGAATTTGATATTCAACATTTGAAATTCTACGTATTCCCAAACAGCTTATTAGAATTTGAAAGTCCAAATTTGAAATTCTTAAGTTTTCCAAACAATGGACTTGGAATTGAATTCCCTAAATTGAAATTCGGAATTTGAATTGAACTATTTGACATGAAATATGTTTATCTAAATGCAACCTTAAGTACTTTCATTTACGTTGGTTGTATTCATTGTTATTATTTGATAATATTTTTATGGTTTTTTTTCATAAGCTGATTTTAAGGGTCTTTGATCCTTCCTAACATGTAATAATTGCTTGGAAGAGTATAAGATGAGTCAATCAAAACACCTACACAATATCAAAGTCGCTCACTTTATAATGTGACAACAAGTTATGAGGCCCGGCTAGCCCCTGTAGTTAATATTTTCATTTATTAATGCTTGACTTTAAAATGATAACACTAATACCAATTGGCCTAAGTGGTTAAGACTTTTAGATATATGATTGAACTTGGGGTCACGGGATCAAGTGCCCAATACTATGCAATTTCTATTTTTTTTTATTGTACAAAGATTACAGTTAGATAATGCCATTGGGAAGAGTGTCGCCCGTTGCCCGTTTTTTATTTAAGCGCTTTTAATATATTTGTATAGATTGTTTTTAAGAGTTAAGTTTAGCTAAGCGAAAACACCTTCACAATATCAAAAATTCCCTCACTACACCATATTTAAAATCTGGTAAACAATTTAATTAGCTAACAAAATGTACTTATAAAGTATTATTGTTTTATACATTCGGCACATACTATTACTACACCCTTCGATAGAATACAAATTTTCTTAAATTCCTAAATTAGATCAATTAGGCACAATAACCTTGTCTTGAGAAAAAATGGCCCTAATTGTCTTCGCTTTTCTTCAAAAAAATATTAAAGAATAAAATAACGTTTTTATACAGGACATCTACATAATTTATGTACCACATTGCTAGACCACTTGGTTATGTACTAGATTACAACTAAACTAGGCGAAGAGGAGTACACAGCTCGAGAACTAGGGAGATCAATCCACTTCAACTCAAGTTCAATTTCCCCACATTCAACGTTGCGAAGTCGGAGGAACATGTTTTGGGTGACTTCACCGTCACTGAAGATTATGGAGCTGTCCTCCGTGATGCAATTTAGCCTGTTTGGTTTGAGTTGTGTGAGAATGGTCCCGTCTTCAATGCCTTCAAGATTCAACTTCACTGCCTTTAAGAACGGTCTCATATCAACATCTGCCTCTCCCATTCTATCGTCCGACGAGAATCTATCGTAGTCATAAACGTACTGAATTGAGAAGGAGAAGAGCAAGAGTTAGTTAACATATATATTAGGTGCAATTGCAATCATCAAGAACAAATATGGGCCTCTTATATTAGGAGATAGTTTGGTGATAGGAGGAGTAATCCAAAATTTTGTGCCAAAAAGAGCGGGTTTTTAGGCCAAAATCAGGTCGGGCCGAAATTTAAACTAAAAAGGAATTTTCGGATTGCCCAAAGCCCGTCCCAAAGCAAAAAAAAAAGTCGAAAAATTCTGCCCATGCCCGGGGCAAATTCGGGCCGGGCCGAACCCGCAGGCCGGGCTAATTTGATCAGATCGAACACCTTAACATAATCGAACCCAAAAGGGTCTCTAGAGTCTAGAGGGGACTTTTTTAACAAATTGTTATTCATGGAAAACCATTTTACATGTCTAGCCACTTGATCATATTGCTAGCTAGTATTTCTGATTCAAAACTATATATATTTCTCTATCAAAATGTTATTCATGGAAAATCATTCTAAAAGCTCAACATACTTACAAGTTTAAGTGGTTCATCTGGATTAGTAACACAAAGAGTAAGGTCTTCATTCCATACAGGAAATAGAGAGTTCATCATGGTACGGGTCTTGAGTTTCTGAAATAATTACAAAAAGACAACATAAGTTAGTTTCAATATACCATCTATATAAGTTCATAGTAATTCAATTACAATACATGTATTGTCTAGTAATATATGAGTAGGCTACCTGTTGACCAAGAACTACTTTGACGTAAGGATCACTGCTCCTAACATCACGAATGGCGAGATCAATACCACGTTTGATTCGAACTCGAAGAGCACCCATTGAGTTTCTTATGTGATTCGCCATTTCTTTTCTTCTTTCTGCTTGCTGCTATGGAGACACGAATAGATCAATAAAGAGAAGAAACGAGAGTTTGTTTCAACTGTGGGAAGTTTATGAACTATGTAGAGAAAGAAGATGAACCGTTTATTTATAAGCATGTCATAAAGAGAGAAAGAGATTGACAAGTTGGTATGTACTATGATGTAACTCTGACCAAGTCTCTAGAACTCCAGCATAGACCAAGTTGTTTTGATTATCTTCTTGGTGATGGGAGGATACTATCGCGGGTAAGTCCAAGAGATTGACGAGTATAAAGTCATAAAACTGGAGATTGACTAGTATAATGTCACAATACTGTTTTAAAGAAGAAGTAAATGATAAAAGAATACCGTTTTTGTTGGGAAAGCTTTAGCGATCATCTTAAAGATGACCACCAAAGTCAAAGCAACAAGTTTGCAACCACACATTTTCCCAATTCATTAAACCCATTAATCTTCATCTTATCCTGTTATTTCTAGAGAAAAAAAACACTAGTTTCATAAATCTAAAACCAAATTCTAGAAACACCCATATTATTATCTGCAAATATCGAGATTCTTGCTTTTAGTATAAGAATCCGTGTCGCCGACCCATATATAAAGCCCAAATGGAAATTCCTATTATAATTCAAGCGTAGACGTATTCCTAAGCCTCTCAATCTCTTCCTTCTCCTTCAGCACCGCGTCCCTATCTTCCCTATCTCGCTTAATCGTCGCTATCTCTGTCAGAGTTTCTCCTATAGCAAGACAAGCACTTGATTCATTTTGATTTCTGGGTTTGAATTAGTCAGCTTCTTCTTCCTATGAAAGTATCCTCTTTTATAAAAGTAAACTGATCAATATCCTCTTTTAATTTGTTATAAAAGAAACACCATTTATTTATAAAGTAACCCCCTTTTATTAGTAAGAGTAACCTCATCCGTCAGGGTAACCACATTTGTTCATACGAGTAACTTTATTTATGCATAAAAGTGTACTCATCAGTATCTCCTTTTGTTTATAAAAATTAGCCCATTTGTTTATAAGAGTAACTCCCTTTAATTGTCATGCGTAAAATTAAAAATATTATATGAGTAACCCTGATTAATTTTTGGAGTAACCTCGTTTAATCATATGAGAAAGTCATTTAATCATACATTTAATCATACGAAGACACCATTTAATCGTACGATCGAGTAACCCCAATTGTTCATAGGGGTAACCGTATTTATTTATACGAGTAACCTCATTCGTTCACAAAAGTAATCAATTAGTATCCCTTTTATTGTTATAAAAGTGACCCCAACAGTTTATAAGAGTAACCCCCTTATTTGTGGGGTAAAGGGAGAAGGGAACCATATATAAAGAGAATTTTGGCGTAACATTAAGAATAATATGTGAGTATTTCTTTTTATTATTCGGAGTAACCTCGTTTAATAACATGAATGACCGCGTTTAATATTATGAGTAACCCTATTTAATCATAAACGAAACCTCATTTAATTATACCAGTATTTATTCATATCAGTAACCCAATTATTCACAAAAGTAACCACATTTATGTATACGAATAACCCCATTAATTTTAAAATAAATTCAAATTCCTTTGAAAATGTGATTAGACGCCTAGAAATTATAGAATTGGACTAAGTGGAAATTATGATCTAACCTAAAACTCCCAAGATGCCACTTTGTAACACCACAATTATTCTCCCTATTTTAAAAACACTCTTTGAATAAATAAAAGAGAATTACTGCCATGTGAGAAAACGATTCGACTTACTTTAAATTTTGCAGCGTAAAATAATAAAATATTTCGAACCAAACAAATAAAGTCAACTCAAAGTACTTACATCTTGGAACCAATATGGCCCACCAAACCAAACTAGATCAACTAACAAAGTCAAGAACTAAGTCAAACCATGTGTAACCATAATCAACTCTAGAGCTTAAGACGTACAAATCCCAAAAAATACTTAAGAAACTTTAAAGCAATCCAACCAACAATATATAAAAATAAATAAACCAAATAGCTACACTTGTACTCCCATGCAGTCTAATAATAAATAACCAAACAACCTACCATGATACTATGGAAGTAAAAACAAAAGTCATGCTATGCGGGCAAAACATATAATACTAGAGTAAGATAGGACTCCGCTACTAACTTAATTAATTAGATTGATCAAGCATTGAACAAGTTATCCAAACCAAAACCAGTCTTCAGCAACAGGTGCGACTCTGTGCCCCCAGAACCAATCGATGACAACGAAATTATATATGGAAGACACACACTGTGATCATACAGTCTTCAAAAATCCATGGGTTACCACCATGTGCCCCAACTCCTAGCATTTACTCCAGACGTGCACAAATCTAGAGTTTTTATTGCTCATTCTCTTTCACTTTAAGTGATTAATTGATTAAACATTAACCACTAAATAAAACTAACATGCAAAAAACAAAACCAACCACAACCAATACACAAAGAATATATATTTTATCTTTGATTAATAAAATTGATCAAACTCCCTAAAAAAATTGATCAAAAATTAACCACTTCCACAACCACTAATTTTTTTCAATCCAAGTTGTTGAATAATCAATAATAACCAATGTCATTAAGACATACCTTTCCACTAACTCCATCATATATACGCGATTGTGAAAGAATAATAAAATAGAATATAATACTACGATTAATTCCAAGAATCCACATTTACCTTACTACATATAATAAATATTAAACATGAATTATAATATACCATTAAATCCAATAACCACATATACCAATCATAGGCGATAAATAAACATGATTAATAAATAACCAAACCTCCTATATGCTTGTATCAACAATCTATAGAATAATATAATAGATAAAAGATCACATTTTCCACATAACAATCACAGAACATGATATTTCGCCGCAAACAATCTTACCAAAGAACTATCAAAGTTTCCTAAGCATGATGCTAAGTTGCAAAACTAATCCTAGTACATGATACTACGTCCATAACTTTTAGACATTCATGCACCTCATATAAACTATCCTTTGTGCCACCTTGGTGCACTAAAGTAACTTAAGAAGTATTCTTCTCCTACAAGTAAAGATAATAATAATTAATCACTACTATAATAAAATTCTAGCACTTATAATAATACTCAAAAACTCTCTAAAACCTTTTAAAATCATTCCATTAACCTTAAAGTTTCAACCTTTAAAACTATAAACATAGTAGTAAAGTTTTACTCCTTAAAATCCCATAAAAATTCATAATTCCACACTTTATAAACCCTAAAGTTTAAACCTTCAAATCTAGAATTTAAAACTATTTATATTATAATTTATACTACATAAATTATAATCTAGTTATAATAATAGGCTAACAATAATGAAACCATAACAATACTAGGCCAGCCGATAGAGCAATTTCTGAACATGGTGTATTAGGTTAAAAACAAATATTGCAGTGCTAATTAAATTCTAACGAACATTTAATCTTTGTTTTTAACATTGCATTGTTTCTTAAACATTTTGAGGACTTTAAAAGAAAATTAAATTTGGTTCATATTTTCAAAAATCAAATGTTAGTCTAGTGGGACAAAAATAAGAACATCGAGTTCATTAAAATGTATATCTGGTCTTCATTTTTGAATATTTTATGTTAAGTAAAAAAAAAAACATATGTATGTTATAGCGCTAATTATTATAATTCTAGATTCTAAATGCACATTGTATCTTAATTTTGGACATTGTGTCCTACGTAAAAGAAATTATGTATCGATATTACATAAGAGAATATATTCGATTTGGGTTCCCTTATTAAAAATCAGGACGATCATGTTTGTTTGACTTAATATTCATTTTATTGAACTTGATGTTCATTTTTGTGCCAATCTTATAACCACTCTCACACAATTTTTTTATTATTAGTATTTTGTTGGTCATCTGTGCACCATTTAATAATTGGCAAAAAAAACAAGCAAAGCGATTACTTTAAGAGTTTATTGCTACTACTTTGATTATTAATATCTCAAATTTTGTATTTGTAAATATCATAAAAAGTTTATTTTGTGAAAATATCTTATGACTTGTGCGTTGCACGGTTGTGACTTATGACTTATTTATAATAATTAGTAATATTGTTATTATTTCCCTAGAATTGACACTATAATAAAACACATACATTGCTTAGGATAATTCAATTAACTTTAACTAACTATTATTTGCTCAAGTTTATCTCAGACTCGCTTCAAACTCATGTAAATCTTTTAACTTTATTCCTAATATTCAATTTAAATATCTACATCATTGTTGTTACATATAAAAAAATTATATTGCTACTCGATGACATGGTGTTCAAATGTAAGCAAGTGAGCAAAATATATGCTTATAATGAATATTGATAACATTAATTAAGAGGCTAAACTAAAACCCAAATTGTTTTGATTTAATTAATTACATATGTTGTGATATTTATATGAAATTCATGATGTGAAAATAGACATACTAATTGAAGAAAGATATAAATGAAAGACCATCTTAAAAAAAGATTACTTTTAAAAGTTGTTACTTGTCTATATATAGTGATCATATAATGGTAAATAGTTATTGCTAATTATATAAATTCTGTAATATATCTAAGTCAAGATTTCCTATAAGCATCTCCCCCCTCCACTTTATTAAAATTTTTAATTTACATATTCTATAATAAGTTTCTATGTTGTGTTGTTAGTTGAAACTCTTTTTTATATAAACATATATAATTTAATTAATTTTAATGTAATTTAGATCACTCAAAAAGGGAAGTTTTATTTTCATGGTTCAATAAAGAGTACTACTTACATGTGATGACCTTATGTACTTTTTAAATTATTAAAACAAAAACATTTGATTCAACCTATCAATAAGAATTTCGATAAATTAATGCATAATGTTTGCCAAATAATAACATTAATATATTATATTGTAAAATATTAATGAAAATAAAGGAGAAAACAAAATTGCGTTTTTCTATATTAATACGCAATTTTGTTTTCTCCTTTATTTTCATTAATATTTTACAATATAAAAGTGTATACATGACTATTTTCATGACTAAACTACAAAATTACCATGATATAGTCCATGATTTTGAAAATTAGTCTTTATCTGTCAAATCTATATTTGTTATTTATCGACATGTGTTACTTTCAATATAACTTTAACAAGTGTGTATCTTAATGTAAATGTGACACGTGCATTTTGAAGATCCTAAGGAATATAGCGATCTAGTTATAGCATTCGTCCGAAAAAGACATCAAGCAAGATTAATAAAACTTGTTTTCAAGAGATACAATAGCGTTTATTTTGGTAGAAATTTCTATTTAAATAATATGTGCTTGAAGACATAAGAAAAAACATTATGGACGAATGTTGCTTCAATTTGTTTAATTTACTGGCAAAGATATTATCTGATGCTTATAGGATGAACTTAAAATATAAAAAAACTCAAATGGACCCGGTGCACACTAACTTAGTGTGCACCGGGTTGGTAATTGATATTAACTTCATATAGTGAGTTCTACAGAGATATAGTGAAACTTATACACGATATAGTAGATTTTATTAACGGAAAACATAAAGTGAAATTATATGCAATATAATGGAGGAATTAATTAAAATATTTTAACATACAGGAAGATCTAAGTTGCATAGTATATATCATGACACGTGTTCTAACATATGGAATGATTTTGCATGATATAGTGAATCTGAATGATATAGTGAGTTTATGCTTGATATAGTGTGTGTTTGAATGATATAGTGAGTTTATGCATGATATAGTGTGTGTCTGAATGATATAGTGAGTTTTTGTATGATATAGTGTGTGTGTTTGAATGATATAGTGAGTGTGTCTGAATAATATAGTGAGTTCCTGCATGATATAGTGTGTGTCTGAATGATATAGTGGGTTTCTGCATGATATAGTGGGTTTCCGCATGATATAGTGGATTGTTCAGTAATGATACGTTCTTTTGGCCCGGTGCACACTAATGTTAAGGTGAACCCGGTTCACACAAGTCAGATTGCTTAAAATAAAACGTGAAGATCTTATTTAGTCATATTAAGTTATCTTGTAATGCGCATTATGATCATATACTTATTCTAGATCCTCTTGATCGTATCACCTTAGGATACCAATATTTTTATGTCTATAAAAGGTACTTTAATATTTTTCAAAAATGATATAAGAAAGCTTCTAAAATAAATCAGAACACCCTTTAAATAATACTCTTGGCTTCTCTTAATTTGTCATATAAATGATAATGGCAATATTCAGGTTATTAATGGAAAATTGGGTGTAATTATTATTATTATAATCATCATCATCATCATTATTATTTTGATCAGGAGAGATAATTGGTCCGAATACCAGCCCATGTCAGACTCGGTACAAGGCTAAATAGCCCAGAGGACAACAGGCCTAATGGCCCATTGCCAATGCAAGAGAATTTCCTAACATATTGTTGGGATGAGGATTTGAACCCTAGGCAAAGCCTTGGAATTTGGGATGGTACTCCATTGAGCTAAGACCCCTACCTCACAAATTGGGTGTTACAATATTAATTACCATACCTTTAACCTTACCAGTAATTGTATTTACAAACTTTTTTTAATTTTGAAAATTATAATTTAATTAGCACTTCCTCTATTATTTTATAACTAGTTTTTGAACCAATGCAAATTGTACTGGAAATTTTTTGTTCAATTAATATTAACATACTTAATATATTGAATAAATATCTGTAATTGAACATTGTTTCGTCTACTTGTCCGACAAGTAAGCTAATAGATCTTGAGTGTTCTTCTGTTGGAGACTTGTGCCACAGATGTCTGAATCAACTTAGTCCAAGCCTGAGCTTCGTTCCCGAACCTGCAAAAAGGGACCCACCCTGGAGGTTTGGGTGGTGGCTCCCCCTCCGAAGCTTAAGTCAGATATCAGGTGTTTGTAAGAGAAAGGTAATTCTAGAGAGAGAAAGTGAGAGAGTAGTTTTACAGAGTAACTTTGCACTGTTTGCATTGAATGATCTTTCTTCTGATTTCAGGGGTATTTATAGTGATAGCAAAATGACAGCTAACCTTAAAATATGACCTAGAATAGTGGCTGCTGATTGGCTGAAGAATCAGATCATGACACGTGGCAGGCCATGATTTGGGAGGGTTTATCAACCACTCACCTGCAGCCACCTCACAGGGCTGGCCTCTGACTTCCTCTTTGGGCCAGAAAAGCTGCTGGAGGACCAACCAATAGAGGACACAAAAACTACCTTAGGGAGCTTAGCCAAGTCTTGTTATCTGATCAGACAAAGGCTGAGCCCTTCCCAAGGGTAGTAGTTAGTAAGCAACATCGGGGCAGGTTGAGGATTCCCCATGATGATCCTTTGGTTGTAGAAATAAAGATAGCAAACTTGAGAGTAAGAAGAATTCTGATCGACACTGAAAGCTCGACGGATATCATCAGCGCTGACTGCTTGTCCAGATTAAAATTTGATGAGAAGAACTTAGTTCCCGTTCACCATCCCATCATAGGGTTTGGGGGAGGAGTCATCCACCCAATGGGAACTGTTACTTTGCCCGTTCAAGTAGGAGAAAAGGATGCCGCTAGAACTCTGTTTATCAAGTTCTTAGTGGTCCGAGATTTGACAGCCTACAACGTCATTCTTGGGCGACCAACTCTGAATCATGTCAAAGCCGTGATAGTAACTCACCTGATGTTGATGAAGTATGAGTGTGATGATGGCCAGATTGGCTCATTATATGGGGACCAGCAGGTGGCTAGGGAGTGTTATCTGACTACCCTCAAGCCGTCATCATGGAAGATATGCCATGAAGATCAAACGAAGGTTGCTGGTGAAAGGAAAACGTCTGAAATAGAGAAGGATAAGATGAAGGTGGTTAGCGAGAGGAAAACGTCCGGGTTAGTCAAGGACTGATGTGACCAAGTTATGTGCGATTATAGAGTGTTAAGAAGTCCATTTTACTAAGGCTTAAGGTTTAAGAAGGAGAGTTTTACTCATCTATACCTTAGTGTGGAGAAGAGGGAGTTATGATGAATTAGCGATATTAGAGGAGATTTAAGGATATTTTGTGGTTATATGTGTTTATGATCATTTACAGGTGGATTTTCATCCCGTGTTTGCGATCCATTCAACATAAAAAGATCACAAAGTTCTTTGGAGTCTAGAGTTATATGGTGGAGGCATCCAAGTTCATCCTCTTTGTGGCTCTACGGCATTGTTTGCCCACCATAGGCGTTGAAGAGCCTACCTCGGGCGCGTGTGGAGAAGGTCGGATCCTGGGCAGTAGAGATTGCCCGAGCTGGGCACCACACTCCCACGGCCCGCGCATTTCGAGCCGCACAGGATCATGTCAGCATCGCATGCCCGACTCGCGCGCAAGACATGCCTGAGTCGCGCATATCGAGTGAAGGCGTGACATTGACAGCGTTGAGTGCCCGACTCGCGCATAGGCAACGCACGACTCGCGCACTTCGAGCGAAGAATGCTGTTAGGCAGCAGCGAAGGCCCGAGTCGCGCGCCTTAGATGCCCGACTCGCGCACTTCGACGCGGCTACGACTCTTCGGCAGTTTTCAGCTTTCCTTAGGTTTTATTAATGAGAAAAAAACGTTTTGTTGGATGGCTTGGAATTTCTGGACTGAATTAGAGAGGATAGAGAGAAGAACCCTAATCCCTATTTTCTCCCTTTTTGAGTTTCGAATAATTAGTTTGAAGATTTGCTGGATGGATGCTATGTCGATTGTTGCCTAAATCTAGTCTTGAGAACGGTTAATCAAGCTTCGGTCTATTATTGTGAGGTTTCTCTTTGTTAACTTTTTCTTAATTATAATTGTGATTTCTTGATTTTAATCTATGATTGTGGTATGTATTGCTAGGAGTACTACTAGTTTATACATTCGATTTATCATTTGCTAGGATTTAGAATTGATGCCGATTCATCTGTTATTCTTTCATGAGTAGCAATCTAGGGTTTGATTAATCACTAGACAAATCACAAGTTCCAATTTGAATATGTTGTGCTAGCAATTTGTTAATTGGCTCATTGTTTCCTAGTTCGTTGATGTTCTATTGATTTGAATTTAATCTCTGATTAGATTAGATTAGATTAATCTTTAGTCCAAGTTTTATGATCATCTGATTGTGATTGTTTAACGGTACTTTTGAGGGAAAGGAATTTGATTTCCAACTTTGAGTAATTAAGAGTAAAGTTACACATTTGAGAAACCAATGATCAATAGTACGAATCGAAGTGGCCATTAACCGAACTCAAGATTCTTCTCTTCTTGATTACATTACTTTTTGATTGTTCTTTAGTTCTTCATATTTAGTTATTCAATTCTTTAATCCCAAAACCCCCATTTGATCTATTATAAGCACGAGTTAGTCCCCAAGTCTCTGTGGCTTCGACCCTGCTTGCCACTTACATTTATTTGTATTGGAAAGAATGAAAATAAACTTTTATCTTTGGTAGCGCGTACGACCGCGTCCCACCAAACTTTGGCGCCGTTGCCGGGGACTTGGCAATTACTAAAACGTGTTTATTGTAGATTGTGTTTTGAAATTTTACTTTTTGATTAGTATATGGTTGGCACCCGTGCTACTAACCAAGATTTTGTGGATTACGATCCCGATTTAGAATTGAATCTTTTCAGGTTGCGAAGGGAATTGAGAAGAAATTTTCAAGAACTTCCATTTGCATTGAATTTAGAAGAAGAAATGCCACCTAGGGTGGAGACTCGTACTTTGAGGGAGCTCACCGCTCCTAATCTTGATCAGCAACCATTATGTATCACTTTCCCAACACCGGAAGCAGGTACCACTTTCGAGCTCAAGTCAGGGCTCATTCATCTATTACCATCTTTTCATGGGCTCAGTGGTGAAGACCCTAACAAGTTCCTATCCGAGTTCCATGTTGTGTGCTCAAGCATGAAACTGAGTAATGCCACGGAAGAGCAAGTTAAGATGAGGGCATTTCCTTTTTCTCTTAAGGATACGGCCAAAGATTGGCTATATTATCTTCCCCCGGGGTGTATCTCCAGTTAGTCGGAGATGAAGAAGCGGTTCCTTGATAAATATTTCCCCGCTTCAAAGTCATCCACACTCAAGAAAGAGATCAGCAACATAGAGCAACGATATGATGAACCTTTGTATGAATATTGGGAGCGTTTTAAGAGGCTATGTGCAAGCTGTCCGTATCATGGATATAGTGAGGAAGATTTGATCTTATACTTCTACAATGGACTTTATGATGATGATGTGCGGATGATTAATGCAGCTAGTGGTGGATCGATCATAAATAAGACTCCAGCGAACGCTAGAGCTTTGATAGAGGAGCTTTCTGAAGGCTCCAGACATTTTAGTAGGCGATCCCCCCACAAGAAGGTGAATGTGAGTAGCTCAAACACGCAAAATCCCAAACTTGAAGAACAGGTTCAAGCTCTTACCTCACTAGTAAGAGAACTCATTGTTAAGGGACACACACAACAAGTTAAGGTGTGTGGGATATGTGCTTCAGATCACCCCACTGATTATTGCCCACAACTTCAAGAGGGGTCAAGTGAGGAAGTCAACGCTCTTGGTTTTCAAGGCTCAGGGAATCAAAGGAGATATGATCCTTATTCCAACACATACAATCCTGGTTGGAGAGATAATCCGAGGTTGAGGTATGGTAATGAGCAAGGTAACCAACAACCCAATCATCAACCGCAACAACAGTTCATGAGACCCCAAGCTCCAGTTCAGGGTCATCATCAGGGTCAGAATTCGGATATGAGGCAAAGTTCTACAATGTCTACTGAAGATATGCTCAATGCCTTAACCAAGAATGTGACCACCATGCAAGGGAATATGGTACAGTTTAAAGAGGAAACCCGCTCTAGTATAAGGAATTTGGAAACACAGATGAGCCAGGTTTCGAGTGCAGTGAGCAGGCTAGAGGCTCGTGAATTGGGAAAATTACCCCCCCAAACAGAAGTAAACCCAAAGAAGAATGTGAGTGCTATCATGATAAGGGGTGATACACAGCTGACCCAGGGAGAGAGCATGGTTGCAAGAAAGAAGGAAGTTACTTTACTTCCAAAGCATCGACCTCCCCCACCTTTTCCAGAAGCTTTGCGGGCCGATAGAAGGTATGAGAGCAACAAAGGTATATATGAGGCCGTACGCGGATGTGAGGTAAGTTCTCCTGTTTTACCCAACATAGAGAAAACTAGTGAGCATGTTTCTGCTATTTCTCATAATGCACTTCCTCCCAAATATGATGACCCAGGCATGTTTACCATCCCTTGCACTATTAATGACGTTGGTATTCCTAAAGTTATGTTAGACTTAGGTGCTTCAATTAATGTGATTCCATTTTCACTATATGAGTCTTTAGCGCTTGGCCCTTTGCATGCAACGAACGTCATAGTGCAATTAGCTGACGGATCCCACTCTTATCCCAAGGGTAAGGTCGAGGATGTGTTAGTTCATGTTGGTAAACTTCAGTTTCCTACTGACTTTTATGTACTGGACATGGAGTCTGATTGTCATGTTTCTCCTGTTCTTTTAGGGAGACCGTTTTTGAAAACATCCAGTACAAAAATTGATGTTGGTGCGGGGTCATTAACTGTGGAATTTGGGGGACATTTAGAAGCATTTGGTATTCATGAGTCTAAAAATTCCCTAGCGACTGAACATCCATCATGCTTTGTGGGTACTATTCAGTCCATAGAGTGTGATACATATGATACCAGTGAAGGACATGAGTCATTGGAGGTAGTGAGGTTGCAAAAACATGAGAGACCACCTGATTTACTGCATAATTTTACACCGTTATCACTAACGCTAGCTGTGCAGGAAGTTATCTCATCAAACCTACAGGTACAAGTGTTGGAACAAGGAGTAGAACCATCCCCGGACTGATTGTGGGAGGTATAAGGTCGAGCTAACGACTTTAAACTAGCGCTACTCGGGAGGCAACCCGAGCCCATTTTTTTTTTCTTCGTTTTTTTTTTCTTTTCTATTTTTCTTCCTTTTCTTTTCCCTCTTACTCTTCAACCTAATACTCCATCACAACAAATTATCCTTCACCCACCCTTCCCCCTCTTGCTTCCCGAGCTATAATTCAAAATACTTTTAGTCAATCATAATCCAACTTAAGCCAAAATACATCCAAAAACCTTTGAGAGGTGTCCATTTGAGAGACGTTGGTGAAATTGGAGGGTCGAGATTGATGAAAGAGTTGCGTAGGCAATGCTTATGAGCAATGATGCGCATTTGCATAATGGAGTTGGTTCTACTATAAGGTGCACATTCCGAAATTTTATTCTCCCCATGAATTTAATTTTGGATTAGTCATTTACATGGGTGTTATAGAGAGTCGGGTTGTGAGATGGTGTGTGTGTTTGTCGTCATTGTGTTTTCTTATGTCACTTGGGTGTGATTTGTTTTTGATGGGTATTGTTGAGGGAGTGAGAATTTTTGTGAGAGTCGGTGTGTTCCCCTTCTCGTTTCTTGTGTGTTTCTTGTACTTGCTCTCACATTGAGGACAATGTCTTGATTAAGTCGGGGGGAGGAAATTCTCATTGTTCTATTTGATGCTTATTTTATTTTTGAAAAAAAAAAAAAAAAACAAGAACAAAAGTGATGAAATGAAACCCGCTGAGTTGAAAACCCGCAAGGGCGGGCGACTCAGGCAATAATGGGGGCCCGGATAGGTTGAAAACCCGAAAGGGCAATCTATGCAAAAAAGTGGCTAATTAGAGCGGGTGAGATGGTGAGCTCATAAATGAAAAAAAAAAAAAATATGTGTGTGAAGTTAGGATGAAAACCCGAAAGGGCTCCTAGGCAAAATGAGAGATAAAAGAGAGAAAATTTGAAATCATTTGCCGGAGTTGGTGTCATAAGGAGGATTGGTGATATAAGGAGTGTCTCGGGTAGGTTTTTCATCTTGATGTTCGGAGTTAGAGGCGAATAGGTTAGAGCTCGCTCATCATTGGAGGAATAAGGAGTTTGGTGGTTGTGATTGTGTTTAGATGGTCCAAGTTCGAGTCCTTTGAGATTTGTCAGGATTCGAATTTGCTTTTGTCATTTCATAACATGAGGATGGTTATGGTGTTGTGCAGATTGGAATGGCTTTGAATCCTTGAGATCTTTCGGGGTTCAAAGTCATGCATTTTTATTATCTTGGTGTTGAGTATAGTATGAGAATGCTATTTACATTATTTCAGGAGGGCTTTTAGCTCAAGTGTGGGGGTGACTCTTACCCTTAGACTTGGCTTTGAGCGAATCGGGGGAAATAGCAAACCTTTACCATACACTAGGATGGAGAGATAAGGGGAGTAGTGAAAGGTGGGCAATGGCTTGGAAGGGGTGCCCCATTGACCTTTATTTTGAGTTTACTCGAGGTCGAGTAAAGTTCAAGTGTGGGGGTATTTGATGTGACCAAGTTATGTGCGATTATAGAGTGTTGAGAAGTCCATTTTACTAAGGTTTAAGGTTTAAGAAGGAGAGTTTTACTCATCTATACCTTAGTGTGGAGAAGAGGGAGTTATGATGAATTGGCGATATTAGAGGAGATTTAAGGATATTTTGTGGTTATATGTGTTTATGATCATTTACATGTGGATTTCCATCCCGTGTTTGCGATCCATTCAACATAAAAAGATCACAAAGTTCTTTGGAGTCTAGAGTTATATGGTGGAGGCATCCAAGTTCATCCTCTTTGTGGCTCTACGGCATTGTTTGCCCACCATAGGCGTTGAAGAGCCCACCTCGGGCGTGTGTGGAGAAGGTCGGATCCTGGGCAGTAGAGAGTGCCCGAGCTGGGCACCACACTCCCACGGCCCACGCATTTCGAGCCGCACAGGATCATGTCAGCATCGCATGCCCGACTCGCGCGCAAGACATGCCCGAGTCGCGCATATCGAGTGAAGGCGTGACATTGACAGCGTTGAGTGCCCGACTCGCGCATAGGCAACGCACGACTCGCGCACTTCGAGCGAAGAATGCTGTTAGGCAGCAGCGAAGGCCCGAGTCGCGCGCCTTAGATGCCCGACTCGCGCACTTCGACGCGGCTACGACTCTTCGGCAGTTTTGCAGCTTTCCTTAGGTTTTATTAATGAGAAAAAAACGTTTTGTTGGATGGCTTGGAATTTCTGGACTGAATTAGAGAGGATAGAGAGAAGAACCCTAATCCCTATTTTCTCCCTTTTTGAGTTTCGAATAATTAGTTTGAAGATTTGCTGGATGGATGCTATGTCGATTGTAGCCTAAATCTAGTCTTGAGAACGGTTAATCAAGCTTCGGTCTATTATTGTGAGGTTTCTCTTTGTTAACTTTTTCTTAATTATAATTGTGATTTCTTGATTTTAATCTATGATTGTGGTATGTATTGCTAGGAGTACTACTAGTTTATACATTCGATTTATCATTTGCTAGGATTTAGAATTGATGCCGATTCATCTGTTCTTCTTTCATGAGTAGCAATCTAGGGTTTGATTAATGAATCTGATTATTCTTGATTAATCACTAGACAAATCACAAGTTCCAATTTGAATATGTTGTGCTAGCAATTTGTTAATTGGCTCATTGTTTCCTAGTCCGTTGATGTTCTATTAATCTCTGATTAGATTAGATTAATCTTTAGTTCAAGTTTAATGATCATCTGATTGTGATTGTTTAACGGTACTTTTGAGGGAAAGGAATTTGATTTCCAACTTTGAGTAATTAAGAGTAAAGTTACACATTTGAGAAACCAATGATCAATAGTACGAATCGAAGTGGCCATTAACCGAACTCAAGATTCTTCTCTTCTTGATTACATTACTTTTTTATTGTTCTTTAGTTCTTCATATTTAGTGATTCAATTCTTTAATCCCAAAACCCCCCATTTGATCTATTATAAGCACGAGTTAGTCCCCAAGTCTCTGTGGATTCGACCCTGCTTGCCACTTACATTTATTTGTATTGGAAAGAAGGAAAATAAACTTTTATCTTTGGTTGCGCGTACGACCGCGTCCCACCATTGAGAGCCCTCAAACGCCTCTCGCTCCCTCAAGGAAGGCGTCTGAGCATTTTCCCAGCAAAAAGAGAAAATATGAGATCATCAAGGAAGAGTCTCCCTTGCCTGAAGAAGTGATGGCCATCATGGGATTAGCAATAGAGCGTCCAGAACCAGTCGAGGCCCCAGAAGATGTTTGTCTGGATGAGACTCGTCCAGAACGAACCTTGAAAATTGGTTCTTCGCTCTCTTTGGGCTTGAGGAACCTCTTAATCAGCTTGCTAAAAGAATTTCAAGATGTGTTTGCTTACTGTGTTGAAGAAATGCCTGGAATTGATCCAGAGGTAGCCGTCCACCGGCTAAATGTTGATCCAACATTAAAGCCAGTCCGTCAGAAGAAGAGACATTTGGGGCCGGCTAGGAATCAAGCAGTCGACCAGGAAGTTCAGAAGTTGTTGGAGTCAAAATTCATCAAAGAGACTTATTATCCAGAATGGATAGCAAATGTGGTCATGGTGCCCAAGCCCAATGGCACCTGGAGGATGTGTGTAGACTATACCGATCTCAACAAGGCTTGTCCCAAGGACAACTTCCCGCTGCCTAAGTTGGATCGTCTAATAGACTCTACAGCCGTCCACGCTTTACTAAGCTTCATGGACGCCTATTCAGGTTTCCATCAAATTCTCATGTGGCCAGAGGATCAGGACAAAACGTCCTTCATTTCGAAAAGGATTTGTATGGTTGGCTGAGAATGCCATTTGGTCTGCGTAATGCTCCGGCCATATTTCAAAGATTGATCAATGCTGTTTTTCAGCCGCAATTGGGAAGGAACATGGAAGCATATATTGACGATATGATAGTCAAGAGCCGTCAAGAAGAAAGTCATGTGGGTGATTTGAGAGAAACCTTTGAAACTCTCAGGAAATACAAGTTAAAGCCGAATCCCAAAGAAGTGTGTTTTTGGGGTTTTGTCATGAAAGTTCCTAGGTTTCTTGGTAGACCAGAGGGGAATAGAAGCAAATCCCGAGAAGATACAAGCTATTTTAGGCATGAAGTCTCCGTCAAAGGTGAAGGAAGTTCAGAGGCTGACGGGTTGTCTGGCCGCCCTTGGACGTTTCTTGTCTAAGTCAGGCGACAAGTGCCATCACTTCTTCGCCACTATTAAGAAGAAAGCTAAGTTTGAGTGGACAGATGAGGCGGAACGAGCACTACAAGCAGTCAAGGACCACCTTCTGGCACGCCTAGGTTGGTCGACCACTGAGGGGGAAAAGTTGTTTGTATATTTGGCTGTGTCCGCTCAAGCTGTGAGTGCTGTTCTGCTGGCTGAAAGAGAATCCGTCCAAGTCCCAATATACTTCGTGAGTCACGTACTCATAGACGCGGAAAATAGGTACACTCCCGTTGAGAAGTTTGGATTGGCCCTAGTCATGGCCAGCAGAAAGTTAAGGCCCTATTTCTTGGCGCACAGTATACTCGTCTATACTGATCAACCTTTGAAGCAAGTTCTGCAGAAGATGGAGGCCGCTGGACGAATGCTAAAATGGGCGGTTGAGCTCAACATGTTTGATATATCGTTTGAACCAAGGAAAGCCATTAAGGGGCAAGCCTTGGCAGATTTTATTGTTGAGCTTACTCGGCCAAATATAGAGCCAATATCAGATCTAGCTGAAGGAAGGAAGCATTGGACGCTCATGGTCGATGGGTCGTCCACCGTCAATGGATGTGGGGCAGGAATCATTTGCCAATCTCCCGAAGGGGACAAGTTTGAATATGCATTAAGATTCCAATTCAAAGCATCCAATAACGAAGCTGAATATGAAGCACTCTTGGCTGGAATCAAAATGTGCAAGGCGGCTGGAGCTTTAGAGATTGAGGCTAAATCGGACTCTCTCTTAGTCGTCAGTCAGGTCAATGGAGATTTTGAATGCAAAGAAGCATCAATGAGCAAATACAGGCGACTGATCAAGGATGAGATTGAGCCATTAAAGCGATTTGTTCTCGACCAAGTACCAAGGTCGGAAAATCATCAAGCTGATGCTCTCTCTAAATTGGCCAGCTTGGCTGAAGGAGATGTGCCAAGAACGGTTTTTTGGGAAGTCAAACCCAAAAAGAGCATTGACCAAGAGCAGATTATGTTTCTTAACCGAGGAGCAGTCTAGATGGAGCCGATCATAGCATACAAGAAGACGGGGCGATTGCCTTCGGATCCTGTAGAGGCTAAGTATGTGAAGGCTAGGGACAAGTGGTTTGAACTATGGGATGAGACCCTTTACAAGAAATCATTCAACCGTCCTCTCCTCAAGTGCATCACTAGAGAAGATGGCCTAGAGGTTTTGAAAGAACTCCATGAGGGAGCTTGTGCATCGCACATTGGGGGGAGAGCATTAGGAGAAAAGGCTTTAAGGACGGGGTACTACTAGCCTACTTTGAAGGAAGACGCCCTCGTCTATCCAAAAAAGTGCGATAGTTGCCAGAAGCATGGCAACCTGCATCAGAAGCCGTCCAACTATCTAACTCCTATCTTGTTTCCTCTGCCTTTGGCCAAATGGGGCATGGATATTCTAGGACCTTTCCCCATGGCCGCGGGGCAAAAGAAGTTTGTGTTAGTAGCAGTGGACTATTTCACTAAATGGATAGAGGCTGAAGCCATGCGAGGAATAACAACAAATGACGTCAAGGGCTTCATCTGGAAAAACATTATAACTCGTTTTGGCATGCCTCAATCCATCGTCTTTGATAATGGCCCACAGTTTGAAACGCCTAAGTTGAAAGATTGGTTGTCAGAAAGAGAAATCAAAGCTCACTTTGCTGCAGTCGCCCACCCACAAGCCAATGGACAGGTCGAGTCCTTTAACAAGATTCTATCAAATGGAATCAAGAGGAAGCTGGAAAGCTCCAAGGGATAATGGGTTGAAGAGTTGCAGCTAGTGTTATGGTCCATTAGAACAACCGCTAAGAATTCAACAGGCGAGACGCCTTTCATGTTAGTCTATGGCACTGAAGCCGTCTTGTCCATTGAGATTGATGAACCCACCTTGCGAGTCATGTTGTACACAGAAGGAGCCAACTGGGCTGCATTACGCACGGCTTTGGACCAAGTACCAGAAGTCAGGGGCAATGCCATACTGAGAATGCAATTGTACAAGTTGAGAATGGCTCGGGAGTTTAACAAAGGAGTTGTTAGACGACAACTCAAGGTGGGCGATCTTGTTCTTAGGAAGATGGAGGCTGTTGGACGAGCCAAAGAGATGGGAAAGCTAACTCCAAATTGGGAAGGACCTTATCTGATTATAGAAGAGCTACGCAGTGGCACCTTTCGTCTCCAAGATCTGGATGGACGGATTATACAGCGCACTTGGAACTCAGATAATCTGAAGAAGTATCATGTTTAACTCAATCATCGTCAGGAATCCAGCTGAAAGTTGTAGTAAGTCCAAAGTGCCACGACACAGACTAGAAAAAAGAATTGTATACATGTATCTTGGCACTTAGTTAAGCAAAATTCATATAATACAATTCCTACTATCTTATCGTCTTTATTTTCATGTTTATTTTCACCAAGTTAGTTCACTTTGGGGCATTAAATCAGTTACTAGTCTAAAAGTGACAATAACTTAGAACAAAAATACTCCCTTCTATGCCGAACATCATTCCCTCGAGGAGACCGGCTAAAAGAGCAGCAACTTAAAGGTTGACAGCACAAATTGGCTATCAAATTGACAAAATCTCTAGTAAGAGAAATGTCAAAGTCTCTAAGAGAAAGCTGACCAGAAATAAGCCCTTAGTAAAGGATACTTATTTTCAAATACACGGGCAACTAAGTAGTAGAGACTCTAGTAAGGGATCACTACTTTCGGATGAGTGTTGCTCACTCAAGGAAGGCGGCAAGGAAATTGTTAGACCATGTCACTAAAGCTCGTCCTTAAGCAAATTCAGCCGGCTTGGCCAAGGATGGCCGCTTTTCTTCTTGGACTATGGCTCGTCCAATGGTCGAGCTTAGCCCAAGAAGGGGGAATGAGACAAGCCTATAGGACGAGCTAAAGAGAGAAGGTCGTCTAAAACCAGGACAAACTAGAAATGCCTTTGTAATATTTTGATACTGCAGGACGAGTGTTACCAACTCAAGAAAAACGGCTAAAGTGTGGCTCGTTCAAAAGGAGAAGACCATCTAGAGTTTCAGGACGATCCTCTATAAGCACTTGGATACTTTTTGATGCTTTTTGGAAAGATTTACGGTCGTCTAAAGGCAAGCACGTTGTTACTTCCTGAAACATCTTTGATGATCGTCCAACATTCAGGACGAAGCTCATTCAATACTTAAGTCACTTTTTGAGAAATTTATAATCGTCCAAGGGCAATGATCAGAAGTGGCATACGCAGTTCAATTAAATATCGTAGACCGTCCAAATAAGTTAAGGATGAGTCACTTCTTTTGGATGCTTTTTGGAAAGATGTTCGGTCGTCTAAAGGCAAGCACGTTCTTATTTCCTTAAACATCTGTGATGATTGTCCAACATTCAGGACGAAGCTCATTCAATACTTAGTCAAATTGGAATTCAGAAAATAAAAAGACAGGCAATTGACAAAAATTCTCCCTTATATATGATTGATCAAGAATTACAACCTAAGAGCTGAAGAGTTAAAGGTACAGCGGCAAACAAGCCAAGAAACATGAAAATAAACCTAAAATTAGGCTTCGTCTTCAGCACGAGTTTCTTGGTCGTCGTCTGGGTTCTCCTCCTCGCCCGCAGCCTTCGTCGTCGACTCCGAGAACTCGGGAGGTTCCTCGGCACATACCATAGCCTCGATGGACGCTCTTTTTGGTACTCCAGGACGACGAACGAAGCCGGGGACCTCGGCCTTCCTCGGCTAGCATCTCAAAAGCTTTGATGGCCTAACCCTTAGACGTTTCAACAACTCGAGCCAATCCTTCCTTGGCATCGTCAAAAGCCCGGGTTTGCCTCCTTTTCCGGGACGGGCGTCTTCGCCCTTAGGATAATATTCTCCCTTCTTAGCTCAACGGCAGCAAGGAGAGCAACATCTCTCTCACCCTTCAGATTAGCAGAGACAGCATTAATAATCATCTTCAGACGATCCAGCTTCTTGTACAGATCGTTGATGGTAACAAGATAATTCTTGTTTTCTGATTCAAGGAGGGCTGATCTCTTCTCCAAAGCCTCCAGAGATTGACGATGAAGGGTGTTGGCCATCTCAATGTCATGGATGGCCTTGTCGCCTGCCGTTGTAGCCAAGTGGACGAGCCTCTTATTCTCTTTTCTCAGCTCTTTGGCCCATCTTGATAAGCAGCATGTCGCGAGCAAAAAGTCGGGGCAATGAAAGCAAAACAAATCATTAGACGAGTTTCAAAAAGAAGAGAAAATTGTATCAAGTATAAAACATGGGCGGCAGTAAGCTATACCTCAGCAGCAAGCTGAGACATGTAGCCCACATGCCCGGCTGATGCTCCCCTTAATCCTTTGATGTAGGATTCAGGGTAGCACTTTAAGAGCTCCTGCTTAAGCCTATCTTTTTCAGCCTTTGACATTTTGGCGAAAAAAGGGGAAGACTCTTCGTCAGAGTCTACAGTAGGAAGAGCTAAGGGTATGGCTGGGCCTTTGCCCTTATCTGAAAGAGAGGGAGAATCAGTTATCTGGATGGGATAGACGATGGCTTGTCTATCGGACGGACTCATAGACCGTCCACCGACCCGCACCGTCCTAACCATATTCGGATAGTACGACTCACCAGACGAAATAGATGCCGTCCTAACACTAATCGGCATTCGAGGCACCAGCTTGGCCACCGAGCCGCCGAGGCCCGGTAGTTCTCGACCAAAGCCAAGGACGACTGGGTCCGACCTCGGCCGAATCTGCGGGTATAATGTCAAATTGACCCAACAGGACCCGCCATCTCTTCCCTCTCGGCAGAGCAAGCGGTTGAAAGCTCCTTTCTCGGGGCCTTGTCTTTGGGGGGCGGCATGCTCTCCCCACCTCCTCCACTTGGAGTAGTCTTCTCTGCCTTCTTCCTTACAAAGCCCTTAGGCTTTTTGGTTTGAGGTTGGTCCGTGGCCGTTGTAGGCCTCTTCTTGGACGAAGATGACTTCCCAGGAGGGAGTTTGTTGGTAGGAGCATTTTTCTGCGAGAAGCAACCAAGTTAAAATGACGGACGTCCACATATCAAAATCTAAATCAAAGTGCAAGGCTTCAGACGAAAATCACCCAAAGAAGGAAGGCGCCTTAAAATGAACACCTTCTCTTCTAAGGGAACCTCGTCCGAACAAAATTCTGAATACAGACGATGATGATGCAAAGAAGGAAGCCGTCCTAAAATTAGAAGGACTAACATGTCCCCATCCAATGATAGGAAACCAATTTTTCATCCAACTTCAGAACACAAAACCTCTCAGACGAATATGGTCCCAAGAAGGTAGCCGTCCTAGCTTGGACGCTCTCCTTTCTCGGGCTATCCTCGTCCAGGGATAGGTACTATTACTTGGACGAGTCCAAATGGTACTCGTCCAAAGACTACAAAACCTCTCAGACGAGTATGGCACCAAGAAGGTAGCCGTCCTAGCTTGGACGCTCTCCTTTCTCGGGCTATCCTCGTCCAGGGATAGGTACTTTTACTGCCCAATGGGTACTCGTCCAAAGACTACAAAACTCCTCGGACGAGTATGGCCCCAAGAAGGTAGCCGTCCTAGCTTGGACGCTCTCCTTTCTCGTGCTATCCTCGTCCAGAGAAAGTTACGATTACTTGGACGAGTCCGAATGGTACTCGTCCAACGACTATAAAAATCTCAGACGAGAATTCTCCAAAGATGAACGTCCATGCTTGGACGTTTTCCTTCTTTGGGTAATTCTCGTCCAAAGTTTGGATGCCAATTCCAGACGAGCCAAAACGGTCCTCGTCCACACAAAAAAAAAAAAAAAAAAAAAAAAAAAAAAATTATTTTCTTACCAGCGTCTCGGCCCTCTTCTCGGCACTACTTTTGGCATATTCCTTCCAAAGATTGTCTGTGAATTTTGACATGCTTATGTCTCCCGTCCAAGAAGCCTTGAGACGCGTTTTGGCCGAATCTGCAGCAAAGAGACGAAAAAATTGGTTAGTCTAATGAGGTAGGGACGAAGAGTTTTACTTGGGATTTGAATGGATACCTTTATCATCGGCTAACCGCAGGCCGGCGGCAACCAAGAAGTCGTCATTATAAAACATTTCCTTAAAGGGTATCCAGTTAGCTGGCCCTTTAAAGGATTTTTGGACGGGCCTGGAGTACTTCTTTATCCTGAAGTACTCCACCACCTCCTCGTCATACTTGTCCTCCAGCTCCAGCCAAGATTGCTTTCGTCCAGTATTTGTGACGGCTCGGTTATAGAAATGATAGCTCTCCGTGGCCGAGTCATTGGCCGCCCTTAGATATATAAAGTCGGCCTTCCATTGATGCATCTTTGACGGTTTGCCCCAGGCTGTTAGAAAGCCAGGACGGTTGCAGATGTTGAGCCATGTTCCATCCACCGCACCAGGAATTTTGGCCGCGTAATGAACGTGGGTAAAGGCTTGAAGGGAGAAAGCCAAGCCGCGCAACTCGCAAACGGCTATAAACGTCAAGACGTTGTGCCAAGCGTTGGGAGCCAGTTGGTTGTGGCCAATGTTGTAATAACGAAGCACTTGCTCGGAGGGGGAACCTTAACCCCGCGTCCAGAGCCAGCTTGTAGACAGCAAAATGATTTTTAGGAGTGCTCAAAATAGTGGCCTCCTTGTTAGGAATGACGAAGGAAAGGCCAGGCATGGGCATATAGTTGGATAAATAGCTAGGGTCCGGCCCTATTTTCTCTAACCATTTGCGATTGGCTAAAATAAATGCGGGGTCAGAAAGGGGACCTAATCGTTTTCTAATCTCAGACGAAGTAGTAGAGGCTTCGTCTGACTCTTCGGCAGTGGCAGAATCCCTGCTGTTATCGTCTTCACCAGTTTCCTCCATCTCAGTGTCCGGCCGAAGGACTGGCTTCAGGGTTTATTTGGGTCTCCTCAAAGCTGCGGCTAGAGGAAAGGGGGTCGCCTAAAGGCCCAGCACTTTGGACCTCCCTCGTCTCATCTGGAACTCGTCCAGTAGATTCCTCCATATCCGAACTATTTGACGGAATTATTACCTTTCGTCTTAGACGGGCCGTTTGCTTGACGCGCGCCAGATTACCCTGCACAGGTAAAGACTTGGTCATCTGACTTTCTCGGCCAAAACCATAAAAAAATATATACCTTGCCAAAAGAGGCCCAACTCTAGAATGCGCCGAAGAAGAAGTATCGGTTCTAGGGTCAAGACAAGCTCTTGGACGGCCAGGATTATTTGACGAAGATGATTCCATTTTATTGATTTTCTAAGAAAGAATAAAGAATAATGAAGAGTAAAGAGAACAAAGAAAAGATACCTGCTTGAGCGTCTGGACGAGTTGGTGAAGAAAGCTGAGGACGGACAATCACTCTCTCTCTAGAAAAATGGGCAGAGCTTCTCTCTCTAGAAAAATTCGCTCAAAGTATGAAATGATTTAATGTTCTCACTCCAATGTAATTTATAGGCAGGGTAAGAAACCTGCGGAGCCGGTCAAGAATGACCGAAGGAAGGGTCTAACGGTCGGATATGACCGATAAAACCCAGAAAAGGCGCGTCCTTTCATTCATTTCAAATAAAGCTACCTTGGGTTAAAAAGTCTTAACCGTCAGATGGGCCTAATGAAGCTACCTTGGGTAAAAGGGCCTTAACCGTCGGATGGGCCAACAGTGAAAACCCTTTTAGGGGCAAATGTTGTAGCCTAATATCTGCGATTCCTCTAACGACACTTGGGCTCATCTGAGCCATACACATGTCCCCTGATGAATAGAGGAAAAAGATCTACCCTTTGGGCCAGGCTCATATTGTTCAAAAGGCTGCTTTTCTGGCCCAAAAAGGAAGTCAGAGGCCAGCCCTGTGAGGTGGCTGCAGGAGAGTGGTTGATAAACCCTCCCAAATCATGGCCTACCACGTGTCATGATCTGATTCTTCAGCCAATCAGCAGCCACTATTCTAGGTCAGATTTTAAGGTTAGCTGTCATTTTGCTATCACTATAAATACCCCTGAAATCAGGAGAAAGATCATTCAATGCAAACAGTGCAAAGTTACTCTGTAAAACTACTCTCTCACTTTCTCTCTCTAGAATTACCTTTCTCTTACAAACACCTGATATCTGACTTAAGCTTTGGAGGGGGAGCCACCACCCAAACCTCCAGGGTGGGTCCCTTTTTGCAGGTTCGGGAACGAAGCTCAGGCTTGGACTAAGTTGATTAAGACATCTGTTGCACAAGTCTCCAACAGAAGAACACTCAAGATCTATCAGCTTACTTGTCGGACAAGTAGACGAAACAAACATAGTTTAAATTACTATACTATAAGATGTAAAATATAATTTTCAGCTACCTTGCCCACAATTTTCCTTCATTTTTTCAAAAATTAAATTTATTTCACTTTTGGACAACTACCTTATCACATAAATATGACATACACCTAAAACGACACTAATTTTTTTTCAAAATCATATTTTTTTCTTCATTCTTTACATTTACATAAAAACCCTAATGTGGTGCCATATTTTTCATCTAACACCCCTTTTCCTTCTTTCAGCTCTTCCAATTCTTCTATTTCTCCCAAAAGAAATTGCCGAAATCAGATAATTATAAACCAAAACTGCTAAAAATTGATATGTTAAATTTAATATTTCCCCTGAAAATTGGCAACCCTAATATTTCTGCAAAAACAATTGCATAAAAAGTCAACCACAACCTAAGATTTTTTTATCACAATTGTTATTTTCGCACCAAAAAATACTTTATTAGTTCACCGATCTTTATTGATCTTGGTTTTCCTAATAGCATAACATGAAATGTGTTTCTTAAAAGTTTATATAAAATAAACTATTGTTTACATGCGTTTCCTTTGTTTATAAAATGAACATAATTTTAAATTAGAATTTAACTTAAATAAATGTTTTACCACTTGAAATACAACTAAGTGAGGTTTGATGGGAGTTGAGATGATTCATGTAACTATGTTAAGGATAGTTTGAATATCACCACGCACATATCCTTTTTAGTTCATCAATCTTTATTGATCCTAGTTGTCCTAATAACATCACACGGAAAATGTTTCACAAATAAAACTCATGATAGTTTATAAATGATAAAAATCATTACACGGCTTTGTCGAATCGAGAAGACATTTATATCGAATAATGGGAATGTAGAAAACTGATTACAATTGTTTGTACATCGAGTATAAAAAAATAAAACTTAGTTGGACAGTTATATATATAGTACGAAAAAAAATCTACTGAATATCAATGTATGTATAGGCTCTAATATAACTTGTTAGATTACATTTTAAGGATGGTGAAACATATGGAAAAACAATAGAGCTTTTCCTCCTCACTAATGTCTCCAAACTATTAGAGCTTTTCCTTTTCACTAATGTCTCCAAACTCCAGTAACTCAAGTGCTCCCCTAACTTTACAACTCCAGCCAGGGCCGTAGCTGCGGGTGTGCAAAGAGCCCCTCCGCACAGGGCCCCCAGTCCAATTTTTTTTGGTTTTATTTGAAAGGGTCCAATTTAAAAAAGATGATGCTTTGTAAATAGTAAACGGCAAACGCTCCATATCTTCATCTCCGAACTTCATAATTCGAGCTATCCCCTATCATCTTGCTCAATCTTTTCCACCAAAAATTCAACCTTCCATATCTTTAACTTTAGTATTGTCATCAATAATTTTTCATAATTATCAAAAATAAAATCAATCCATCAATATATATTGATTCTCACTACTCTCTATGAAAAATTGTGGTCCTTTTCTCTCACTAAGGGAAAAGAAAGGGCCCAATTTCAATTTTAAAACAGGGCCCCATAAATATCCAAGACGGCCCTGACTCCAGCAACCCCTCCACCAATGAACAACCTTGCTAGATTTATCAATTCATCAGTCTAGCCACTTCAGGTGAAGGTCCTTTGCCATGGCCGAAGAATAATTCAAATAATTTGACCATAATCTCAAAGATCCTTTGTATTTGGGATCATTTGGTAATGGGGTGCATAAAATTGAAATTATTTACTGTTAATTTTATTTTTCATGAATTGGGAGTTTTGTTGTTTGTTGTTTGAAGTCAATCCTTATTGAGATTTATAGTAAGCAGATCCGGTGAGCATTTTTCGAGCAACAATGATAGTTTGTTTTCATGCATCAGGCTTGGTTATCACTGTATAGTAACATGGGAACTATGGGTAATAGAGTGCTTAAAATGGAAATTGTTTCCTGGTAATTTAAGTTTTCATAAATTGGGATTTTGGTTGTTTGTTGTTTGAAGTGTAGGCTTTTTAGCTGATGAAATTGGAGTACACAGAATGAAGTGCTTAAAAATATTTTTTTAGGGAATGCTGAAAAAGATTTGATTAACTTAATAAATCCTTTTTGAGATTTGTAGTAAGCAGGTCTGGTAAGCATTTTTCCAGGTCCTCTATTATAATAATTGTATTTACAAACGTTCTTTTATAATTTATTTAGTACTTGCTCTATTACTTTAGGATTATTATTCAATGGCTACAATAAAAATGTATCCCCTTTAACGACTGAAATCTTAACCCTCTATTTTTATAGATTAATCCTGTTTATTGATTTAATTGAACCTTAAAAATATAGAAAAATAGAGAAAAAAATCATTTTCTTCCTTTTGGAGTATTGTTTCTTTTTTTCATTAAATTCTATTAATAACCATTAACGAATATGTGTGGAATATAAAGCCGATTAATACACACAATTTTAATATAAAAAATTATCAATGTATAAATTTTAATTATAATCTAAATATAAAGTCAACTTAATGAATTTGTAGATCTAAAACTAAAAAATCGATGGTCCAAATTACACAAGTTACGGTGGCTAAAATTTTATTGTAGCCATTGTAAAATTGTCCATTATTTTATATTGCAATGATTTGACTTTTACACTATTCATATGTTAACTTCGAGTGTTCGACTGTGGTTTGTTTGCTAATATGTTTAGGATAAATGTTAATATGTCCAATTTTAAAATACCAAAATTTTATGGTTTTTATTTGTATATTTTACCTACTTTGACTATACACGTTTGTCAATGCACTTCTTTTACTTTAAATATCTTTCATTACATAGTAGTAAAAATTATAATGATTGAATATTAATAAAGTACTCATTGAGACGAATCAAACAAGACCCCACATGCTTATGTTTTTCCTATATATTGAGATGAATTTTGAAGATTCTCTCTGATTATGAATAATGTCAACATTCTAAGAAGGTAAGATAAAAAAACACAAAAGGAGTACTTCCTCCGTTTTTTAAATACTTGCAACATTTTTCAATTTAGGAAGTATTTTCGATAGTTCTTGAATACTTACAACGTTGACATTTTTTACAATATATAATTATTTCTCATAGCACATAGGGTTCTTTTTGTATCTCTGTCTATCTCTCTCCTCTCCTTGGTGCTTGTGCACATTTCAATGTTGCGAGTACTAAAAACAGAGAAAGTATCAAAGATATGAATCAAATATTACCGAAGAAGTATGATTTTTCTTTAGTCCCTTTTATTTTACCCAGATTGTTAACACATGTTTATTATTCCTTATTACACACAATCAAAAGCAAATAATATGAAATTTTATTTTCGGACTAGTCCTTTATACCAAAATATATTAATTTTTTTTGCAAATACAAAACAATGCAAAATAAAACACAAAATATTAAAAGGTACAAAGCCATATTATAAAGGATTTTCTGATAATAACCACCTTACGTTTAACCTATATTGAAAATAACCACCTTATACTTTTTTTGTTTGTATTTTACCACCTAAACTTTACTAGCTAGCTTCTTAAATTTTACCACCACTTAACACTTTTCGTCCAAAATTTTGTTCCCCCCTTTTCTTTCTCTCTATCTCTCCTCGATATATCTGGGTAATCTTTGAAATTTCATCGTAGATTGAATTACAAAGTCAATATATGAATTTTTCCTCTCCTAATTGTAGATTTAGTTGGAAGAATTTTGACAATTGAAAGATTGCATAAGGTTTGAGGAGGAGTAATGGAAAAATCATTGAGTTATAAAATGCAATTAGGGAAATCAATAGGTGGGGTCACATTGGATGGAAAAAGATGGAAAATTTTAAGTATTGGTGAAATTAAAGAAGTTAGCAAAGTTAAGGTGGTAAAAAAAAGTATAAGGTGTTTATTCTCAAAGTAGGTCAAACATAAGGTGTTATAAAGGAAAAACGACCTTGGTTATGCATTGGGTCAAAACTACTTCCTTTGATTCATTTAATTTCTTCCATACTATCATTTTAGTTGTTCCAAATCATTAGCTAATCCTTTCAAAAAAATAATATTAGCTAAATTTTCTTTCTTACGATATGTGCGCACCCTATTATTTTTAATAGTAACGAGAAGAACCATCTTGTCCAAATCTCAGCTCTCACATTTTTTGTGGTATGACATATTATATGTCAGGTGCTTGAGAGTAGATGATGGAGTATGTAAGATAAGGAAATCCTTACCCGGAAACACTATACTTGGCAAAATTCATATCTAAAATCTCTTCTAAGTTAATTTTTTTGTTAAATAACCTAGTACTATTTGGTATGTGATCATTTATATTATTCCTACCTGTTATAAACTTCAATTTCCCATATATATCTACTTTTATCGAACCTATTTACTTTACCTTTTTGTTTGTCATCAACCTATTATCTGTTTCCTCAGTTTTACATAGTCGCAGGATTGATTTATGCAGAAGGATCAAAGAGAGGAGAGAGATAAAAAAAAGACCCCAAGTGCTAGAAGAGAGAGAGAGAGTGGTGATATTAGTTGCGCCAAAGTGGATGAAGGGTCTTCCACAATAATCTGATCATTGGATGAAAAACGTCGAGCTCAAATTAATCAATTTTGATGATCAAGGTTGGCCTAGTGGTTGTAAGACCCTCTTTCTGTTGAAGTAAAGATTAGAAAAGAGAGAAAAGTGTCTCGCCCGATGGTCCAGGAAAGCCAGTCTAATCGGGAGCGAGAGCAATTTCGGAGTTTATGAAAAATAGCGAGTTTTGGCTTCCTCCCAGGCGGGCGTGCAACTTCGGCATATCGGGCAACGTCACAAATCGGAGAATTTTTCTTTCCTTCTTCTTGTAACTCCTTCATTAACTTTGGGGGTTTTGCCATATTAATGAGGGAAGTTTCATATGCTTATTGGTTATATAAATGTCCCCATTATAGTGGTGACTTTTTAACTTCTCTTCATAAGATTCTCTATACTATATGTTTTGAAGGAGAGACTTGATGCTTGGTATCTTCCTAACTTCTTTCTCTTCTTTTCCTCTTCTTTTTGGGCATAAGTTCATGTGACTCCAACCTCTCACCCAAAAGTGCCTTTGTGTGAGAGTGGTGTGTTAACCTTAGGGAATGGAACAACGAATACAATTGAGCACCGTGGTTGTGCGGTTATCATTTTCAAGTCGGTGGTGTATTCCACGACACACGAGTCTTCTTATTATTATATTTTATTTATATTTTGTTAGCCTTGAAACCCTTTATATTTCCAACAATTTGAAAAAGTCCATATTTTAATGCTTGAGAATGTCAAATTATTTGACTTGTTAAGAAGGTTTAACTCAGCTTTTGGTCGTCCAATGTGGGGGAAATATTGAGAATTGGACTCAAAGTCTTGGTTTGTGTGTGCTATGCTCAATTGGTTATGCATTAAGATATATGGCATTGCATGTCCTTTTCTTTCTAACTTGGATTAATTTTTCTCGAGCATTTACCTTCTTGAAATTATTTATCTTCTTAAAATAAAATCGTCTTTTAAAACTTTTTGTGCTTTTATGCATTGATTTTAGTGGTAGTTAGTTTTTCAGGATTAATATGTTTCTTGCTTGGTGTAGTTCTTGGTTCTTCCTTTCTAAGTGGTGAAATCTTTGGACCTAGAAGGAATTGGGGACTTAAAGTAAGAGACTTTCCCTAAAGTCATGCAAGACATGGATCTGTTACTTTGCCTATCTTGTTGAAGACGATTATGTGTTTGCCTTGAGTGTTATGTGGATGGATTTAGTACTCCTATGAAGTAAGACCTTAAAATTCCATATATTTTCAATGAATTTTTTGTTTGTGGATACCTTTGTGAAGAAACCTTTTGCAAATGTATAAGACATTTTAGGTCTAACTTTATTGTAAGGTCTATATAAGATATATGTATCTAGAAGTTTATTCAAAGGTTTTAAAGTCTATTCTTGAGTTGTTGAATAGGAATTTCAAGGCTATTTTTATAATGTGGAGAACCTCATTCAAATTAAATGTTTGTCTTATTCTCATTCATTTTGGAATTGTAAATGTGTCACTTAAAGTGTTGGAGGAGTTGTCCTCCTTATTGTTTTGTTTATTGAACTTGCATCAAGTGAATGTGAAGTATATTTCTAAGTGGTTGAACGAAGATGTTTGGAGTTCCGTTTTGAGAATAAAATTCCATAGTGGAGTTAATTTGTGTATTTTCTTATCACCTATGAAATAGTTCAAGCTATAATGTTTGAATTTGTGGAGATTTTTCATTCTCATGATTATTGAAGGTGATAGGCTATTTGGTTATTTTCCTCTATGTGGGTGATGTATTAAGGTAATGTTGCATCCCAAGTTGAATACTTAAACAATGGTTTTAAATAACCTTCTTTGAACTTCATCTCTTCTCTTTTTGAGGTAAGTATTATGTACAGAGAATGGCGTGCATTGTCTATTCTGTGAAAACTAAGAGTTGGGTTTTTCCTTTAAAAACCATTTTTAAAATTGAGAAGATAGTGTGAAAAAGTTATATTCATATCCTTCATGTGGGATTTATGTGTTATAACATAGATCTTTATAATTTTAAAGGACATGATATTGTGTGGTTTAGGTCGAATATGCTAATATGTTTGGCAATGTGATAATGAGAAGATTACTTAAAGTGTGTTGGTTTCGCAATTTTTTGTGATCGTGTGTTTACTTCTTCTTTTAATGTACCATGAGTAAGTATAAAGATGTTTGTTTGAATCAAAGACAAATTGTTGTGGCTTCTTTGGCACAAGGTTTTAAGTTTGAGATATGATGAAGTTAGTGGCTATGTCATTTCCTGAGGATTATGTTTTATTTCAGAAAGTGTTCTTAACAGTGAGTTATATGATAGATTTGTCCCATTGTTTTATATTGTTCTGGAAATTATTCTTAGGAACAATGTGGTTAAATATGTCTTAATCATTTGTGCCTTTGTTAGAGTTTACATTGTTAAAGTGTGCACTATGGTAAGAAAATTCGGAACAAATAAAGATCCTTGATGGTTATTGTGACATCGAGGGGGATAAGCTTTGATCCCGTGTGTTAAAGTAATAAGCATATTTACCTATCCCTATATCATATATATTTTGTGGAATGCTTGTAAGGATGAGTCATTAAACTCTTAATGGATATAAACTCATGAGGTAAGAGATACTTGAGGGATCCACCGCCTATTTGAAGATTGAGTTTTGAACTCTTAATGAATCCAACTTGTAAAATGGACACATTTAACTTGTTAGATTCACCGACTAAAATAGAATAATTGAAAGGTTGAACATTTTAATGTTCTTAATGAATCATGGTCATGTGGGAGTGATTGGCTACTAAGTAGCATTTGATTAATTCATTAATGTGGAATTCTTTTGAACCCTATTGACTAAGTGATATGGTTGGAAAGCACTTGAGGATTCACCTATGTGGTTGTGAAGACTAGCCATCTTCTATGAAAACTTAGGATGTTTTCCTAGAGCTTCCACTAGACCTAAGGTATATCGCTTGGCTTTATAATTGTTCTGGGTACTTCGCGGAGTTCATATGATATTTGGAGCAATGATATGTGTTGTGGAGGTCACATTCTAAATCTTGGAGTTTCAAGGTTCATGCACTCCTTGATCAAGAGCCTAAAGGGTTACCCTTAAAGCTTGTAGATTGTTGCCTTACTTCACTAAGCATTTGGTTTCAAATTACTTAATGTAATACCAAGTGTTATGTATTTATCTCCTTTTGTACCGAAAGTTTCCTTCCTTCCTTTTATTATCATATGCTTTCTAATCTTTAGTGGGGGAATGTTGGAGTAAAGATTAAAAAAGAGAGACGGTCCAGGTAAGCCCACCCGATCGGGACCAAGAGCAATTTTAGAGTTTGTGAAAAGTAGCAGTTTTGGCTTCCGCCCGACAGAGCCGGCAACTCCGCTAAATCGGGGGAACGTCACAAATCCAGAGAATTTTTCTTTCCTTCTTTTTATAACTCCTTCATTAACATTGTGGGTTATTCTCATATTGATGAGGGAGGTTTCATATGTTTATTGGTTATTGAAATGTCTCCATTATAGTGGTGACTTTTTACCTTCTCTTCATAAGATTATCTATACCGTATGTTGGAGAGACTTGATGTTTGGTATCTTCCTAATTTATTTCTCTTCTCTTCCTCTTCTTTTTGGGCATAAGTTCATGTGATTCCAACCTCTCACCCAAAAGTGCATTTGTGTGAGAGTGGTGTGTTAACCTTAGGGAACGGAACGACGAATACAATTGAGTACCGTGGTTGTGTCGATTATCGTTTTCAAGTCAGTGGTGTATTCCACGACACACCAATCTTCGTATTATTATATTTTATTCTTATATTTTGTTAGCCTTGAAAACCTCTATATTTACAACACTTTCAATAACCCCTATGACAGGGTTCGATTCTCACCTCCTGCAAGAAGGATCCCCTATTTCCTCCTTCTTTACAAGGGAATTTTCCTTTTAAATAAAAGTATTAGAGGAGAGAAATGCATACTATATTGCCTAAAATGTTTACATTACAATGAAAAATTTAAATTAAGTGTTACATATTAATAAAATGCTACCAAGGTGTTACATACTTATACGAGAAACTCGAATTTTGAAAAGTGTTACCCTATACATGTTTCCTTAGACGAACTTTGTACTAGTGACCCCTATGACAGGGTTCGATTCTCACATCATGCAAGAAAGATCTCCTATTTCCTCCCTCTTCACAAGGGAATTTTCCTTTTAAATAAAAGTATTAGAGGAGAGAAATACATACTATATTGCCTAAAATGTTTACGTTACAAGTAACAAAGAATTTTCTCAAGTGACAAACGTTGAAGTACTCCTTCGCTTTTTTTATTTGGTACATTGTTGGTTCGTGGTTTTTAAAACGTTATATAACCCTTAATATCTCTTATCTCGTTTAAGTAAAAACTATAAAAATTTAAATCATCGGTCTATGTTAGGTCAATGTTAAACATCAAGACGAATCTAACAAAACCACACATGACTATATTTTTATTTATAAAAAATCAAAATAATCGGTCAATGTTAATGTTTAATTTTCCAAAACAACAATGTAACGATATAAAAAAAGTGAGGGAGTATTAAAGAATGGAGAAGTATAATATAACAGGTCCTCCGAGGGAGAGGTGGTGGTAGCTCTGTGGAGTTCCACCCCCTGGGCATTGCCAAGGGTTCGAATCCTCATCCACCAATATGTTGGGGCATTTACTTTAGGCCGTTTAACCTTTACCATACGAACCCAGGTGTGCGCTAGGATAAGTAGCTCAAGAGGGATTGGTCTTCGAACCAATTATCATACTTCCTCCGTTCCATAATAAGTGAAACACTTACTATCTTAACGTTTCAAAATAAGTGAAGGGACAAAATGACAAATGAGAGATCCATCACAAACTTGTGTGGTTTGTTTTTCTCTCTCCTCCTTTTGATAATGAAAAGGGTATTTTATGACTTTTTGGCTTTTGAAAGTGATGTTTATTAAATCTTGTGCTCAATCCCTATGTTTCACTTATTATGGAACTGAGAAAGTATATATATATCTATAAGGGTCCTCCTCTC
This sequence comes from Beta corolliflora, assembly GCA_947648045.1. Lineage (NCBI taxonomy): Eukaryota > Viridiplantae > Streptophyta > Magnoliopsida > Caryophyllales > Amaranthaceae > Beta > Beta corolliflora. The sequence goes on from CANSZD010003807.1 coordinate 286,630, forward strand.
CATTTTTACATGAATCTCTTAGATATTTGCGCCAAAGAAAAATGCAAACAAGTAAAAAAATGAGGGGTGGAGAGTTAAGTCGATGGTTAATTGGTTAAAGAATGAAGAAGTGTTGGGATTGCGTGACTTGTCCATTCCTGTGGTCCCCACGTTTGTGATTCTCATTGCTGACATGAAAGACTGGTGAGACAAATTGTAGCGTAAGGGGTACTGTAGTGTGCAATCCTCTACTTCTCTCTAATCAATGCAAACATTAGAGCATGGAAATTTCTTTTTTCTTACGTATATCTATTCATAGTTGATATTGAATTCCCTTCATTACTACAAATAACTCCCTCTTAAATAAAAAAATGAATACTAATAACTTTCGATCACCCGCTATGCGTGAATTATTGGATCGAGTATAACCAATCACATTTAATTTTCAAATCTACACATTTTGATTTTCACCTTTATTAACGCAAAACTTTAATCATTAATAGTATTTTTAATTATTACTAAGTAAAACTTATATAAAGTTTAGGTTATGAAAATAGGAAATATTGACATGAATAATCCCAACTTTTACCAGTCTTCTAAAAATAATCTCAACTTTTAATTATTTTAGAATAATACCAACTTTAGGGGGGTACCTTCTCAAAATAATCCAAACTATAAATTTTCTATATATTATAGACCTAAAAGGGATTAGTGTAGGCAAGAAAAGTGATAGTTTGGTTTATTTTGAGAAGATCCTCTCAAAAGTTAGGATTATTCTGGAATAATCCAAAGTTGAGATTATTTTGGTAAGGCAGTGGAAATTGCAGTATTATTCATGTCAATTTTTCCATGAAAATATATGTCGATAGAATCTAAAGTGATCCCCATATAACTACGTTTTTTCTCATGTGTAAACCACAATGTATGTAGATTAAAATAAAAATGGAGACAATTTCATTTTGGAGTTTTGAATAGAAAAATGAAATTCCATACTTTTGCAGACCATAGCATGGTATGGTCCGCAAAAGTATGGAATTTATTTTCGGAATTAAGCCTTCATTCGTAATAGAGGTGACCGTGAATGGTCAATGTTGTTGGTCTGTTTTGGCCAAACCAGAAAAAATGCAAGTTTGGACATTTGCTAAAACTATACTACCTCTGTTTTTTTAGTTGCAACATTTGCTTTTTGGCACTATTCATCAAACAACTTTATTAAGTAATATCACACCATTATATAAGAGAAAACATAGTCAAGTGGGGTCTTGTTAGATTCGTCTCAATGCGATGATTCCAAATATCAAATTTTTATAATTTTTACTTACACCCAATATGAGATATTAACGTTCAAATAAGTATCTCGGTAAATGTGAAAAGGCAAATGTTGCAACTAAAAAAACAGAGGAAGTATTTTTTTAGGGCAATGCTTAGCCCGATTTTTTTTTTGTGTGTTTGGGTATGATTTATTGTAATCCGATTTTGGTATTCTAGTCGGAAGCAATTAAGTGAAAAAAACAACGAGAAGAAGACAATAATACCCTTCATCGTGAAAAATTAGTATTCAGTTTGTCGTCCAAACCAAAGGTCGACCGGATTGTCCAATTCAGATCGATGTAGGACTAGAAAATTATTGTCTAGTAGTTTTTAGTATTCATTTTACAAAAAACAATCCATATTTCATCCGATCTAAACCAATAACTTTTTTGTTTCTTTCAATCAGTAACTTGCCTTTACTTAGCTTGTTTGTAGATAAGGGCCTGACTAGTGTTAATATCTTTTATATTACTAATAGTTTGCATATAGATAAATATGTCAAATGCATGACAACTTTTAAACTAGAGAAAGAAAAAAAAATTACAGTCTTTTTCAATTCAATTCTAGTTTATCTGTTTATTCAGTTATGGATATATCACTATCCATGTATTACTTCTCTTGAACAAAATGAAAACGCACAATACACACGTGCATGCCAAAGCACATGCGCGAACACATAGACACAACTTTTACGTACTAATTAAGTATAAAGTACTTGTTAAGAAAATCACGAGAATAATCCAACTAATGTAAAGGGTTTTTATTAAAATTATATCATATCTTTAGTATGAGATGTTGAAATAATATGACTAATTTTCGGATAAAGAAGTAACATAGAAAAGTCAAATTTCTATTAAACTTCCATGCATGTTTATGAAATAATATGACTAATTTTCGAACAAAGAAGTAACATAGAAAAGTCTCCATTTTTATTGTTAACCACAATGTATTGTTAACCACCACCACTAGACAATACATTGTGATTTTAATAATTTTGGAGTTTATGAAACCACAATGTATTGTTAACCACCACCACACGTGATTCGAGACGAGAGAGAGAAAGAGAAGAGAGACATGAGGAAGAGAGAAGCGACGACGAAGAGAGAGAGGGGGTGGGGGCCTGGTGGCTGGGGCGGAGGCGGCGGCCGGTGGAAGGGATGGGGTGGGTCAAACTAGAGGGAGAGAGAAATGAGTAGGAGAAGGGAAAAAAATTACTTGAAGTTCAGGTCACAAGTCACCTAGGACTGTTTTAAGAAGATACATCAAAAGGTTGGATCATTCAAAAATATCTCATAAGTGGGACTGTTTTAAGAAGACAGCTTAAAGGTTGGATTATTAGAATCCAATTTTCCTATTACTATTAAACTTCCATACATGTTAATGAATGATGATCTAGACTCCCGTCCTACCCTTTGGTTGAGGAAGCATCAATCCTGTATATATTGGTGCCAATCGTGGACACCATATGCAAGAAATCCAACCAGATCAAGTACACAAAGCTTTTTCCGTCAGCACATAATATCCAAAAATGAACAACCTTGTAGTTTTCTGTACCTTTTCTATCTTGGTAACTCTTTCTTGTGCTATCGAATTTGACTTCTGTGTAGGGGATCTTACTCTTCCAACAGGACCAAATGGGTATGCTTGCAAGAACCTTCCAAAGTGACGACAGATGATTTCATATACACTGGTTTTCGTGGTGAAAGAACCACCACAAACATATTTTGGTAGAGTTAGGTGTAGGTGGAGTTATAGCCGCTCATACTCACCGAGCATCAGAACTTATTGTGGTAGTCAAAGGATCAATAATTGCAGGATTCATTAGTACAAATAACAGTGCATACTATAAAAGACTCGAGGTTGGAGATGTTATGATTTTTCCTGAAAGCTTGATTCATTTCCAAGCGAATGTTGGTCTAACTTCGGCTATTGCATATGCTAGCTACAACAGTGCAAACTCAGGTACCCAAATCATTACCACGGCCTTATTGGCTGGCAATTTACCTACTGATATTGTTTGGACCCTTGATCTGGTCCAACAATGTTATGCAAGGCCCACCCAAAAGATCTGACCTGTATGCTCCCATGGGGCCCATCAGCTCAAGATAAAAATCAACTTTACCATAAAAGGGAGACAACTTTCCAAATAGGGTTTCCTGTCTGGGAATCCCCAACATTATAAAAGCAGCAGACCCCATCAATGAACAGGTATTGAATTCTCAACCAACAAAACCAGAGCATCTCTCTCTAAAACTATTCACTTTCTCTCTCTACCTCCAGTCTCAACTGACTTGAGCGTCGGAGGGGCTTTCCCGGGAGCACCCCCGGGCTAGGTTTCTTTGTTTTGCAGGACCTCGGGTGACGAGATTCGGGATTATATTCCAACTCGGGATTTCAACCTCTCTAAACACAATTAAACCCTTTAACAAGTTTCTAAGCAGAAACAGTTTGGCGCCGTCTGTGGGGATAGACACATCTCAAAGCTATGTACCGAGAGTAACATGGCACCCCGAAGGAAAACAACCCGAGCCTCAAGCATTTCGCAACCGACTCCACTCCGATCCCAAAGAACACAACGTGCCGGGTCGAGTCACTTGTCGTCGAAGATTGAGGGGTCTACCTCGTAACGAGGAGCAAGCCGACTCCGGGAGCAATACCATGCCGATCAAACCCCATCACCATGGCGTACATAGAAAGAATAGCTCGGCAGCTTGAATGCGAACATGCAACGCACTTGCAGAGCTCATACCGGGAATCCCCCAACTAAAACCCTGGGGGTACCCCGAGAGTCGACCCAAGGAGAGCCGCAACCTGGGGGTGATCCAAACACTCACGCCCCTAACCGGGACGGCAACGAGTGGGAGGAGAAAGGTCCCGGCAGCCCACTCCCGTAGGACACCAAACTCGGATGCCCGGCAAATCATCGAAGAGAATCGCAGCGCCGGGTGGAGCAGACGCTCGGAATTTACTTAATGACAAAAGGAGAGCCAATCAAGAGAAGACTCAGCCAAGAGGAGCAAGCTCAATCTAGGACACCTAGACGGGGGAGGGAAGGTTCCCCCCTGTCCAAGAAGTCCGAGACGTAGGGAAGGAGACTCGGGACCTCCACTAAACAAAAGTCCCGCCTTGGTTAAAGGGGGTATCAACTTCATGACGCCCTTCGCCGGGAGATCATGGAAGTCCCTAACCCTAGCAAGGTCAAGGTCCCCGCATCGAGCAAGACTCGGGAAATAGCGACCCCGACGATCACATAGCGGCTTATAAGGCCCGGATGAGTGTACAAACAAGGTGTGAAGCAACAGGGTGCCGTTACTTCCCGACTACCCTTAAAGGCCTAGCACTCGCACTGGTTTTCGGACTCTCCCTGTGCATTATCACGAACATTTCGGTGTTAGAAGCATTATTCCACCAACATTTCATTGCCGGCGTCGGCATAAAAAGACAAGCATTCACTTGATGTCAATCAAGCAACAGGAGCATGAAAGCCCGGGCCGACTACATCAAACGCTCAATGTGGAATCCCTCAAGATCTCCCGACCTCCAAGACGGGTAGCCTTCACCGCCTTGATGCTCGGGACTCGGCCGAGCAAGTTCCGGATGGTCCTTGGCCGAGAATGAAGTCACCACCTTCATCGAGGCCATGAGTCGGGCTCGAAATTTATTCAGCCCCTGACATCCGCAAACCCGTCAGAGAGAAGTCAAAGAAGAGAAAGGGAAGAAACCCCTTACCGGAATCCAACAAAAGTAACAAAGGCAACCAACAACTCCTCCCGAGAGTTACCGAGTAATGGGAGCCGACCCCCGCATCAACAAAAATCGGCGTGAGATCTACTTGGATCTAAAACACAAGTCGGTATTACCTATCCCTCCCCCATAAGGACCTCAAAGGAAAGAAGGGATCAACGACTATGGTGTGAATATCACCGAGAGTGTGGGCACACCACAAAGGATTGTCGGGGAAATGAAGAAGACCTTAGATCACTTGGCCGATCAAGGAAAGCCGAACGTATACATCAAGCACTCTCTGGAGGAGAAAGGAAAGGAGAAGGAAGGAAAAAATGACAAGTGATAATACCGACGGATATGTCGGGGTGATAGAGGAGGACACGCCCGGGAGGCTTAACCAACTGAGCCCGCAAAGCTCACTTACATGCAATAAGGCAACATGTCTTAGAAGTAGAGCCCATGAAGGCGAGGATGTCCCATCATGACATTTGGGGAGCCTCGACTCTGCACATCCATACCCCCATGACGATCCCCTTGTCATAGAGATGAAAATCGCCAACTCAAGGGTCAAGAGGATCCCCGGTCGACAGCGGCTCATCACGGACATCATCACCTTGGAATGCTTACTTAAGCCGAAATATACCGAGAAGGACGTAACACCGACCGCCGCCCGCCGATAGGCTTTGGGAGCATCCGTATACCCCTCGGGTTCGTCAAGTTAGCCGTAAGACTCGGGGAAAGAGGTAAGGGAAGAAGCCTACCCGGCCGACTTCCCGGTGGTCGACACCCCACTTCCTTATAACGCCCATCATGGGCAGCCCACTATGAACAAGATAAAGGCACCATCTCGTATACCAACTACTCTTGCAGTATGAAACAGACGAGGGTCAAGTCGGGAAGATATACGGGGATCGGACAGACATCCCTGAATGTTATACAAACAGTTTTTAAAGAAACAACCTCGTAAGAAAAACCAAGGAAGAGGAAGAGGGAAGATCCCGCGGAGACCCCTACGGGTCTCGGGGGTCTACCTAGCGAGTAAAATCCAAAATTATACGAGCGACCCCAAATGGCCAAGGAGGACGAAGAAATAATGCTCGATGAAGGCCTCGGGCATGGGGTAAGGATTGGCAAAAACCTCAGCCCCGAGATCAAGGAAAAGCTCATCAAAACATTGCGGGAGTACAAAGACGTATTCGCATATTCCGCCTCTGACATGCTGGGGCTGGATCCCAAGTTTGCATCCCATGAGTTGAATATCAAGGAGGGATTCCGCCCCCATCAAACAAAAGCTCCGGCACCAAGGGCCCGAGAGAAACGCAAGAAGCAGCCAGAAGAGGTCAAGAAACCGCTAGAGGTGGGTATCATTGAAGAATGCCAATACACCGAGTGGTTGCACAATGTTGTTTTAGTCAAGAAAGCTAACTGAGCTTGGCGCATGTGCGTCGACTTCACCGACTTGAACAAAGCATGCCCCAAAGACAATCATCCTCTCGCCTAAGATTGACAGTCGGGTCGACTCAACGGCCGGGTCACGAGTTGCTCGCCTTCATGGATGCCAACGCGGATACCACCGATCCCGATGGCGAAAAAGACCGAGTTCATACAAAGCATTTGTTACAGCCTCAAGGCGTGCACTGCTACAAGATGATGCCCTTCGGGCTAAAGAACGCAGGGGCTACTTACCAACGAACCATCAATAAGGTCTTTGAGGAGCAACTCGGGAGGAACATAGAGGTCTACGTAGACGATATGATCGTCAAGAGCAAAAAAGCAGTTGATCACGTCGGGGATTTGGCAGAAACGCTAAACACCCTCCGACGCCATGGCATGAAGCTAAATCCCAGGAAGTGTGTATTCGGGGTCGAGGGGGAAATGCCTCTCGGTTCTTGGTGGACGAAAGAGGAATTGAGGCTAACCCCGACAAGATCAGCGCAGTGTTAAACATGTCCTCACCAAGAAATGTTAGAGAAGTTCAAAGGCTAACAGGGTGCCTAGCAGCGCTGGGACGCTTCTTGTCTCGCTCGGCCGACAAGAGCCTGCTGTTCTTCAGAGCGCTAAAAAGGAAGGAGTTTGATTGGGACAATGAGGCCGAACAGCATTCCAACAAACTGAAACAACACCTAAAGCAACGCCCAAACTCATATCACCCTTGCCGGGAGAAGCACTCTATATATACCTCTCGGTATCAGAGTACGCCCTCAGCGCGGTACTCGTGGCGGAAAGAGAAGGAGCTCAGTACCCCGTGTACTTCATCAGCCATGCTTACAGAGGAGCTGAAGCAAGATACAGCCAGATTGAGAAGATGGTTTTCGCGCTGGTCATGGCGAGTAGGAAGTTGAAACCATACTTTCAGGCGCACCCCATCAAGATCCTAACCGGACAGCCCATCCGAAATCATTCAACTCGGATGACCGAGTGGGCAGACCAGTTGGCCGACTTCGGATTGGAATATGAGCCCCGAAGAGCAATAAAGGCACAAGCGCCGGCCGACTTCATCGTTGAACGCAGCCCCGACCCCGGACTGGAGGAAAGGGAGTCGTGGGAGTTTCAGGCGGATGGGTCGGCTTCAAAAGCCGGCAAAGGGAGCCGGGCTTGTGATCGTTCCTTCGCGGGGATAAGATGGAGTACGCGGTGAAGTTCGACTTTTGGCCTCCAATAACGAGGCCGAATACGAAGCTCTAATCTTAGGCCTCCAAATCCGCATCAATGCGGGAGCCGAGCAAGCCATGGCAAAATCGGATTCACAACTCATAGTTGGGCAGGTCTCGGGGGAGTACGAGGCCAAGGAAGACAACATGAGGATGTACCTCAATAAAACCCGGGAGCTCATCAAGAAGTTGTCCGCATTCAAAATACAGCACCTCCCGAGGTCCGAGAACCAAGAAGCCGATGCCTTGGCCCGCATGGCAAGCTCCGGCAAGGGTCGACTCCTCGAACCATCATATGGGAGGTCCTAAACCAACCAAGCATCAATTGCTGAGATACACACCATCAACAGGACGGGCACGTGGATGGAAGAGATTATCTGGTACCTAAAGGACGGGTTATTACCTTTTGATGAGAAAGAGGCCGATAGCCTAATTCAAAAAGGAAGGTGGTGGTTCATCCGGGCAGAAGGCCACTTGTACAAAAAATCTTATACCCACCCCCTACTCAAGTGCGTAACTCCTTTTCAAGGGAACTACATCCTCCGAGAGATTCATGAAGGAGCCCCGCAGCAGCCACCAAGGGGCCCTGACTATAGCGGGAAAGCTTTAAGGGCCTGGATACTATCGGCCCTCTTTCTAAGCATGACGCCGCCGAACCGGGTAAAGAAATGCCCCCAACCGCCAAATTCACGGGGACATCCTCTGCTCCAACTAACCCCTTAACCACCATTCAAGCCGTCTTACCCTTCGATAAATGGGGGATGGACCTTATAGGCCCGTTCCCAAAGCGGCCTGGGGCGAAGAGAAGGTTCCTCCTAGTAGCCATCGACTACTTCACCAAATGGGTCGAGGCCGAACCACTAGCTTCAACAACACAAGCAAGTGCGTAACTTCATCCGGAGGAACGTCATCACCCGTTTCGAGATCCCAAGAACGCTCATATCGCACAACGGGAGACAATTCAACAAATGGGCCAACCCGGGATTATTGCTCCGGATTCGGGATTCAAACACGGTCTACCGCCTCCCGACCCCGCACAAACGGCCAAGCCGAGGCAAAGAAACAAAGTGGTGCCGAATGGGATTAAGAAGTCACCGGAAGGAGCAAAAGGGTCATGGGTCGATGATCTCCGGGTGTGCTCAGTCGCAAGAACAAATGGAAAGTTAAGCAACAGCAACTCGCCCTTCAAGCTTAGTCCATGGAAGTGACGCTGTTCTTCCAAATCGAGGTCGGGATACCTTCCCCCAGAGATGACCTTCTACGAGCATGACAAGAACGAAGAAGAGAAGAAAGTCAAGCTAGACCTACTGCCCGAATCTCGGGGTAATGCGCTACTCAAGTCAATCCGCAACAAGCAAAGGGTAACCGAGCAATTCAACCTCGTGGTGAAAGCTAGGCCCATTCATGTAGGCGATTGGGTGGTCAGAAGGTCGAAGCCACGTGGTTGACACACCGAAAGGCAAGCTAGGGCCTAAGTGGGATGGGCCTTACAAGGTTACGGAAGTAATCAAGCCGGGAACATACCGACTCGAGTCATCCGAAGGCACCCCACTGCCCGACCTTGGAATGCCGACAATCAAGAAATATTACATTTAAAACTACGCCACTTTAAGATTCATTTTGTTAACCACAACTCGGGGCAACCATTTATACCCTATTAGAGTTGGCGGGATTTCGGGGAACTGGCCACACTTCGAGCCAACAGTTCATCTTGTAAACCACAACTCGGGGCATCCATTTATACCCTATTAGAGTTGGCGGGATTTTGGGAACACGGCCACACTTCGAGCCCACAAGCTCATTATGTTAAGTCACAACTCGGGGCAAGAAGTTGTACCCCATAGTTGACGGCCTCCTGAATATGAATGAAAGAGCACTTCGTCCATAATAAGTTGCATCTTAAGCAAAATGAACATTCGGGAAATTGAAACCGCAAAGTAATTTCATTTCATCAAATAAAAAAAAGTACAACCAAAAGGTCCCGGTGAACAAAACTCCCAAGGGCCCAAAAATCCAAGTACAAGATTGAAGAAACGTAACTAAGCCCAAATCCTTGATGGGAGTGTCGGTGCTACCCGTCCCGTCTTCCTCATCGTAGCTCTTACCGAAGCCGGACCCTCGGGGTTATCGGCGTCACCGGTCGGAGCCACGAGCTCGGGGCGGCTCCGGTAGTTGTAGAGGTCCTAAGAGTAGGCAAACCGGAACCGCTAACATGAGGTCGGGATATTTGGGGCTTGGGGTAACAGGAGAAGCCTTAGCTTGGGCCGTATCTTCCTTCTCGGTCCTCTCGCAACACGACGGTCGACCCGCCTTCAACGTCATCCCGGCTTAGAGCGTAGTCGGGCCGCAAGGGATCCCTTTGAGGCGCTCCTTTGTCTCCCTAACCGCCATACGGTAGGAGTTGGTGGCCATTTTACCCGTAAAGGCTAACCCCTCGGGAGACCTCTTCCATTCCCTGCAGAATTCCGCCCGCACCTTCTCTAGCTTAGCCTTGGCTTTCTTCGAGCTATGCTTAGAAGACTTGGCCTTCCGCGCCTCGCCCCACCAAGCTTGGCGTCCTCCAAGCTCTTCCCGAGTGTTGTCGCGACAATTATGGCAACCTCCAGAGAGGTCCTGGACTCTCGTTTAGAATCCTTTAAGGCCTTATGGTCGCAAGGGCATTCCTAGCCTCCTCGAAGGTGGCCTTCGACCCCTCCAACTCGGTGTTCGGTTGGAGGATCTCAGCCTCCCGATCTCGCAACCTTCTTCTTCAAAACCCCCACCTCCTTGGTTAGGTCTACCACGCTCTCCTCAAATTGAGCCCGACGGCTGATCACCGAGGTCATCCTGGATAGTGGTCCGCATGTAAGTGACAAGTTAGTCTACAGAAAAGCAAGAAACACCTAAATAGAGGAGTCGGGGGAGTGTACCTCCCCCGAGATTCATAGAAGGCATTGACCTCCCCATGCCCAAGCGCAAGCAAAGGCCTCATCATCGGCATCGGTATAGACCGCCTTGACAAGCATTCTTTACCCCGCGCCCCGCGGCTGGGTAAGAGCCGTAAAAGGAACGCCGGACCCGACTCGATCGCTCGGGATTTTTTAGAAAGAGGTTCATCATGGACCTCGGTATTGTCCATTTGGAGGTCCTCCGCTCTCCTCTTACTTCCTCGTGGACACACCCGAGGAGGCCTTCTGATGCGATCTTTTCAAGAGCAAGGGCCTTCTCGGCATCCGTCTTTAGCTTGCGAGAACGGACATGAGGCTTCTTAGGCTTCTTGGAATCCGTGTCCTGAAAAGAATAAAAAGTAAATACAAGTCGGGACGCCACAAGAAAGTAAAGCAAGAACTTTACTCACCTTAGGAGGCGGGGGATTGACATGGTCTCCCCGTCCAACTCATCCAAGAGCTTCGACAACTAATGCAACGGCGTCCACATACCTCTCGACCATCACGGGATCCCGGTCGTTGCTCGGGCAACAACCGAAATAAGACAAACGTCAACACTTTAGCATAAAAGTAAAAGGCACACACTGGATTAAGGGAAATTACCCTTGTCACAGCTAGAACTCAAGCCAGCTGACGCCAGAAACATTTCATTCCGCATCTCGTGACGGGTTGGTAGCCGCCCGAGGCACATAAATGAGAGCCCCGGCCAATGTTCTCGGGTGGTGGAAAGATATATCCCCACTACCGCTTCCTCCCGAGACATCTCGGGAACCGTTTGATTCAACCGAAAGCGAGGCCCCTCCTCAGAGGAAGGATAGGGATTCCCCATTCACCACTCGTGTAAACATGGTAGAACATTCGTCTAAATCCTTTTTGGTTTGAAGGGGGATCGCGGACGACTTTATAGCCCGCTCTACACCGAAAGCGGAACCACCTGAGGGCCATGGAGATCGGCGGGGCCTAGCATAAGGGTGAAAATGTTGCGCCACAAGCGCAAATTCGGGGTAACACCGAGAAGATCACAAACAGAAATAAAACCATTTACGGTCAGCCAATTGTTAGGAAGAAGATTAGTCAATGTCAGTTGGTAGGCGTTCACAAGGTCCCTAATGAAAGGATGCAAGGGGAACCTCAGACCCATCTGCATACTCTGATGATACACCGACACACATCCCACAGTAGGGTCATCACCGAGTCAAGTATGTTTGGCTCGAATAACAAAATAGGGATCTTGAATCCAAAATTTGGTGGCCACATACTGGGCGTTTCTCTCCATATATTTCATGAAGGTCGCCTCTGGGTAGTAGGTATGAGGGTCGCCCTCGGGGTCTAAAGGAGGGTAGTCCCGACTCCGACGTAGCTCGGTGATTCTTCAACCTCTTCGGATACGGTGACAACCCCGTCGAAATAAGATCGGCCAAGGTAGCTGGTGCTACATGGTTTATGGGCTAAAGAAACTTCCCAAGGACCTGGAACTACCCCCTCATCCTCCTCACTCAGCGAATCCGAGGGGCTAGGTAAAGGAACTGCCTCGGGAATGGCTAATGGATCCTCACACGGGACTCGGGTGCTAACCAGGAATCCGTCAACCCCACGAATCTCTTCCGAAAGTTTAGGAGAAGCGGGGACATTCGGACCAGACTCGGGATCCATCCTATGGACGTCTATTTCAATAATCAAAGGAAATACGTAGTACCGTGAAGGAAGAGCGTACCTTCTCGGGAATTCTTGGTCTCGGGAATGTAACGAGCACGGTACTCACGGACTCGGGATCGGAACCACTAGGCGAGAAATTTAGAGAGAGAAAGAAGAGAGAGATTGAGGAAATCCGCAAATGATTGAAAGTACGGAAAAATTATTCTCTTCCTCCTCTATATACATCCCCCTCCGTGTCCGCACCACGACAACCTCTGCACCACTCTAAATGGGCTTCAAAAGATTGGGCCAACAATGAGAGAGGCCCATGGGTAAGGCTTTAAACCAAAACCCCAATTTTCTACGGGTATAAAGTCAAACAGTCAAACGGTCAACGGTCAACAGTCAACGGTCAACAGTCAACGGTCTATGACCAATTACTCAAAGACGACCAAAAATCACCCAACTCGGGATCCTCATACGAAGGGCTCATTAGTCCCCGAGTTGGTGCATCACCCTTCTCGGCCTTGCCAGGGGGCTCAATACTTAGCCAAAGAATGGCTAAGCACCTCAACCCCCAACTCGGGATCCTCATAGGAAGGGCTCATTAGCCCCCGAGTTGGTGCATCACCCTTCTCGGCCTTGCCAAGGGGCTCAATACTTAGCCAAAGAATGGCTAAGTACCTCAACCCCCAACTCGGGATCCCCAGGGGAGGGCTCATTAATCCCCGAGTTGGTGCATACCCACCTCGGCCATGCCAGGGGGCTCAGCACTTAGCCAAAACATGGCTAAGTACCTATACTACCAACTCGGGATCCCCAGGGGATGGCTCATTCGCCCCCGAGTTGGTGCATACCCACCTCGGCCATGCCAGGAGGCTCAGCACTTAGCCAAAACATGGCTAAGTACCTATGCTACCAACTCGGGATCCCCAGGGGAGGGCTCATTAGCCCCCGAGTTGGTGCATACCCACCTCGGCCATGCCAGGGGGCTCAGCACTTAGCCAAAACATGGTTAAGTACCTATACTACCAACTCGGGATCCCCAGGGGAGGGCTCATTAGCCCCCGAGTTGGTGCATACCCACCTCGGCCATGCCAGGGGGCTCCAAGATCTAACCAAAACATGGCTAAATACCTACACTACCAACTCGGGGTCCCCAAGGGAGGGCTCATTTGCCCCGAGTTGGTGCCTCACCCTTCTCGGCTTGCCGGAGAGGTTCATCACTTGGCCAAGTGAAGGCCAAGTTCTTCCACGACTAACTCGGGTCCCCATAGAAGGGCTCGTTTGCCCCCGAGCAGGCACAGGGTGCCGCCTAGAGTGACTCTCCCCCCGAGGAGGAGTTCAAAACGCAATGCCCAACGCAGCAGCTCGGGGAGGTCCTCCCCTCTCCCGGGTTCATTGGGACCAAAGACCGACACGCTACCTCGGGAATGATTGGGAGAGGCCAAGCATCATCACTCGGGATTGCTTGGGAGAGCCCAAGCATCATCAGTCGGGGTCCCACGCACCAGAGGGCGTACGGCCTCCCCCTACTCTCGGGATCATGCGGAGTCGACACTGGCACCTCTCGGTTTCGTTCGGGAATTAGCCCAAACACCCATCACTCGGCGCCCCACGCATATGCCCGGAGGATCGAGGTCCTCCTCTCGGGGTCACTCGAAGCCACGCTCCGATGCCCCAGCTCGGGATTGTTTGGGAATCAGCTCAAGTGACTCGGGGCGCCACCTCGGGGGAAAGGGCCCCCTCTCTCGGGATCACTCCGTGCCCGGCACCAGGATGACATCTCGGGGTTGCTGGGAAGCAGGCCCTAGGGCCCCTACATCACCTCGGGATTTGCCTGGGGCTCAGGAATTCACGAAGCCTCCCTCCTCGGGATCTGCATACTTTGAAAAAGTTCGGGGGCGTTGCCCCCTAACCCCCACCAGGGCGTTTCACCTCTGGACCCAGACTCGCTGATTGGTTAATCCTAGCGCCACGTAGCTGACTCAAGGCATCACTCAACAAATATCGGCAAAAATATTATTGTTCCGCCAACCAACCGCACTGAAAGTCAAGGATCTCACTCCGATTACTTGGCGTGGGGCTAATTGTTTGGACCCTTGATCTGGTCCAACAATGTTATGCAAGGCCCACCCAAAAGATCTGACCTGTATGCTCCCATGGGGCCCATCAGCTCAAGACAAAAATCAACTTTACCATAAAAGGGATACAACTTTCCAAATAGGGTTTCCTGTTGGGAATCCCCAACATTATAAAAGCAGCAGACCCCATCAATGAACAGGTATTGAATTCTCAACCAACAAAACCAGAGCATCTCTCTCTAGAACTATTCACTTTCTCTCTCTACCTCCAGTCTCAACTGACTTGAGCGTCGGAGGGGCTTTCCCGGGAGCACCCCCGGGCTAGGTTTCTTTGTTTTGCAGGACCTCGGGTGACGAGATTCGGGATTATATTCCAACTCGGGATTTCAACCTCTCTAAACACAATTAACCCCTTTAACAAGTTTCTAAGCAGAAACAGATATAATTACACGAACTACTTTTCTAACTTCTTTGGAGATAACAAAGTTGAAGACGATCTTTGGCACTACTTAATTAGATGTACTTATATACTTCCCCTGCCAATATAAGTAGATAAACATGCTCAATAAAATTATGTATGAAAGAGTGTAGGAGCATGCTCTCTCTCATATTCTAATGTGATCCATGGTCCATGGACAGTACCTTGTATTACTATCTTGCATTTTATTTGACTAAAACAAAGCAATAAATTTGGCTGAATGAGATATCAACCTTCATAGAGATGTGAAAATTATATTACAAACTGAGTAATTTGCTCTCTATGATATTTTTGAGTTCATTATGCAAATCAATATGAAGCTCATTAATGACGAAATACATAAAAAAATATTTTCGGAAACAATTTATAATATATCTTGAAAATTAAAAGGGAAATTCTCAATGGTATGTTTGATAACCCTAAACAATGGATTTTTCACTTTGGTACCAGTCTACCAGACGTAATTTTAATTATCATTGGTAATCTGATGTTTTTGTTGTAGTTGAGAATGTGGCCTTAATAACCATTTTTCTTCATAAACAATTGGTAAAGGGGTTGATTATAAATTAATTAAGTTTTTTAAGCTAGAATGACATAAATTCTCTTAAATTACATGTTTTTCCTTTGGCTTTTATTGAAAACCTATTTCATTACCGTTTTAGTATGAGATTAATGAAAATAACTTCTTCAAATGGAACTTATGTCTATCTTGACACTAAAAAACTATACTTAGTTTTAAAACAACCCTTTTAACAATTGTATATAACGAAAAATGGTTAATGATACTATTTTCCCATGTATAATTCTAAACATGGGGTTACCATTGAGATTTAAAATTAAATTTGACTACCAGAGTGAAAAGCGAAAACTTAGGGTTTGACAATTTCCCAATAGAGATACATTTTGTAACTCAAAAAATTGTTGTTTAAAAATTGGAAACTACATGGTGACCTCTTGATTTGGAACTTTCTACATGGTGTAAAGAAAAACATTAATCGTTCTACAAAGTGACACTATGGTATTGTTTTACAAAAAAAAGTAACATTAATGAGTTTTTCCATCCAATTTCCTCTTTTTTTTTTTTTTTTTTAAAAAATTCGTTTTCGAAAACCAACTCCGCCGACCATCCTTATCGGGGATGAATCACAAGAATTTAACAATTTGCACGGTAAGCATCTCGAGCCTAACAAAAAAGTGCTTTTAACCTCAAACACTCAACCGAACCCTTGGAATCTTCTTCAAGCCCAGGATGTGATGAGTCGACATCAAGGTCTCAAACGACTCCGTCGATTTGCACAAAAGCCATTACTTTACGTTCAACCAACACTAAAAAGGCTACTCCTAGTAGAAGTGGTAGAATTATTGCAAGTATTTCAGCGGGAATAACTGGCCGTTTTTCGAGGCTTTTAGCCGGTTCAGTAATGGGATGACTTAGGTTTTTGCAAAAATGGACTCTACCGACCGCCCTTGTAGGGCATGACTCTCAAGAATTCGGGTGAAATACTTAACCATATGTGCCAATTTTCATGGTAAGCATACCGAGCCGAAATAAATAAGTTTTTGACCTCGAAAACAATGTTTTTTATGAAAATAGATTCCACCGACCTTCCGTACGTATGGAGCACGAATCACGATAATCCAAAGAGAATAAGCACCAAAGTATGCCCATTCTAAATTAGTTAAAAGGAAAAGTTTTTTTTAAAAATAAATAAATAAAATAACGGAATATTGGAAGGAATATGCTCATTATGTGTCTTTTTTTTGTGAAACAATAACACACGGTCACTTGAGAGAATGCCAATATTTTTCTTTCTATCGCATGGAAAATCCAGAAATAGAAGGTCCAATCTAACGCTTGCAAAGAAATCACTCGGACCTCACGTCCAACCAAAATGCTGATTTTTATTCTTCTAGCCCAACTCAACCAAAGTGTTGATTGTAATTCTTCTAGCCCCAGTCAACCAAAGTGCTGATTTTTAATTCTTTTAGCCCGGCCCACCCAACTGGACCTCACGTCCAAAGTATTGATTCTTTATTTTTCCTTTGTCTTCTTCTTGTGATCCGCCTACTGCTCACCAACTTTCGCCATATATTAACTTGTTTCCAACACCCTCGCCACCATAACAGGCGAAGCCGACGGCGAGCCTTCTACCCCCCACACCGCCACTCCGCCGCCTTCCATCCGGCACAGGCTATGAGCAACATAAAGAACGAAATTCCAATCATACTTGATCGCGGAAAATCTCAATATTCCAACTGGGTCGAACTCTTTGATATCCATTGTCATGCCTGCAATGTTTTAGACCATATTGATCCCAAAACCCCCCACCCGGATATTCCTACTGAAATATGGAATCGCCTTGATTCCATTGTCAAAAAGTGGATTTATGGTACCATCTCTTCTGATCTCCTCTAGACTGTGCTCTATCGAGGAGCTACTGCCCAAGAAACATGGAATCGTATTCAAGCAATTTTTCAAGACAATAAACACACCCATGTTGTGTACATGGAAAATCAATTTAATGCCCTGCATCTGTCAAATTTTCCAGACATCTCTTCTTACTGTCAACAACTCAAACATCTAAAAGATCAGTTGGCGAATGTTGACCAAATCGTTTCAAAACAAAAACTAGTTCTACGTATGGTTTCTAGACTTGTGCACACTGACTTAAATATTGTTGCCTCATTAATTCAACAATCCGACCCTTTACCTACATTTGAAACGGCCCGATCTCGTTTGCTATTAGAAGAATTGTGCCGTGCTCAGGAAGCCCCAAACACGGTCCAATCGTTTGTGGCTCAAAACGATTCCCATGAAAATCAGGCCCAGTAGCCTGCGCGCGGCGGCGGCGGCAGGGGTGGCCGATCAGGCGGCCGTGGCCGGGGTCGCAACAACAGCAATCGCGGCCAAGGTCGGGGTAGGGGCGTGGCTCCCAATCCCACGCTCAGCACTCACAGGCTCCTAACTCGCAGCAGCCTTTTAATGCTTAGGCCCAACTGCCATCTCAGCCCAGCGTATATTGGTCTCCCCCAGCACAGGTTACATGGGCCCAGGTGCCCTATCTGTATCCTGAGCAGCAACGTGTCTTCCAGCCTGGGCCACACCATGCTGTTCCTCCCACACGCAGCCCAACATCATCTCAGCAGGCCTATCCTGCTTATTATCCTGCTTCTCAAGCACCCCATGGACCCTTGATGACTCCAACTAAATTGGGCCACGCTTTCTCCACTATGAGCCTGCAGCAACCAGATGATAGCTGGTATATGGACTCCGGAGCCACTTCTCACATGACTTATAACTCATGTACTCTCATGCCCTTATTTAATTTAAGCACTAATAATCATATTCTTGTCGGTAATGGGCACCGCATTCCAGTAACGGGTTATGGTCAAACCACCCTTCCTCAAACTCCGCTTGCCCTTCGTGATGTCCTCCTAGCTCCACAAATTATCAAAAACCTTATTTCCGTTCGAAAATTTACATCTGATAATTCTGTGTCTATAGAGTTTGATCCTTTTGGTTTTTCTGTGAAGGATCTCAAAACGGGGAAAATTATAACGAGATGCAATAGTTCGGGCGACCTTTATCCAATCACCACCAACACTCCATCTACATGTCTTGCTACTGCCCTCACAACCATCTCTCCATCTACATGGCATAACCGCCTTAGCCATCCGGGAGCTCAACCTTTTAGTTTTCTTAGGAGCAATAATTTTATACAATATAATGAGTATTCCTCCGAGTTTTGTAATTCTTGTCCTATTGGGAAACATGTTAGACTTCCTTTTGTTCGTTCTAGTAGTAGTACTTCTTGTGCCTTTGATATAATTCATGCTGATTTATGGACCTCCGCTATACCTAGCATTGATGGTCATAAATATTATTTAGTTTTGCTTGATGATTTCACTCATTATGTGTGGACTATTCCCCTTGAAATACAAATCTGAAACTTTCCAATATTTTCTCAACTTTCAACAATATGTCCTCACTCAATTTGAACGCCCCATCAAATCCTTTCAAAGTGATCATGGCCGTGAATTTCATAATGATCCCAAACTATTTTGTGTCCAACACGGCATCACTTTTCGCTTCTCATGTCCCCACACCTCATCTCAAAATGGCAAAGATGAACACATGATCCGCACTATCAATAATACTATTCGCACACTATTATTACATGCCTCTATTCCTAACAAATATTGGGTGTATGCTTTAGAAACTACTACATATCTCCTAAATATCTTACCTACAAAAGTCCTCACAAACACTACCCCTGCTCAAGCCTTATTTTTCATTACCCCATCATATGATCATCTTCGTGTTTTTGGTTGTCTATGGTTTCCCAATCTCACGACCACTGCTCCTAATAAACTAGCACCTCGCTCCACTCCATGCATTCTTTTAGGATATCCACGCAATCATCGCGGTTACCGTTGCCTTGACCTCGCCACCCACAAACCAATAATTTCTCAACATGTGCTCTTTGATGAAACACAATTTCCTCTAGCCCAACAGCAGCACCCATCTCCCTCTTCATATAATTTTTTGGGCCCTGATGAACCATCCCTCATGCTAAACCCCCTCCTATACCACGCTGGCCAAGCGCCCATCCCCCCTTCTTCTGTTTCGACCCAGCCGACACAACAAAACGCGCCCCCTGGCCAGCGCGCTTCATCAGCCCAAACCCCTCCTCCTTCGGTTACTCCCCCTGCCCGATATACTCCACCTCCCAGCAGGGGCGTGGCCCCCATTCGGCCCACCAAACCAGCCCCTCCATCCCCGCGAGTCACCCGTAGCCACCATGGCATTGTAAAGCCTAACCCACACTATGCCCTAGCCGTGCAAGCTCATGCTCCCACTTTAGATTGATCTCCCCTTACCAAAAATCATAAACAAGCCTTGGCTGACCCAAACTGGAATGCGGCCATGCAAGATGAATTTGGTGCTTTAATTAAAACAGGGACTTGGGAATTAGTACCTAGGTCTACGGGGGTGAATATTGTTAATTGCATGTGGCTTTTCAAACATAAGTTAAAATCTAATGGTGAACTTGAAAGGCACAACGCTCGACTTGTTTGTGATGGCAGGTCTCAGGAAATTAGTGTTGATTGTGATGAAACATTCAGCCTTGTGGTCAAACCAAAGACCATTCGAACTATCCGTAGCTTAGCTATGGCTCGCAAGTGGTCCATTCATCAACTTGATGTAAAAAATTCCTTTCTTCATGGTGATCTTCGTGAGACTGTTTATATGCATCAACCTCCAGGTTTTGTTGATTCTCGCACACCTCACTATGTTTGCGTCCTGCGTAAGGCTCTCTATGGCCTTAAATAGGCTCATCGTGCATGGTATCAGCGTTTTGCTACTCATCTCTTACACATGGGTTTTATTATCACCAAGAGTGATAATTCTCTCTTCACTTTTCACCATGGCTCAGACACTGCATATTTACTTTTGTATGTTGATGATATTTTGTTGGTCACTTCCTCTGATGTATTGCGAGAACAGATCATTGCTCAGCTCAAAACTGAGTTCCCGATGTCTGATTTGGGCCCCTTGAGTTATATTCTGGGTATTGCAGTCACCCGGACACCATCTTATATGTTATTGTCTCAGCATAAATATGCACAGGAAATTCTAGAGTGCACCGGCATGGCCAGTTGTAAGCCTGCCGCTACTCCTGTAGACACTAAGTCTAAACGTAGTGCCGATGCTGGCCCTCAGTTTTATGATCCTACCTTATATCACAGTCTTGCAGGTGCTCTTCAGTACCTCACTTTTACTCGTCCTGATATTTCTTATGCTGTTCCGCAGGTCTGCCTGTTTACGCACGACCCTAGGGTCTCTCATTATGATGCATTAAAACGGATCCTGCACTTCATTCAGGGAACTATTGATCATGGGTTACATTTATATCCTTCTTCTTCCCTGCATCTTGTAACTCCACATAATTTCGTTCCTAATTTTTCGCCTTATTTTCCCTTAATTATTATTCTTTCATCAAAATTAGAGTATTTTACTTCTTAATATTATATCATATACATCTTTCAACTTTATTAATAATATATTTTTATAATTTCTTTAATTTGAAACTATTTTTTCCTAGTATTTAAATTACACGTTTAAGCTACGTTTTATATTTTGTCAACTTTATCACATTTTGGAGCGTTTGTAACTCGAGTATGGTACGTCATTTTATCAATTGTGGCTGGCCGAAAGCTTCAGATTTTTGGGAGATATTTCATAATTTTCAAGAGTTTGTAACTCCTTGTAACCTCCCTTTTATTACACCATAACTATTACCCAACTTAAAACCCCACCTTTTAAGCTTGTAACCCCCTTTGTAGCTCCAATTGGCTACTGAACCGAAAAGGAAAAGAAAATCAGTTTGGACTCTCATCTTCACGCCATTAGAGAGAGGGAATGAGAGGAGAAATGCATCTGCTTTGTTCTTCACAAAAACCACCATTTTTCCTCCATTAATTCTTACTCTAGTATCAACCTTTTCTCCGTTGTTCGTCTTGGGCATTCTAACCACCATTGGGTTGCTAGGAGGCGAGCGTCCGGAGGACGATCCCGTGCAAGAAGAAGAGAGCTAGACGGTTTGCTTCACTCCTTCCGTTGGTCCAGATAACTAATGGTTTTCCTAGAACGGTTGGAATTCACATAAGGATTATATTAGTTTTAGTACTTAAGTTGGGTTAGTATTATATTAGGAACTTGGGTGGTTTTAACTTCATGTCGTATGTTTGTGTCCATGAATGTTGTATGTGGATGAAATTTGGAGGTGGTTATTCGGTTATGGCCTTGTTTTGTTACCACTCTTTTGGGCTGCTGTTGTTAATCTGTTGCTATAATATCTTCTGTTTTCTTTAGCATCTGCAATTTGTTCTTTGTTGTAGTGCATGAAAATGATGATCATATTGCTGCGCAGTGCATATTATTTCATTGTAGCTATAGCTAGTTTTATTTCTTTTGGTTTTTGGTTGTTGCTTTCTACAGATGCATGCTCGTGGGTTTCTTAATGGCTTTAGTTCCATTCTTTTGTTTGGCTTGGTTAAGCTACGTTATTTTATGTGTTAGTACCTACTAATGGCTTTAGTCACATTATGTTTATTTGTAAATACTTGATGTGAGTTATCAATTATGTAATTCATGTGTGTTTTTTTATCGGCTGTTTAATCCTCTATGCATGGTCGCTGGTTATAGGGCTGCTAATACTACTTGCTTTCCTTCACTCTGTGTTGTAGAATTTGTGGTATGAGTTGAATCATGTGTCTTATGAGTTGTATTTATAATTCTAGTTAAGTTATAAGATAGTTTCATGAACTATTCTCTTTTGGATTAATTTGTGGTTGTATCATGATTTATTGGTTTTTTTTTTTCTATGAGGTGTGCATATATGTTATCTCGCGAGGTTATGTTATATGACTCTTGTCCTTGCTGGATGTAAGTTTATTTTTGTTAATAATTATGTTATGATATAGTTTCACAAATGAGTTATTGAGTAGTTAGCAAGTTTGGTGAATTAATGTTATGGCGTGATTATTTTATGATGGAATTGATGGGTTGAGTCCCTATAATTCTTGAGTTTGATGTAAGACCTTGAATAGCATTCTGCAGACGATGAAATTATATTATTGATTATTTGTATTTGTTGAGGATGATGACTAGTGAGACGGCATGGTCTCCTAGGAATGAACAATCACTGTGTACTGAGCAGGGTACACAATTTATACTTACATACGGAGCAGGGTGTGTAGGTCTGTCTTGGTTATTAGTTGTCGTCTGAGAGGTCGAGAAGTACTGAGTAGGGTACTATCTCGCATCAGGGTGTGGCCATACTAGGCATAGGCGAGTAGGGTCCTAAAACTATAACCAAATAGAAACAGTGGGTTGCGATCCACTTATGTTCAGTTCCTCCTTAAACGTGTTAAGAAGATTATTTTGGAAACGTTATAATTATCATTTATAATGTTCATATTATTATTTCATTTAGATTTGAAGGTTTATTTTGTTGATCCTTGGGTTCATATGTATTTATTCATTTGTTTATTCTGTGACCTTTACCCTATTTGTATTTTTTTGTGTGTTGTAATGTATTTGTTATATTTATTTATCTTTTTGTTAATTTGATTGTTTAAGGTATATTTTTAAGATGTTGTGTAAGGGTTGATTATTTAAACTTTTATAACTATTATATGGATCCTAATTGGGCTGGGAGAGCTGTTAGTTACTCCCCACTGATTGTGGATGTTTGTTGATATATTTTACAGGTGATTATTTCGTATTATGGGCATTGAGTGAAAAACTATCAAGGATTTTTGAGACATCTTATTTTTTTTTTTTTATATTTACTACATTGGGTTTATGAGGTTGTTTTGCCACTTTATGGATATCTTGGATAATTTTTATTTAGTTTAATTTAAACTTCGTTTAGAGTTACAATTCCGTCAGGCGATATTTTCGCTATCACTATTTCTTTAATAAAATGTTCTATTTTCATTATGTTGTGTTTATAAAGGACGGAGTGTTACAGTTGGTATCAGAGCAAATGATCCAAAAACTTTCATTGAGTTGCTACATACTCCAAGTGAAATGTGTAGTTGTTGTTACTCAGAATATTAGTATCTTAGGCTTCAAGAAAAGTACCTAGTGGGAGTTACTTGGGTAGGAAGGAAGCCCTGGGAACTATTTTATTAACTAACATGCTATGTGCTTTTCTGATGTGTGCTTATAAGAACTAACATTATACTTCCTTGCAGTATGCCTCCCCGTCGTAGCATGAGCGCTCGCAAGGAAGCTTTGCGTCGTAGGCGTCAGGCATTGAAAAATCCCATCATTTCTTTGGCTAGCCGTGGCACTGCTCCTCCTAGTGGTCAGTCTGTGTTTGATCGATTTAACCGTCATCGACCGCCGACTTATGAGGGCGCAACTGATCCCGTCATTCCAAAGAGTTGGCTCCGTGAGATGGAAAAGTTTTTTGTTGCTACGAGTTGTCCTACTGGGGAGATGACGCCCATTGGTACCTATTACTTGAAGATGGAGGCTGATAATTGGTAGAGCATAGTGAGAGATAGCTGTCTTGCTACCTCAGGGTGTGGTTGGACTAAGTTTACTAAGAAGTTGAAATAGTGGTTTTATCCTGATGAGCTTCGCTGGAAGAAGCAAGAGGAGTTTCTTATGCTCTCTCAGGGGTCCTTGTCGATTCAGGATTATACGGACAAGTTCACCGAATTGTCCAGGTTTGCTACTATTGTCGTCCCTACAAAAGCGGAGAGAGAGAAGAGGTACATCAAGAGAATGGAACCTAGAGTAAGGAATCATGTACTCAGTTATGAAGTGGCTACCTTCCAGGGGGCTTATGAGAGAGCTCTTAGTATCTACGCTTCAATTCATGAGGAAGAAGTTGCCAATGTCAAGCACGTGAAATCAGTTGAGGCACCAATTCAGAGTGCAGTGAAAAAACCTAAATATGAGGCCAAGGGTTCCGGTGAATAATCCCAGTAAGCTTATGATTCATCTTTATGTCGCAATTGCAAGAAGTCGTGGCACCTGGGGAAGAACTGTGACGGTACCACTATAGTCTGCTATAATTGTCATGAGGTTGGACATAAGGCATTTGTGTGTCCTAAGAAGAGGAATTCTAGTAGTACTTCAGGTATTTCCCGTTAATCCAAGTTTCGAGGACGAAAATTTCTGAAGGGAGGGTGATTGTAACACCACGAAATTTCGCTCCTAATTTTTCGCCTTATTTTCCCTTAATTATTATTCTTTCATCAAAATTATAGTATTTTACTTCTTAATATTATATCGCATACATTTTTCAACTCTATAAATAATATATTTATATAATTTCTTTAATTAGAAACTATTTTTTTCTAATATTTAAATTACACGTTTAAGCTACGTTTTATATTTTGTCAACTTTATCACATTTTGGAGCATTTGTAACTCAAGTATGGTACGTCATTTTATCAATTGTGGCTGGCCGAAAGCTTCAGATTTTTGGGAGATATTTCATAATTTTCAAGAGTTTGTAACTCCTTGTAACCTCCCTTTTATTACCCCATAATTATTACCCAACTTAAAACCCCACCTTTTAAGCTTGTAACCCCCTTTGTAGCTCCAATTGGCTGCTGAACCGGCAAGGAAAAGGAAATTAGTTTGGACTCTCATCTTCACGCTATTAGAGTGAGGGAGTGAGAGGAGAAAAGCATCTGCTTTGTTCTTCACAAAAACCACCATTTTTCCTCCATTAATTCTTACTATAATATCAACCTTTTCTCCGTTGTTCGTCTTGGGTATTCTAAGCACTTGTTTGGGTTGCTAGGAGGCGAGCGTCCGGAGGACGATCCCGCGCAAGAAGAAGAGAGCTAGACGGTTTGCTTAACTCCTCCCGTTGATCCAGGTAACTAATGGTTTTCCTAGAATGGTTGGAATTCGCATAAGGATTATATTAGTTTTAGTACTTAAGTTGGGTTAGTATTATGTTAGGAACTTGGGTGGTTTTAACTTCATGTCGTATGTTTGTGTCCATGAATGTTGTATGTGGATGAAATTTGGAGGTGGTTATTCGGTTATTGCCTTGTTTTGTTACCACTCTTCGGCTGCTGTTGTTAATCAGCTGGTATAATATCTTCTGTTTTCTTTGGCATGTGCAATTTGTTCTTTGTTATAGTGCATGAAAATGATGATCATATTGCTGCGTAGTGCATATTATTTCTCTCTCGTGGATTTCATTGTAGCTTTAGCTAGTTTTATTTCTTTTGGTTTTTGGTTGTTGCTTTCTACAGATGCATGCTCGTGGGTTTCTTAATGGCTTTAGTTCTATTCTATTGTTTGGTTTGGTTAAGCTACATTATTTTATCTGTTAGTACCTGCTAATGGCTTTAGTCACATTATGTTTATTTGTTAATACATGCTTTGAGTTATCAATTATGTAATTCATATGTGTTTTTTTATGGGCTGTTAAATCCTCTGTGCATGCTCGCTGGTTTTGGGGCTGCTAATACTACTTGCTTTCCATCACTCTGTGTTGTAGAATTTGTAGTATGAGTTGAATCAGGTGTCTTATGAGTTGTACTTATAATTCAAGTTAAGTTATAAGATAGTTTCATGAACTATTCTCTTTTGGATTGGTTTGTGGTTGTGCATATATGTTAGCTCGCGAGGTTATGTTATATGACTCTTGTCCTTGCTAAATTGGATGTTGTGGTATCCGATTTTTGACTGTCTTAATTAACGGTCTGAATCCCACGAAAGTCTCTCATTGGACTATGAGTTTTAGAAAACTTGGAAGTCGCCACCCTATTAATGTCTGAATAGGGACAGATTTATTTAATAAATTGTTTTAAAATCAATTTCAAGAAAAATCATTTAAAACGATGATGACTTCATATGGATAATGCTTTTTTTGAAAATTGGTCTTTCATACCATGAGATAGGGTTCGGGGTTTTGGTTAAGAGGTGCGAACGTCTGGAACTCGTCTCCTCTTCCGTTCTAAAGAACGGGCTCTTACTAAATGCGTTATTTTCCATTTTAAAGTAATCATGGCTATTAAAAAGAAAGAAAATCACATAGTTTGCACATACCCACATTAACCATTTTTATTTAGGACCAATATATCATTTGTACATGGTAGGTTTGAGGACTGAAGTTGCACTACGTACCAATCATTGCGGGATTGGAATCCACTCATGGATCAAAACCGTCGTAGTTCGAGCTTATGTCTCACCCTAAATGACCAATTCCACTAGGGAAAGAATAGGAGGGAATAGATTATGAATAACTCACCTTTAGAATTAAACAAATCTATCTGAAATGAGGTAATCACTCCAATTAGTGATTGAAATGGGATTGAGATAATCACTTTAATTAGTGATAAAATATAAAGGATTAAGATAATCACCTTAATTAGTGATTAAAAATGGAGGTTAAGATAAAACCCTAATTAGTGATTAAACTTAAAAGGAAAGATAATCACCTTGATTAGTGACTAATAATGAAGGTTAGGAAGTAATCACCCTAATTGATGATTATTCAAGGTTTAGGATAATCACTCCAATTAGTGATTAAATGAGAAAAATAATCGTCCTAATTAACGATTATTAAGGTTAAGATAATCACCCTAATTAGTGATTAAATAAGAAGAATAACCGTCCTAATTAACGATTATTAAGGTTTAAGATAATCACTCTAATTAGTGATTAAATGAAAAGTTGGAATTAACCGCTCTAATTAGCGATTAATCGAGGATTAAAACAACCACCTTTATTAGTGATTACATTTATGATTTTCAAGAGGTCTTAGAAGTTTCCTTCCTTATTTGAAGGATTTTGAGAAATAATCTTAATTGAAGATTATTAAGTCATTTAGAGAGAAATGATCAATTTGAGATCAAACTTTGAGAGATTGTGTTTGGCTAATTGGAATTTGGCCATTTAAAGCGAGACACGTGAAACGGCCTAAAATCAATTTGGAGATCATAATTACCAATTTAATTATGTCAAATTATATGATTAATCCATTTGAATATAGAGAACACATTTTAAAAATGTAAGATGGATCATCATACAATTTAACTTAGTTAGATTTGTAATTTGTGAAAGTTAAAGATTAATTAACTTTTTTGATTTTGATTTTTATGACAATTTTTACTGATTTTTATTTACATGATAAAATGAGTCATTTTAAGAGAAACTTAAAATTTCATGATTTTTTATTTACATTTTCGTATGAATTTTTTTTTTTTTATGAAAGTTGAGTTAATTACTTTATTTCATTTTCCAGATTGCCTTTTGTTCTTGTACTGACTTACAAAAATCATAATTTTCTGTACAAAGTGTTAAAATGACAATTTGATACATCTATGAATAGATCAATGAGTTCTTTATGCTGTGTCAAAATTTCACATAGTTTGCACATGTACACATTAACCATTTTTATTTAGGACCAATATATCATTTGTACATGGTAGGTTTGAGCACTGAAGTTGCACAACATACCAATCATTGCGGGATTGGAATCCACTCATGGATCAAAACCGTCGTAGTTCGAGCTTATGTCTCACTGGTAGGCGTTTGCCGTGTACACCTAACCAAATATAATTAAACTACTCTCATGCATACTAAGCAAGTATAATGGAAGTAGGGATCGTATCCACAGGGAACAATGGAACTTGATCGGAAATTAGTGAATTAAGGACCCTAGTATGTGCTAAGGCCAAAGTAACCGAATTGGGGGGTTTTGGAACAATACAAGCAAGCTAAACTAAGCACAGTATTAAAATATGAAGAGATTACAATATAAAAAGGTCTTGGACTCGATTGGCATCCACCCTAACCTAGTTTGTGATCACGAAATCTTAACCCCCGACACTTCCTATGGTCACCTATCGAGAAGTCAAGACTTCTATCCTCCTAGATCGTGGCTAAACACACGATCCGCGTGGTTTGAACCGCCCTTACTATGCCTTAACTCAAATGAATCGCACTTAAGTCCAAACCAAAGTAGCATTAAGGTCGAGGAACACAATTGGATTACTAATGTTATCAAAGCAATAACATTCAAATAATAAGCAATGCTTCTCTAAGTGCAAAAGATTAATCTTCAGCATTTAATCAAACACCTAGTATGCTACATGAAGCTAGGAACACAACAATCCGATTATGCACCTAGAATTAGCATTAGATGAATCACACAACAATACTAGTAACGTTCCAAGCAAAGATTATGCAAACATCATGAAATTAAATACAAGAAGCATCACAATTACCATAGAGAAAGTAGAGGATGAGAACTTCTCTCAAGTAGATTAGAGCTTCAATAGCCGAGCCATAGGATTCATTACAATTCTACAAAAGAAGAGAGGAAGAAACCCTAGAAAGAAATCTTCTTTTTTTCTCTCTCTAGTTGCTCTCACAAAAAACTAAAACTAAAACTTAATAACCTAAACCTCCAAGGGAGGAAAAGAAAACAAAAGAGACAGCCGACACAGGGGCCGCGACTCGTGACAACCCTCGCGATTCGCGACAATAGGCAGGTCGCGACTCGCGACACTGATCGCGGGTCGCGACGTTGAGTCTGCCTCAAAACCGCCAAAACAGAGCACAAAGAGGAAAAAGAGGAGAACTTGGCTTTTGAGTAAGCCATGAAGCTGCAGAACCATAATAAAGACGATCCTCGGACGATGAGCAAACCAAGAAGCTTGAACCACGGACCTCGGAACTCGAACAAAGCTCGGAAGCCTCGGAAGATGCGCCATAAAGGAACCAAGGACAAGGACCCCGGGGCACAAAAAGTGATCGGAGGACCAAGATCGGCCCTCGATTACGCCACCATGCAAACCGCTCCCTAAACTCCTCAAAACACAACATCCTCCGACAACACCTCCTAACATCAAAACTCTCCTAAATCCCGATACTAAGCTCGAACCGACACCAAAAATGACCCGAAATCCACCTAAGATTGGCGGATAACTTAGACACATCAATTTCCCCCACACTTAAACCTTACTCGACCTCGAGTAAAAGAAAAAGAGAAATCGACACACCCAAGCACCAAAATACGCCATACCACGCCAACCTCCAGAATCGCCATCCACAAGACACAAAAGCCAATCGACAAAATTTACCCCAAAAGAATCCTTCTATACAAATGAATCTCGAATCCCGAAAGGTTTCGGAACACGACTATCAACAATGACCTCCCGATTCCAACCTACCCAAAATGCAAGGAAACTAAGGCACGAGGGTAAGTGATTCCCCCACACTTAGCTCCGAGCTCCAACCAAATCATACCACAAGCAACAAAAGAGAAACGAGCCAAAAAGAGATGCACACCCCGCCCTCAAAAGACACAAAACAAGGACCTAATCTATCCCGAAAACATCGACTCCAATGCCACCACCTTATGACGCCGACACCGACAAATGAGGATCAAAGCAAAAATATTTTTCTTTTTGTTTTTCTCTCTTTTCTTTTTCTCTCATTTTGCCTAGGAGCCCTTCCGGGTTTTCATCCTAGCTTCTCATTTTCATTCATTTTTTTATTCATCTCTCTTTTTTCTTTTTCGGCTCAGAAAACTCACCCGCTCAACTAGGTCTTTTTTGCATAGGCCGCCCTTTCGGGTTTTCGACCTATCCGAGCCCCCAATTTTGCCCGAGTCGCCCGCCCTTGCGGGTTTTCAACTCAGCGGGATTCTTTTTTTCTTTCTTCTTTTGTCACTTTTTTTTTTCTTTCCAAAAATTTTCATCAAAGTACCACAATATATACAAAACAAACCAAACAGTTTAAACTAAACCAAGCTAAAATACCACCACATTTAATCAATCTCTCCCCCACGCATATTATGCACATTGTCCTCAATGTGGAAAGGACAAACATGAATAAGAGGGAAAGGAAAAGGGAAAAAACTCTAAGAGCTCGAGGGGCCCCCGCGCTCAAACCTGCGGGCTGCCCTACGGGCCTCTCTCTCCTGGCGGCGTATAATGCGCGCCGCCTCAATCTCGGATGTGGGATCAGAGTACCAGGAGTCCTGGTTCTCCGGTCCCTGGGGTGGAAAACGGGACACAAAGAAGTTGTTCATGGCCGAAACCATGGAACCAACTGAATAGATCTGGTCCTCCATCCCATACATCCTATCCTGCATCTCTCCCAAATCGCCCATGACACTGGATAGTTGCTCAGTTACCTGAGCCTGAAACTGGGCGTGAGGGAGGTAACCCTGCTCCTGCTGGTACTGCTGCTGGTACTGCTGAAATTGCTGGTATTGGAACTGCTGTGGCTGAGGCTCTGACTGAGGCTGAGGCTGAGGCTGAACCTGGACCTCTTCAGGGTCCCTCTGACCTAATTCCTCCGCCACCCCCCGGGCATACCTCTCGTCCGGGGGAAGGAAGAGCTCCTCATGTGTGGTCTGCTCGGTAATGGCCACCCGCTCCTGCGGTAAAGCCATATATCTGACATTTCTCGCTCCAAAGAGCCACACATACCTCGTCTCATCGCCTATGGTTTTGAAATGAAGCATGGTAATACTCCTCAAGGCAATGGTATCATAGCAGTTAGAATCACGGGAATATCGAGCACTAGCTGTCCCTTGAGGGGTCAATGTGGGGTTGCCCTTCTTATCCACAGGCACCTGGACACCTAGTTGGGAGGCTAAAAGGCTAATCATACTCCCCATACTCAACTTCCCCGAGGTCTTCCCTTCAGCCGAGTGAGCTAAGCACCTCTCCACCCAAATTTTCACCCAATCAGGACATCCCTCCCCTTGAGGTGTCATGGCCCAAAGACATTTAAGGTCAAACTCCGGTAAATTAGTGGTGCTCCTAAGACAAAAGACCGTCATAGACAAAAGACGGTGCACGTAGCGCAAGGCGGGGTGGGGGACGGCGCTACTCTTGCAGTGGCTATGCCACTTACTACCACCAGTGATCTTGTACCAAAATACAGTAGGATTCCAGCATGAAGTCCCAAGCAAAAGCACTCTCTATCTCAAGGAAATTCATTTTGTATTGGTTGTCATTGAGGGAGAAAGTGATGTATTCAGATTCATCCTCGGTTCCAGCATGTTTTTGGAGGGTCGAACGGAACTCGAGGGTGTACCGCTCATAAATTCGGGCCCTCTTCCATAGAAAGTTTCGGAGGCCAACCTTATTGAGAAGAAACTCAACCGAGCTAGCCAACCCCAATTTTTCAAGGGTAGGGTAATCCGCAAACTTAGTTTCTTGTATCACCCTCCCCGGTCTGTCACGGCGGTCCCATCGCCTTTTAGCTTGGTCACTTAGCTTCTTAAGGCCACGGGAGTTAATTTGGGGGACGGGTTCGGTTCGGCTTCTCTTGCTCATTTGTTGGTGTTTTTGTTGTTTTTTTTTTCAACTGATAAGAACTAGCAACAGCAAGGGTTTGACACAAGGACACCAATAAGAACACTCTTACACTCCAAACACCCTCCACACAACAATAACCAACCACCAATTCCCAATTGAGTTCAATAATCACAACAACAACACCACACAACCCAACAACTTCAATCAACAACTACAAACAATGTCTTAATGAAACAAGCTACAACTCTACAATTAAGCAAGAATAAGATATTTCAAGCAAAATCAAAGAGAAGTAGGAAAGAGTGGGTTATACCGAAATGGAAGTGAAGTAGTGTTATGTAGGGTGATTAGAACTCGTGAATAGCTCCCCTAAGCATGTAGAATGATCCTCCAAGCTTCAATTTGGATGGTGTTGCTTCAAATCAAAAACCCCCAAATTCTAGGGTTTGGTAGAAGATTTTCAGAAATTGTGGGAAGATTATGGTGGGAAGGAGAGAAGAAAGTAGGGAATTTGTGTAGAGAAGTGAAAAGGAGAGGATTAGAGAATAGATTGAGAAGTGGTTGTGAAGATTTGAGAGTGGGAGATGAGAGGAGGGTACTCGAGAGATTTTGAGAGAAAGAGAGGGGGGGTCGCGAGGGTCGTCGTGTGAAGAGGACGAGAGAAAGAAAAAAAATTGACCTTCGCGTTTTTTTAAGAAAAGTCAGAGCCGCCTTCGCGAGTCGCGACCTGATGACTTCGCGAGTCGCGACCTGCATGTTTTTGGCTCCAACCTCCCTCTTCACTCTTGTCCACCTATTACTCTCATTTTTCTTCACTTTTGCTCGCATTCCTTGCGCTTGATTTGCTTTGATTTCAAATACGAAGCAACTCTCGGCTTTTGATACTCACTCATCAACATTTTTACACACATTTTTACACATACCAATGGGGGATTTATAAGCCGTCCTATATGCCCATAGTCATCCTCCAATCGCAAGCTCCAATCCTTCCTACTTGGATTCACCGTTTTCTCCAAGATTGATTTGATCTCGCGATTGGACACCTCAGTTTGGCCATTTGTTTGTGGATGGTAGGCCGTGGAGGTCTTGTGAGTCACATGATACTTTTTCAGCAGCGCACCTATGGTTCGATTGCAAAAATGAGTTCCCTTGTCACTAATCAATGCCCTTGGAATTCCAAACCCGCAAAATATGTGAGATTTCACAAAATGCGCAACCACCTTAGCATCGTCGATGCAGTGGCCTTAGCCTCCACCCATTTTGATACATAATCCACTGCTAAAAGAATGTACATGAAACCAAAAGAGTTAGGAAATGGCCCCATAAAATCAATGCCCCAAACATCGAATATTTCACAATACAAGATCGAGTTTTGTGGCATTTAATTTCTTTGGTAAATATTCCCGACTCTTTGACAATTATCGCACGACTTACAGAAATGGAATGTATCTCTATTCAAACTAGGCCAATAAAAACCACAATCTAATACCTTTCGAGCAGTTCTCCTTGCTCCAAAATGACCTCCACATGCATGAGAATGACAAAAGGTGAGAATCGATATTACCACGTTATCGGGAATGCACCTTCTAATCACTTGATCCGCACAATGTTTCCACAAATATGGATCGTCCCATACATAATGCTTTGCATCGCTTTGTAATTTGTCTTTTTGTGCTTTTGAAAAATGAGGAGGAAATTTGTTAGAGACAAGGAAATTCACAATGTTAGCATACCATGGACTAAACTCCTTAAGGGTGAACAAATGTTCATCCGGGAATTCTTCTCGAATTGGTTCTTTCCACGGTTTTTCAACATTCTTCTCTAAATCATAGGAAGACACCAATCTACTCAAATGATCCGCTACTAAATTCTCGGTCCCCTTTTTGTCTTTCACCTCCAAATTAAACTCGCTCAAAAGTAGAGTCCACCTGATCAATCTTGGCTTGGCTTCTTTTTTCGTCATTAAATGACGAAGAGCCGCATGGTCAAGATATACAATAACTTTTGTTCCAAGCAAATAAGATCTAAATTTTTCCAAAGAAAATACTACAGCTAACAATTCTTTTTCAATAGTAGAATAGTTACGCTGAGCCTCATTTAGTGTCATGGAAGCATAATAGATAGCATGAGGTGCTCTCCCCACCCTTTGACCTAACACCGCTCCGACGGCATAGTCACTTGCATCGCACATGATCTCAAAGGGAAGAGACCAATCAGGTGGTTGTATAATTGGAGCCGAGACGAGTCTTTCTTTCAAGGTTTCAAAAGCACTCTTGCAATGTTCGTCAAAAGAAAAATCCACATCCTTTTGCAACAACTTACATAAAGGAGATGAAATCTTCGAAAAGTCCTTGATGAACCTGTGATAAAAACCTGCATGGCCAAGAAAAGAACGTATTTCCCGAACATTAGTAGGATTAGGCAAAGATTGAATAGTGTCTACCTTAGCTTTATCTACCTCGAGTCCTTTTTCGGAAACCACATGGCCTAAAACAATCCCTTTCCGCACCATAAAATGGCACTTCTCGGAATTCAACACAAGGTTAGAATCTATACATCTTTCAAGCACAAAAACTAAGTGTTGCAAGCAACTGTCAAAAGAATCCCCATGTATAGTGAAATCATCCATAAAAACTTCAACAAACCTTTCGACATATTCAGAGAATACACTCATCATACATCTCTGAAAAATGGCAAGGGCATTGCATAACCCAAAAGGCATGCGCTATATGCAAACGTGCCAAAAGGACACGTAAATGTGGTTTTCTCTTGATCCCCTGGCGCAATAGCCACCTGGAAGTACCCTGAATAACCATCTAAGAAGCAATAGAAGGCATGACTAGCAAGTATTTCAAGCATTTGATCAATAAATGGCAAAGGAAAGTGGTCTTTCCTAGTCACAGCATTCAATTTACGATAATCAATGCAAACACGCCATCCATCTTGGATACGTGTAGGAATCAACTCACCATTTTGGTTTTCCACAACAGTTACACCCGTCTTCTTAGGCACAACTTGGGTAGGACTAACCCATTTGCTATCAGAAATAGGGTAAATCATACCTCGCTGAGTAATTTGAGCACTTCGCTTTCACTACCTCCATCATAGGTGGGTTTAACCGGCGTTGTGGTTGCCCTCACGGGTTTCGCGTCATCTTCCACCAAAATCCGATGCATGCATGTGGTAGGACTTATGCCTTTGATGTCGGCAATCGTCCATCCAATTGCTTCTCTATGCTCCTTAAGAACTTCAATAAGTCTTCCTTCTTGCTCTTGGGTAGGCCGACTTGAGATGATCACTCGGTAATGTTTCTCCTTCTCCAAGGAACACATACTTCAAATCATCGGGAAGTGGCTTCAATTCCACTTTTGGGGCCTGCAAAACAGATGGTAACAACTTCTCTCTAGGAATGGTGAGTGGGACGGGTCCAAAATGAAAAGGGACCGTCGGAAGCTTATCTTGATCTTCCAAAACCCGCACTATTTCCCGCAAATTAGCGCTTAAAACATATTCAATTTCATCATCTTTCAAATTATGCTCAAGAGCCACCTGCAATTCATCTTTACCATTAATTTCAAACACGTCCTGCGAAAAAGAGTCAATCACATCTATAGAATAACATGAATGATCATCACTCGGAAATTTCATGGAATCATAAATGTTGAACTCTTTGTATTTCCATCAAACTCCATAGTAAGAGATCCACTATGCACATCAATTTTAGTCCTAGCAGTTTTTAAAAATGGTCGTCCTAACAAAATAGGGGTCGCATGTTTATCGTGCTCCATATCTAGGACATAAAAATCGGCGGGGAAAAATCGGCTTATCAACCTTAACTAACACGTCTTCCACTATTCCCTTAGGATAAGCATTAAAACGGTCGCCTAACGAATCACAACACTGTTTCATGTAAGGCACCTAGCTTTAAGGACTCGTACAAAGAATAAGGAATTACATTTATAGAAGCCCCTAAATCTAGCATAGCCCTTGGAAACGTGGTGTCCCCAATCACACAAGGTATAGCAAACATGCATGGATCACTGCATTTTGGAGGAAGTTTCTTTTGAAACATGGCAGACACATGTTCGCTAACCTTAACCTTTTGTGCTCCCCTTAATCTTTGTTTTCTTTTGGTAGTGCACATTTCTTTAAGAAACTTTGCATACCTAGGAATTTGTTTTAAAGCATCTAAAAGGGGAATGTTTACCTCACATTTATGAAAGGTTTCGTAAATGTCTTTATTGCACTCCTTTCTTCGAGTGTCTTTCAGTGCTTCTGGAAATGGTGGAACCGGCTCATAAGGTGGTGGAGGTGGTGGTTGCTTAGATTGCTCATCTGATGTAGATGACAATGGCTCGGCATCAGGCACCGATTCATAAGCAACAACCTCTTCCTATACCTCTTTGTCTTTAGCGGTCTCTTTATCATTGCCCTTTAGTTCTCTTCCACTTCTTAGTGTTATGGCACTTGCATTTTGTCTCGGATTAACCTCCGTTTGAGACGGTAGCTTACTCGAATCACGGGCCTCTAATCGACCCACAGCTCCCGAGACCTGACTCATTTGCTTTTCCAGATTCTTTATGCTCGAACGGGTCTCCTCCTGAAACTGAACCATATTTCCCTGCATGTTAGTAACATTTTTAGTTAAAGCATTAATCATATCCTCTCGTAGACATGCCTGGTACTCGGTCCCTCGTGATTGGCCTTGCGGCCGAAAATGCGGAGCTCCTTGCTCCAGTGGCCTCGAGTAAGGAGGTGGTGGGCGGTTATACTCGCGTCTGGCCTTCTTGGTTCCTCGATGAATTCCCGTACCTCAAATTAGGATGATCTCGCCATCCCGGATTGTAGGTACCAGAATATGGATCATATCTTTTTGGAAACCTTGGCCCCGAAAACCGGCCGCCTTAACCTCTTCACTCGGTTCTTCTTGTAGATGAGGGCAAAAATCAGTTGGATGATTTAAAGAGCAAATGCCACAAGCCTTCACTTGGTGAGTTTTCTCTTTCACTATGAATTCTCGGATCATGGATGTGAGAGCTTGCACCTGATCTTCCAACTTAGAAGAACTAGAACCCTCGGCGACCACACGTCGAGTTCCAGACCTTCTACTAAGCGCCTCGAGCTTTTGCAAGCTCATTTAACGGTTCCTTAGCGGCGAGTGCGGTTCTATTCACAATGGAGCCACCACTTGCTGCATTGACCATCCTAGCATCCTCATCACACAGGCCATTATAGAAGTATAGCACCAAATCTTCCTCTGAATAACCGTGGTATGGACAGCTAGCACATAGCTTCTTAAACCTCTCCCAATACTCATAAAAAGACTCATCACCCCGTTGCTCAATGTTACTTATCTCCTTCTTCAATGTAGATGATTTAGAAGTGGGAAAGTATTTCTCGAGAAAGCTCTTTTTCAATTGTGCCCAAGTGGTGATGCTGCCGGCCGGAAGGTAGTACATCCAGTCCTTTGCTCCATCTTTTAATGAAAAAGGGAAGGCTTTAAGCTTGATTCTGTATTCTGAAACTCCACTTGGTTTCATGCTGCTGTATATCACATGAAACTCTGACAAATGTTTATTTGGATCTTCACCATTTAGCCCATGGAATGAGGGAAGCAAATGTATCAACCCCGACTTTAGCTCAAATGTGTCTCCCGCTTCTGGTTTCGGAAATGTGATACACAAAGGCTGTTGATCAAGGTTAGGAGCAGTGAGCTCCTTTAAAGTGCGGTGCTCAACTCTAGGAGGCATCTCTTCTTCAAATTCAAGCGAAAAAGGGAGCTCTCTAAAGCCTTCACGCAATTCTCTTCTCAACCTGAAAAGAGTTAGTTCTAGATCTCGATCGTACTGCAAAGGCTCTTGGTTAGTAGCACGAGTAACAACCATAAACCACAATTCAAGCAATGCAATCAAAATGACGAAACTACACTAATTACAAACAAGTATCGCCTTGCTCCCCGGCAACGGCGCTAAAATTTGGTAGGCGTTTGCCGTGTACTCCTAACCAAATATAATTAACCTACTCTCATGCATACTAAGCAAGTATAATGGAAGTAGGGATCGTATCCACAGGGAACAATGAAACTTGATCGAAAATTAGTGAATTAAGGACCCTAGTATGTGCTAAGGCCAAAGTAACCGAATTGGGGGGTTTTGGAACAATACAAGCAAGCTAAACTAAGCACAGTATTGAAATATGAAGAGATTACAATATAAAAAGGTCTTGGACTCGATTGGCATCCACCCTAACCTAGTTTGTGATCACGAAATCTTAACCCCCGACACTTCCTATGGTCACCTATCTAGAAGTCTAGACTTCTATCCTCCTAGATCGTGGCTAAACACACGATCCGCGTGGTTTGAACCGCCCTTACTATGCCTTAACTCAAATGAATCACACTTAAGTCCAAACCAAAGTAGCATTAAGGTCGAGGAACACGATAGGGTTACTAATGTTATCAAAGCAATAACATTCAAATAATAAGCAATGCTTCTCTAAGTGCAAAAGATTAATGTTCAGCATTTAATCAAACACCTAGTATGCTACATGAAGCTAGGAACACAACAATCCGATTATGCACCTAGAATTAGCATTAGATGAATCACACAACACTACTAGTAACGTTCCTAGCAAAGATTATGCAAACATCATGAAATTAAATACAAGAAGCATCACAATTACCATAGAGAAAGTAGAGGATGAGAACTTCTCACAAGTAGATTATAGCTTCAACAACCAAATCCAAGATAGATGTTTAAGCTAGCCAAGCCATAGGATTCATTACAATTCTACAAAAGAAGAGAGGAAGAAACCCTAGAAAGAAATCTTCTTTTTTTCTCTCTCTAGTTGCTCTCACAAAAAACTAAAACTAAAACTTAATAACCTAACCCTCCAAGGGAGGAAAAGAAAACAAAAGAGACAGGCCAGGCACACGGGGGTCGCGACTCGCGACAACCCTCGCGACTCGCGACAATAGGCAGGTCGCGACTCGCGACACAGATCGCGGGTCGCGACGTTGAGTCTGCCTCAAAACCGCCAAAACAGAGCACAAAGAGGAAAAAGAGGAGAACTTGGCTTTTGAGTAAGCCATGAAGCTGCAGAACCATAATGAAGACGATCCTCGAACGATGAGCAAACCAAGAAGCTTGAACCACGGACCTCAGAACTCGGACTCCGAACTCGAACAAAGCTCGGAAGCCTCGGAAGATGCGCCATAAAGGAACCAAGGACAAGGACCCCGGGGCACAAAAAGTGATCGGAGGACCAAGATAGGCCCTCGATTACGCCACCATGCAAACCGCTCCCTAGACTCCTCAAACCACAACATCCTCCGACAACACCTCCGAACATCAAAACTCTCCTAAATCCCGATACTAAGCTCGAACCGACACCAAAAACGACCCGAAATCCGCCTAAGATTGGCGGATAACTTAGACACATCACTCACCCTAAATGGCCACTTCCACTGGGGAAAGAATAGGAGGGAATAAATTATGAATAACTCACCTTTAGAATTAAACAAATCAATCTGAAATGAGGTAATCACTCCAAGTAGTGATTGAAATGGGATTAAGATAATCACTTTAATTAGTGATAAAATATGAAGGATTAAGATAATCACCTTAATTAGTGATTAAAAATGGAGGTTAAGATAATCACCCTAATTAGTGATTAAACTTAAAAGGAAAGATAATCACCTTAATCAGTGACTAACAATGAAGGTTAGGAAGTAATCACCCTAATTAATGATTATTCAAGGTTTAGGATAATGACTCCAATTAGTGATTAAATGAGAAAAATAATCGTCCTAATTAATGATTATTAAGGTTAAGATAATCACCCTAATTAGTGATTAAATAAGAAGAATAACCGTCCTAATTAGCGATTATTAAGGTTTAAGATAATCACTCTAATTAGTGATTAAATGAAAAGTTTGAATTAACCGCTCTAATTAGCGATTAATCAAGGATTGAAATAACCACCTTAATTAGTGATTACATTTATGATTTTAAAGAGGTCTTAGAAGTTTGCTTCCTAATTTGAAGGATTTTGAGAAATAATCTTAATTGAAGATTATTAAGTCATTTAGAGAGAAATGATCAATTTGAGATCAAACTTTGAGAGATTGTGTTTGTCTAATTGGAATTTGGCCATTTAAAGCTAGACACGTGAAACGGCCTAAAATCAATTTGGAGATCATAATTACCAATTTAATTA
The DNA here is from genome assembly GCA_947648045.1 of Beta corolliflora. Lineage (NCBI taxonomy): Eukaryota > Viridiplantae > Streptophyta > Magnoliopsida > Caryophyllales > Amaranthaceae > Beta > Beta corolliflora. The sequence continues at coordinate 326,468 of CANSZD010003807.1, forward strand.
TGTCAAATTATATGATTAATCCATTTGAATATAGAGAACACATTTTAAAAATGTAAGATGGATCATCATACAATTTAACTTAGTTAGATTTGCAATTTTTCCTCTTAATTGAGATTGGGTCATTTGATTCATGTACTATGACATATTGGGCCCAACATGCATCATGTGTAACATTGGTTGCTCATTTTAATAAAAAGAGTTGTGGAATTATTTATGAACATTATGCATAAACATCCCCATGTTTTTTTATTAATTGAGTGATGCAGTAACTATTTACAAAGAAACTATTATTACAACAAAATGTACAAACTCTATGATTTATACAAAATCTTCAATCTTGATCTTCACCATGATGCTTCTTGATCTTCACCTCCGTGAATAGGCTTTGGAATTCATGTTTATTTGTGAATTTGTAAATTTGTGAAAGTTAAAGATTAATTAACTTTTTTGATTTTGATTTTTATGACAATTTTTATTGATTTTTATTTACATGATAAAATGAGTCATTTTAAGAGAAACTTCAAATTTCATGATTTTTTATTCACATTTTCGTATGAAGAAAACATTTTTTTTTATGAAAGTTGAGTTAATTACTTTATTTCATTTTCTAGATTGCCTTTTTGTTCTTGTACTGACTTACAAAAATCATAAATTTTTGTACAAAGTGTTAAAATGACAATTTGATAAATCTATGAATAGATCAATGAGTTATTTATGTTGTGTCAAAATTTCATATAGTTTGCACATATACACATTAACCATTTTTATTTAGGACCAATATATCATTTGTACATGGTAGGTGTGAGCACTGCAGTTGCACTACATACCAATGATTGCGGGATTGGAATCCACTCATGGATCAAAACCGTCGTAGTTCGAGCCTATGTCTCACCCTAAATGGCCACTTCCACTGGGGAAAGAATATGAGGGAATAAATTATGAATAACTCACCTTTAAAATTAAACAAATCTATCTAAAATGAGGTAATCACTCCAATTAGTGATCGAAATGGGATTAAGAAAATCACTTTAATTAGTGATAAAATATGAAGGATTAAGATAATCACCTTTATTAGTGATTAAAAATGGAAGTTAAGATAATCACCCTAATTAGTGATTAAACTTAAAAGGAAAGATAATCACCTTAATCAGTGACTAACAATGAAGGTTAGGAAGTAATCACCCAAATTAATGATTATTCAAGGTTTTGGATAATCACTCCAATTAGTGATTAAATGAGAAAAATAATCGTCCTAATTAACGATTATTAAGGTTAAGATAATCACCCTAATTAGTGATTAAATAAGAAGAATAACCGTCCTAATTAACGATTATTAAGGTTTAAGATAATCACTCTAATTAGTGATTAAATGAAAAGTTTGAATTAACCGCTCTAATTAGTGATTAATCGAGGATTGAAATAACTACCTTAATTAGTGATTACATTTATGATTTTAAAGAGGTCTTAGAAGTTTGCTTCCTAATTTGAAGGATTTTGAGAAATAATCTTAATTTAAGATTATTAAGTCATTTAGAGAGAAATGATCAATTTGAGATCAAACTTTGAGAGATTGTGTTTGGCTAATTGGAATTTGGCCATTTAAAGCGAGACACGTGAAACGGCCTAAAATCAATTTGGAGATCATAATTACCAATTTAATTATGTCAAATTATATGATTAATCCATTTGAATATAGAGAACACATTTTTAAAATGTAAGATGGATCATCATACAATTTAACTTAGTTGGATTTGCAATTTTTCCTCTTAATTGAGATTGGGGTCATTTGATTCATGTACTAGGACATATTGGGCCCAACATGCAACATTTGTAACATTGGTTGCTCATTTTATTAAAAAGAGTTGTGGAATTATTTATGAACATTATGCATAAACATCCCCATGTTTTTTTTATTAATTGAGTGATGCAGTAACTATTTACAAAGAAACTATTATTACAACAAAATGAACAAACTCTATGATTTATACAAAATCTTCAATCTTGATCTTCATCATGATGCTTCTTGATCTTCACTTCCGTGAATAGGCTTTGGAATTCATGTTTATTTATGAATTTGTAAATTTGTGAAAATTAAAGATTAATTAACTTTTTTGATTTTGATTTTTATGCAATTTTTATAGATTTTTATTTACATGATAAAATGAGTCATTTTAAGAGAAACTTAAAATTTCATGATTTTTTATTCACATTTTCGTATGAAGAAAATTTTTTTTGAATGAAAGTTGAGTTAATTACTTTATTTCATTTTCCATATTACCTTTTTGTTCTTGTAATGACTTACGAAAATCATAACTTTCTGTACAAAGTGTTAAAATGACAATTTGATACATATATGAATAGATCAATGAGTTATTTATGTTGTGTCAAAATTTCACATAGTTTGCACATATACACATTAACCATTTTTATTTAGGACCAATATATCATTTGTACATGGTAGGTTTGAGCACTAAAGTTGCACTACATACCAATCATTGCGGGATTGGAATCCACTCATGGATCAAAACCGTCGTAGTTCGAGCTTATGTCTCACCCTAAATGGCCACTTCCACTGAGGAAATAATAGGAGGGAATAAATTATGAATAACTCACCTTTAGAATTAAACAAATCTATCTGAAATGAGGTAATCACTCCAATTAGTGATTGAAATGGGATTAAGATAATCACTTTAATTAGTGATAAAATATAAAGGATTAAGATAATCACCTTAATTAGTGATTAAAAATGAAGGTTAAGATAATCACCCTAATTAGTGATTAATCTTAAAAGGAAAGATAATCACCTTAATCAGTGACTAATAATGAAGGTTAGGAAGTAATCACCCTAATTAATGATTATTCATGGTTTAGGATAATCACTCCAATTAGTGATTAATTGAGAAAAATAATCGTCCTAATTAACGATTATTAAGGTTAAGATAATCACCCTAATTAGTGATTAAATAAGAAGAATAACCGTCCTAATTAGCGATTATTAAGGTTTAAGATAATCACTCTAATTAGTGATTAAATGAAAAGTTTGAATTAACCGCTCTAATTAGCGATTAATCTAGGATTGAAATAACCACCTTAATTAGTGATTACATTTATGATTTTCAAGAGGTCTTAGAAGTTTGCTTCTTAATTTGAAGGATTTTGAGAAATAATCTTAATTGAAGATTATTAAGTCATTTAGAGAGATATGATCAATTTGAGATCAAACTTTGAGAAATTGTGTTTGTCTAATTGGAATTTGGCCATTTAAAGCTAGACACGTGAAACGACCTAAAATCAATTTGGAGATCATAATTACCAATTTAATTATGTCAAATTATATGATTAATCCATTTAAATATAGAGAACACATTTTTAAAATGTAAGATGGATCATCATACAATTTAACTTAGTTTGATTTGCAATTTTTCCTCTTAATTGAGATTGGGTCATTTGATTCATGTACTATGACATATTGGGCCCAACATGCATCATTTGTAACATTGGTTGCTCATTTTATTAAAAAGAGTTGTGGAATTATTTATCAACATTATGCATAAACATCCCCATGTTTTTTTTATTAATTGAGTGATGCAGTAACTATTTACAAAGAAACTATTATTACAACAAAATGTACAAACTCTATGATTTATACAAAATCTTCAATCTTGATCTTCACCGTGATGCTTCTTGATCTTCACCTCCGTGAATAGGCTTTGGAATTCATGTTTATTTGTGAATTTGTAAATTTGTGAAAGTTAAAGATTAATTAACTTTTTTGATTTTGATTTTTATGACAATTTTTATTGATTTTTATTTACATGATAAAATGAGTCATTTTAAGAGAAACTTAAAATTTCATGATTTTTTATTCACATTTTCGTATGAAGAAAACATTTTTTTTTATGAAAGTTGAGTTAATTACTTTATTTCATTTTCTAGATTGCCTTTTTGTTCTTGTACTGACTTACAAAAATCATAAATTTCTGTACAAAGTGTTAAAATGACAATTTGATAAATCTATGAATAGATCAATGAGTTATTTATGTTGTGTCAAAATTTCACATAGTTTGCACATATACACATTAACCATTTTTATTTAGGACCAATATATCATTTGTACATGGTAGGTTTGAGCACTGAAGTTGCACTACATACCAATGATTGCGGGATTGGAATCCACTCATGGATCAAAACCGTCGTAGTTCGAGCCTATGTCTCGCCCTAAATGGCCACTTCCACTGGGGAAAGAATATGAGGGAATAAATTATGAATAACTCACCATTAGAATTAAACAAATCTATCTGAAATGAGGTAATCACTCCAATTAGTGATCGAAATGGGATTAAGATAATCACTTTAATTAGTGATAAAATATGAAGGATTAAGATAATCACCTTTATTAGTGATTAAAAATGGAGGTTAAGATAATCACCCTAATTAGTGATTAAACTTAAAAGGAAAGATAATCACCTTAATCAGTGACTAACAATGAAGGTTAGGAAGTAATCACCCTAATTAATGATTATTCAAGGTTTAGGATAATCACTCCAATTAGTGATTAAATGAGAAAAATAATCGTCCTAATTAACGATTATTAAGGTTAAGATAATCACCCTAATTAGTGATTAAATAAGAAGAATAACCGTCTTAATTAACGATTATTAAGGTTTAAGATAATCACTCTAATTAGTGATTAAATGAAAAGTTTGAATTAACCGCTCTAATTAGCGATTAATCGAGGATTGAAATAACTATCTTAATTAGTGATTACATTTATGATTTTCAAGAGGTCTTAGAAGTTTGCTTCCTAATTTGAAGGATTTTGAGAAATAATCTTAATTGAAGATTATTAAGTCATTTAGAGAGAAATGATCAATTTGAGATCAAACTTTTAGAGATTGTGGTTGGCTAATTGGAACTTGGCCATTTAAAGCGAGACACGTGAAACGGCCTAAAATCAATTTGGAGATCATAATTACCAATTTATTTATGTCAAATTATATGATTAATCCATTTGAATATAGAGAACACATTTTAAAAATGTAAGATGGATCATCATACAATTTAACTTAGTTTAATTTGCAATTTTTCCTCTTAATTGAGATTGGGTCATTTGATTCATGTACTATGACATATTGGGCCCAACATGCAACATTTGTAACATTGGTTGCTCATTTTATTAAAAAGAGTTGTGGAACTATTTATGAACATTATGCATAAACATCCGCATGTTTTTTTTATTAATTGAGTGATGCAGTAACTATTTACAAAGAAACTATTATTACAACAAAATGTACAAACTCTATGATTTATACAAAATCTTCAATCTTGATCTTCACCATGAGGCTTCTTGATCTTCACCTCCGTGAATAGGCTTTGGAATTCATGTTTATTTGTGAATTTGTAAATTTGTGAAAGTTAAAGATTAATTAACTTTTTTGATTTTGATTTTTATGACAATTTTTATAGATTTTTATTTACATGATAAAATGAGTCATTTTAAGAGAAACTTAAAATTTCATGATTTTTTATTCACATTTTCGTATGAAGAAAATTTTTTTTTTTTATAAAAGTTGAGTTAATTACTTTATTTCATTTTCCAGATTACCTTTTTGTTCTTGTACTGACTTACAAAAATCATAACTTTCTGTACAAAGTGTTAAAATGACAATTTGATACATATATGAATAGATCAATGAGTTATTTATGTTGTGTCAAAATTTCACATAGTTTGCACATATACACAATAACCATTTTTATTTAGGACCAATATATCATTTGTACATGGTAGGTTTGAGCACTGAAGTTGCACTACATACCAATCATTGCGGGATTGGAATCCACTCATGGATCAAAGCCGTCGTAGTTCGAGCTTATGTCTCACCCTAAATGGCCACATCCACTGAGGAAAGAATCGGAGGTAATAAATTATGAATAACTCACCTTTAGAATTAAACAAATCTATCTCAAATGAGGTAATCACTCCAATTAGTGATTGAAATGGGATTAAGATAATCACTTTAATTAGTGATAAAATATGAAGGATTAAGATAATCACCTTAATTAGTGATTAAAAATGAAGGTTAAGATAATCACCCTAATTAGTGATTAAACTTATAAGGAAAGATAATCACCTTAATCAGTGACTAATAATGAAGGTTAGGAAGTAATCACCCTAATTAATGATTATTCAAGGTTTAGGATAGTCACTCCAATTAGTGATTAAATGAGAAAAATAATCGTCCTAATTAATGATTATTAAGGTTAAGATAATCACCCTAATTAGTGATTAAATAAGAAGAATAACCGTCCTAATTAGCGATTATTAAGGTATAAGATAATCACTCTAATTAGTGATTAAATGAAAATTTTGAATTAACCGCTCTAATTTGCGATTAATCGAGGATTGAAATAACCACCTTAATTAGTGATTACATTTATGATTTTCAAGAGGTCTTAGAAGTTTGCTTCCTAATTTGAAGGATTTTGAGAAATAATCTTAATTGAAGATTATTAAGTCATTTAGAGAGAAATGATCAATTTGAGATCAAACTTTGAGAGATTGTGTTTGTCTAATTGGAATTTGGCCATTTAAAGCTAGACACGTGAAACGGCCTAAAATCAATTTGGAGATCATAATTACCAATTTAATTATGTCAAATTATATGATTAATCCATTTGAACATAGAGAACACATTTTAAAAATGTAAGATGGATCATCATACAATTTAACTTAGTTTGATTTGCAATTTTTCCTCTGAATTGAGATTGGGTCGATTCATGTACTATGACATATTGGGCCCAACATGCATCATTTGTAACATTGGTTCCTCATTTTATTAAAAAGAGTTGTGGAATTATTTATGAACATTATGCATAAACATCCCCATGTTTTTTTTTTTTATTAATTGAGTGATGCCGTAACTATTTACAAAGAAACTATTATTACAACAAAATGTACAAACTCTATGATTTATACAAAATCTTCAATCTTGATCTTCACCATGATGCTTCTTGAACTTCACCTCCGTGAATAGGCTTTGGAATTCATGTTTATTTGTGAATTTGTAAATTTGTGAAAGTTGAAGATTAATTAACTTTTTTGATTTTGATTTTTATGACATTTTTTATTGATTTTTATTTACATGATAAAATGAGTCATTTTAAGAGAAACTTAAAATTTCATGATTTTTTATTCACATTTTCGTATGAAGAAAACATTTTTTTTTATGAAAGTTGAGTTAATTACTTTATTTCATTTTCTAGATTGCCTTTTTGTTCTTGTACTGACTTACAAAAATCATAAATTTCTGTACAAAGTGTTAAAATGACAATTTGATAAATCTATGAATAGATCAATGAGTTATTTATGTGTGTCAAAATTTCACATAGTTTGCACATATACACATTAACCATTTTTATTTAGGACCAATATATCATTTGTACATGGTAGGCTTGAGCATCGAAGTTGCACTACATACCAATCATTAGGGATTGGAATCCACTCATGGATCAAAACCGTCGTAGTTCGAGCTTATGTCTCACCCTAAATGGCCACTTCCACTGGGGAAAGAATATGAGGGAATAAATTATGAATAACTCACCTTTAGAATTAAACAAATCTATCTGAAATGAGGTAATCACTCCAATTAGTGATTGAAATGGGATTAAGATAATCACTTTAATTAGTGATAAAATATGAAGGATTAAGATAATCACCTTAATTAGTGATTAAAAATGAAGGTTAAGATAATCACCCTAATTAGTGATTAAACTTAAAAGGAAAGATAATCATTTTAATCAGTGACTAATAATGAAGGTTAGGAAGTAATCACCCTAATTAATGATTATTCAAGGTTTAGGATAATCACTCCAATTAGTGATTAAATGAGAAAAATAATCGTCCTAATTAACGATTATTAAGGTTAAGATAATCACCCTAATTAGTGATTAAATAAGAAGAATAACCGTCCTAATTAACGATTATTAAGGTTTAAGATAATCACTCTAATTAGTGATTAAATGAAAAGTTTGAATTAACCGCTCTAATTAGCGATTAATCGAGGATTGAAATAACCACCATAATTAGTGATTACATTTATGATTTTCAAGAGGTCTTAGAAGTTTGCTTCCTAATTTGAAGGATTTTGAGAAATAATCTTAATTGAAGATTATTAAGTCATTTAGAGAGAAATGATCAATTTGAGAGATTGTGTTTGGCTAATTGGAATTTGGCCATTTAAAGCGAGACACGTGAAACGGCCTACAATCAATTTGGAGATCATAATTACCAATTTAATTATGTCAAATTATATGATTAATCCATTTGAATATAGAGAACACATTTTAAAAATGTAAGATGGATCATCATACAATATAACTTAGTTAGATTTGCAATTTTTCCTCTTAATTGAGATTGGGTCATTTGATTCATGTACTATGACATATTGGGCCCAACATGCAACATTTGTAACATTGGTTGCTCATTTTATTAAAAAGAGTTGTGAAATTATTTATGAACATTATGCATAAACATCCCCATGTTTTTTTTATTAATTGAGTGATGTAGTAACTATTTACAAAGAAACTATTATTACAACAAAATGTACAAACTCTATGATTTATACAAAATCTTCAATCTTGATCTTCACCATGATGCTTCTTGATCTTTACCTCCGTGAATAGGCTTTGGAATCCATGTTTATTTGTGAATTTGTAAATTTGTGAAAGTTAAAGATTAATTAACTTTTTTGATTTTGATTTTTATGACAATTTTTATAGATTTTTATTTACATGATAAAATGAGTCATTTTAAAAGAAACTTAAAATTTCATGATTTTTTATTCACATTTTCGTATGAAGAATTTTTTTTTTTTATGAAAGTTGAGTTAATTACTTTATTTCATTTTCCGTATTACCTTTTGTTCTTGTACCGACTTACAAAAATCATAACTTCGTACAAAGTGTTAAAATGACAATTTGATACATATATGAATAGATCAATGAGTTATTTATGTTGTGTCAAAATTTCACATAGTTTGCACATATACACATTAACCATTTTTATTTAGGACCAATATATCATTTGTACATGGTAGGTTTGAGCACTGAAGTTGCACTACATACCAATCATTGCGGGATTGGAATCCACTCATGGATCAAAACCGTCGTAGTTCGAGCTTATGTCTCACCCTAAATGGCCACATCCACTGAGGAAAGAATAGGAGGTAATAAATTATGAATAACTCACCTTTAGAATTAAACAAATCTATCTGAAATGAGGTAATCACTCCATTACCGATTGAAATGGGATTAAGATAATCACATTAATTAGTGATAAAATATGAAGGATTAAGATAATCACCTTAATTAGTGATTAAAAATGAAGGTTAAGATAATCACCCTAATTAGTGATTAAACTTAAAAGGAAAGATAATCACTTTAATCAGTGACTAATAATGAAGGTTAGGAAGTAATCACCCTAATTAATGATTATTCAAGGTTTAGGATAATCACTCCAATTAGTGATTAAATGAGAAAAATAATCGTCCTAATTAACGATTATTAAGGTTAAGATAATCACCCTAATTAGTGATTAAATAAGAAGAATAACCGTCCTAATTAACGATTATTAAGGTTTAAGATAATCACTCTAATTAGTGATTAAATGAAAAGTTTGAATTAACCACTCTAATTAGCGATTAATCGAGGATTGAAATACCCACCTTAATTAGTGATTACATTTATGATTTTCAAGAGGTCTTAGAAGTTTGCTTCCTAATTTGAAGGATTTTGAAAAATAATCTTAATTGAAGACTATTAAGTCATTTAGAGAGAAATGATCAATTTGAGATCAAACTTTGAGAGATTGTGTTTGGCTAATTGGAATTTGGCCATTTAAAGCGAGACACGTGAAACGGCCTAAAATCAACTTGGAGATCATAATTACCAATTTAATTATGTCAAATTATATGATTAATCCATTTGAATATAGAGAACACATTTTAAAAATGTAAGATGGATCATCATACAATATAACTTAGTTAGATTTGCAATTTTTCCTCTTAATTGAGATTGGGTCATTTGATTCATGTACTATGACATATTCGCCCAACATGCAACATTTGTAACATTGGTTGCTCATTTTATTAAAAAGAGTTGTGAAATTATTTATGAACATTATGCATAAACATCCCCATGTTTTTTTTATTAATTGAGTGATGCAGTAACTATTTACAAAGAAACTATTATTACAACAAAATGAACAAACTCTATGATTTATACAAAATCTTCAATCTTGATCTTCACCATGATGCTTCTTGATCTTCACCTCCGTGAATAGGCTTTGGAATGCATGTTTATTTGTGAATTTGTAAATTTGTGAAAGTTAAAGATTAATTAACTTTTTTGATTTTGATTTTTATGACAATTTTTATTGATTTTTATTTACATGATAAAATGAGTCATTTTAAGAGAAAATTAAAATTTCATGATTTTTTATTCACATTTGCGTATGAAGAAATTTTTTTTTTTTATGAAACTTGAGTTAATTACTTTATTTCATTTTCCAGATTGCCTTTTTGTTCTTGTTTTGACTTACAAAAATCATAACTTTCTGTACAAAGTGTTAAAATGACAATTTGATATATCTATGAATAGATCAATAAGTTATTTATGTTGTGTCAAAATTTCACATAGTTTGCACATATACACATTAACCATTTTTATTTAGGACCAATATATCATTTGTACATGGTAGGTTTGAGCACTGTAGTTGCACTACATACCAATCATTGCGGGATTGGAATCCACTCATGGATCAAAACCGTCGTAGTTCGAGCTTATGTCTCACCCTAAATTGTCACTTCCACTGGGGAAAGAATATGAGGGAATAAATTATGAATAACTCACCTTTAGAATTAAAGAAATCTATCTGAAATGAGGTAATCACTCCAATTAGTGATTGAAATGGGATTAAGATAATCACTTTAATTAGTGATAAAATATAAAGGATTAAGATAATCACCTTTATTAGTGATTAAAAATAGAGGTTAAGATAATCACCCTAATTAGTGATTAAACTATAAAGGAAAGATAATCACCTTAATCAGTGACTAACAATGAAGGTTAGGAAGTAATCACCCTAATTAATGATTATTCAAGGTTTAGGATAATCACTCCAATTAGTGATTAAATGAGAAAAATAATCGTCCTAATTAACGATTATTAAGGTTAAGATAATCACCCTAATTAGTGATTAAATAAGAAGAACAAACGTCCTAATTAACGATTATTAAGGTTTAAGATAATCACTCTAATTAGTGATTAAATGAAAAGTTTGAATTAACCGCTCTAATTAGCGATTAATCGAGGATTGAAATAACCACCTTAATTAGTGATTACATTTATGATTTTCAAGAGGTCTTAGAAGTTTGCTTCCTAATTTGATGGATTTTTAGAAATAATCTTAATTGAAGATTATTAAGTCATTTAGAGAGAAATGATCAATTTGAGATTAAACTTTGAGAGATTGTGTTTGGCTAATTGGAATTTGGCCATTTAAAGCGAGACACGTGAAACGGCCTAAAATCAATTTGGAGATGATAATTACCAATTTAATTATGGCAAATTATATGATTAATCCATTTGAATATAGAGAACACATTTTAAAAATGTAAGATGGATCATCATACAATTTAACTTAGTTAGATTTGCAATTTTTCCTCTTAATTGAGATTGGGTCATTTGATTCATGTACTATGACATATTGGGCCCAACATGCAACATTTGTGACATTGGTTGCTCATTTTATTAAAAAGATTTGTGAAATTATTTATGAACATTATGCATATACATCCCCATGTTTTTTTTATTAATTGAGTGATGCAAAGAACTATTTACAAAGAAACTATTATTACAACAAAATGTACAAACTCTATGATTTATACAAAATCTTCAATCTTGATCTTCACCATGATGCTTCTTGATCTTCACCTCCGTGAATAGGCTTTGGAATTCATGTTTATTTGTGAATTTGTAAATTTGTGAAAGTTAAAGATTAATTAAATTTTTTGATTTTGATTTTTATGACAATTTTTATTGATTTTTATTTACATGATAAAATGAGTCATTTTAAGAGAAAATTAAAATTTCATGATTTTTTATTCACATTTTCGTATAAAGAAATGAAAGTTGAGTTAATTACTTTATTTCATTTTCTAGATTGCCTTTTTGTTCTTATACTGACTTCCAAAAATCATAACTTTCTATACAAAGTGTTAAAATGAGAATTTGATACATCTATGAATTGATAAATGAGTTCTTTATAATTTGTCAAAATTTCACAAGTTTGTAGTGAACACTTGAATAATGGTGAATTTTATGTCAAAACTGGTCAAAACAGGACCTTCATTCAATTTGTTCTTTAAGAACCAACTTATTGAACTAATTTTAAAGTGAAATTTGGTATGAACATTCTAGACTGGAAATTTTTGCTTGAATTTGACACTTTTAAAACCATTTTTATTTATTTCCTTAACTGAAAGGAAAATCAATTTTCTAGAATTTAGTGATTTACATGAATGATTTTGTAAAAATGATGTAAAATTGTATAAAATTCTTACGAGCATGATTTTTATATTTTTGAAAAGCTACTGATGTTTTATTCAAACTTAATGTTTTTTATTTTATCTAAATGATTTTATTTTAAACTTGATTGACAGAACAATCCTAGGTGGTACTGCACAAAAATCAGTTTTGCACAAAACAGTTGTATGCTTTTTAATTATTTACACAAAATTCGTTTTTTAGAAATTCCAAAGCCCAATTGCTGGAAACATCTTGCACTTCATAGGAAAAATATAGATGGAATGAATTACAAAATTAAAACTGATTATAATTACAGCATCACATTTTCTTTTTTATGGAGATGTTTTTACACAATTTTTCTTGAATTTTTTAATGAAATCATTTTTGGTGATGAATAAAATTTGATTAAGGAAAATCACATAATTACATTGTTTCCTAAGAGTCACCCCATTAGAGGTGACTATTCTAGGTGGGGTGATTTAAGGTTGGAAACCTATTAGGACTTCCACATACCCAAATCACTCCAAAGATTAAAAAATGATAAGAAGAAAACAAGGAAGAAGTTAGTAGATGAATAAGAAGATAATTAAAATAACAAGAACATCAACTTTACCTTGCTAGCTCAATGATGCACTTCCTTTTGCAAATTTTTCTACCTTTTTTTTGTGATTTTCTTAATTTCTTAGTGAGTTTCTAAATCTTCTTAATTGCTAACTTAAACTCTTTTTGTTTTTTCTTCTTTGATAAACTTCTTTTACTTACTAATTATCTAACTAACTTTTACTTTCTTTTGCTTAAGTGAGATTTTTAGAGAGAAGGAGTAGAGAAGATGAGAGTGAAGTTGAATTGTGTTAAAATGCATCGAAAATGTTCAAAACAAACCGATTAGGATGTCGCGCCTGACGCAACGTCCCACGCTAGACACAACCGCACCGTGCGCTAGGCGCACATGCTCGCGTCTGGCAGTGAGCTCCTGTGCGCCGGGCGCATGATCATGCGTGCCTGGGCGCATGGTCATGTGCCCGGCGTACGCTCGAATCTTCTGGAAAAAATCGATCCCTGGCTCTTACACTTTGGATTTGATTCTTATTCTTATTCTTTTTCATGATTTTTATTCTCTAACAAATGGATAAAGGATGTGTTTAGTAGATAAAGAATATATTCTTATTCTTTATCCAATGAACAATGACTTGACCATCAAGGAAACTGATTAATGCCGGTTTTGGGATACGACTAAAATCTCGAAGCCTAATCGCGACTCGTTTTTTATTTTTTCGAAATACTAACTTAAGACAATTAATGAAAACTCGTCAAATTAATAAAGACGAGCATGATTATACTACTAATCATTTTATTAAAACGGTGGTGGTAGTTATTGACTACGACTCACGAAAATTATACTTCTAAGCCGAAACCGTATGACTAATACGCTAAATGAAAAATCGTGCGACGGAATGAAACTTCGCGCTCCGGGGCGCACGCTCCACGATGCATGACGCATTTTGTTATTTTTATTTTTCAAAACCTTTATTTATCCGAAAAAGGGGTTCAAAATTTGGTGTCTACAAAATGCCCCACATTAGTCGAATTTCGGAGAAAATCATGGCCAATGTTTAAAAAGACACAAAATTTTGACAGAAAATTTCTTTTGAGATAACATATTCTTCATAGAAAATAGTTATCATCGGTGCTATCTTGAAAACATGACTCGCGACTTCATTGCCGCTTTTAAGTACAAAATTCCATTTAATTTTCTAAAATAGGAGATGCGACTTTGACGTCGTCTTAAATAGAATATCCCAATTAATTTTCTAAAATTTAAAATGCGAATTTATTGTCGCCTTAGATAGAAAATCTTAATTAATTTTCTAAAATTGAAAATGCGACTTTATTGTCGCCTTAGATAGAAAATCCCAACTAATTCTCTAAATTGAAAATGCGACTTTATTTGCTGTCTTAGATAGAAAATCCCAATTAATTTTCTAAAATTGAAAATGCAACTTTATTGTCGCTCTTGGATAGAAAATCCTAATTAATTTTCTTAAATTTTGAAAATGCGACTTTAACGTCGTCTTTAAATAGAAACTCCCAACAATTTTCTAAATTTTGAAAATGCGACTTTATTGTCGTGCCTCTTGTGATGGAAAATCCCAATTAATTCTCCGAAATTGAAAATGCGACTTTATTGTCGTCTTTTTTTTCTTTTAGTCTTATGAATTTGTCTTTTGTTAATGTGAGAAATTCCAACAATTAATGTGTCGACTCCAGCTTCTTACAGCTTTTTCATGGCCTTGATGACAAACAAGCTGTCATGTCACCATTACTTACTTTTTATGACTCCATGTGTTATCATGTCACCTTAAATTAGGACATCGTCAAGTCACGCCACCTTGGGAGCGATGCATAGTTAAGCTCACGTCACCTTAAGGGGCCGACTCAAAGGCTATTACCCTCTGGATAAACTATGGTGGACCAAATCATTATGTGGCAAAATTTTTTATCCGGTTTTTCCGAAATCTTTCGAGAAAGTTTTTCATGCGTAATGCTTATTTCGCTTTATTGGAAAATGATGATCACTATATAAAATAGATTGATCATGGTCATTATTTTGATGATCATTAGGAAAAGGGATTATATCAACGTTCTTGATCCGTCATTGACACGCTTTTTTATGTCTCCTAGCTTTAGCAAAAATTGTCCTACCATAAATGCTCGGGTCATTAGCCATGGTGAAGGATGCCCTTATTATCCTATGGACAATACTCAAAACTCATTATCCATGGCACAAATCATGGATGATCATCTTTTCCATCTATGTAAGGGGCATGGTTCTTCATTTCCAAATGCACCACTTCCACTACTCCAATCTTTTCTCTAAATTTGCCTTTTCACAAAAATGGCTCTTACTTATGAAGAAGCTAATGAAATGCAAAGTCGGGAGAAAAACAACTCTCTGGGATCACAAGAAACTCGAGCAACCAAGGCAATATTTTTCCTCTTCCCGCTTCACTAAGGTGCTTTTGCCCGCTTTCCCTTTCTATTTGTTACGGCATTTGGGCGATTCATGTCGCTTCTAAATTTTGGGGATGAAACTCGCCATGTCTTCCGCTTTGGAGACCGGGAAATTATGCCTCTTGTTGAAGAGGCCGAAGGTTTACTAAGGCTTACCATCCAAATGGTCCAATTATCACAACTAGATCTCCTACCGTGATCTCATGAGGATTTATCATTCCACGATTGTACATCTTCCCGGGAGCCTTCACTTTCGAAACTACCTACAATACATGGCGAGGTATTTCTGACAACTTATTATCGACTCTCCAATTTGGCACTCGCGCAATTTTCTAACAATGCCAACTATAGGATTGGTAGAGAAAATGCCTGCATTCTTATGATTTTGGGAAGTACCCTCACTAAATGGTCTTTAAATGCATGCCATGTTCAATGTCTTTCCACTTATTCCTCAAAACAAGACGCTGGGGGTGCCTCTGGGACTAGCTTTTTATTTTGGGGGAAATGTTCCTCGTTTTAATATGAACTCAAAAGAAACCCCTCAAAGCTTTGTCCATTAG
This sequence comes from Beta corolliflora, assembly GCA_947648045.1. Lineage (NCBI taxonomy): Eukaryota > Viridiplantae > Streptophyta > Magnoliopsida > Caryophyllales > Amaranthaceae > Beta > Beta corolliflora. The sequence goes on from CANSZD010003807.1 coordinate 342,625, forward strand.
CCCTTCATTTATGGCTATTAGAAAATTTTCCCCATGAAACCCCCACAAGAGTCTCACTTACAAAACTAGTCAGCGTCCTGGGGAGAGAGGTCTTCTTCCTTTCTTCTATCAACTTAGCAAAAATGGTGGGCGGGAGGATTTTTTCTATATCAAGACATAAAGGGGGTCACAAGCCACCTCGGGCATTAGGGCCCCGTTTTTTACAAGCATTCCGGGGTCGCAGAGGTGAATAATTACCCCGGCTTTCACAAGTCACTTTCCCCCTTCCATGGAGATGTCTAAGGCAAATTGGTTGGAAGCAAGAGCACATTCCCCGCCCTCCGTGTTCTTCCCTCCCGTACCTCACTTACGAGGCTAATATGAGTGGTATTCGTGAGAATGCCTACCCATATGGCAAAAGGGGCAAAAATTATATCAAGACTAACGCTACCTTCCTTTCCACCGATTGATGAAGATTACCTTCAATGGCTTCTATCCGATATCGATCAAGACAAAGATTCAGACGGCCCGCCATGAAGAGGAGAAGTGGCTTCGAGGGAATTGTCATGTTTATTTTCATGTCGTTTTTTTTATTTTTTTATTATTTAGTTTGTAGGAAATGAAGGCTTTATGTCTTTTATGTACGTAGATGAAGTACCCCGCTTGGGGATTGAATAAAAAGATCTCGTTTGTGAGAAATTTAATGTGAACACAATTCTAAACACGTGCATACTTTAACATTAAATATGACATGCAAATCATAATTAACTAATCATATGACACATAAAAGCATAACATATAAACCTTAACAACCAAAGACATGTTTTTTTTCATTTTTCCTTTTTCCTTTTTCCTCTTTCCTCGTTTTTCCTCTTTTTCTTTTTCGTTTTTTTATCTTTTCCGCTTTCTTTTTTTTCTTTTTTTTTGTTTTTTCGTTTTTTTTGCATATCATAGCGAACATCTAGAAACTCATGGCATGTTTATTAATAACCAGACAGGATACAAAACCCACAAACCGCCAAGCTACTTCTGATCACTTACAATTACACCGTCATGCCCAAGCGTAATATTTCTTCAACCGATCAAGATTAGTGAAAGCGGTGAACTCATTTCCATCAAAACCTATTAGCTTCATCAAGCCCACCAAGCAAGTGACATGTTGACCGGGAATGGTCCGGTACTATTTAGGCTTCGAATTTTCCTCGAGGATCAGTGGTAACCTGAGCTCTATTCTCCTTCGGGCCACTAGATCACCAATGTCTCTATCTCGAACCCTTTTGCTAAATGCACGAGCAATTCTCCGATGCTGAGTTTGTATGTTATGCAATGCTTCGCTGCTCTGGCGCTCATCCGCGAACGCAAGCTCATCATAGCGGTAGCTTCAGGCCACTAGCCTTCCGAGATTCCACTTTCAAGCATGACCCCGAGAGATTGTGACTTCCACCTGAACTTGCAAAGATGTGCTCCATCCCATAAACCAAAGAATACTCGGTCACCTCCCGTTGGAGTCCTAATTGCTATCCTCTATCTCCAAAGGGCATATGGTAGTTTGTCATGCCATTCCCTATTCTTTTCTATCATCTCAAGGCAACAATAGTTTCAGACTGCCTTATCGTCGCTTCTACCGCCTCCATTTGCTCGGGAGACGATAAGGGCGAGGACCGATGATGCTTCGATTGCATATTTTGGCGAGAGTGGTCTTCGATGACCCTCAAATTGTGATCCATTATCGAGATGATTTTAAAAGGTATGCCATACCGACGCATGATGTCATAATCACAAATTTCGTGACTCGCTTCGCCCCTAGCTTTGAAAATGATACGCTTTCAACCCACTTCAAAAGTAATCAATCGCTATAAGAATATACCGATGCCCATTTGATGCCATTGGATGAATTCATCCGATTATGTCTATGCCCCAACTTGGAAACTAGCCGGCGATAAGTCATATTACTGTAATGACACAAGTAAGATATGACGAGGTTAGCAAATATTTCCGACACTGCCATAGTGCGCGACAAAGCCGATGCAATCACCTTCTAGAGTGCTCCACAGAAACCGCCCAAAAATTTTACGAGCCAAAGATTCTTCCATTCATATGTGGTCTACATTCCTCTCCATGAACTTCTTTCCATGATGACTCGTTTCGCCGTCATTTACGCAGCCGCAGAGTACCATCAAACCCTTTCAGGATAATAGCCGCCTTTAAGATAGAGAAAAATGAGCAACCTAGCCTTTCCGATAGCTATGCGTCCTTCCTGTCACTTCCCTCCTCGGATACCGTATAGTTTTAAAATTCTTTATATCCTTATACCAAACATCATCATCTTCCACAACCAAGACGGAGACAATTTGCGCTACCGTCACTGCTGGGTCCCTTCCTTTCTTCAATTTCCCATGTTAAATTAACAACGAGATTGGCTAAAGCATCGTTGAAACTATTTTGTTCTCGAGGAAGATGTCTAAGCCGATATCATCAAAAATAAAGTGGATCAATTCTCGCGGTACCTGTGTGTGAGCCAAGTCTCTCATCCCTAACCCTCCAAATTCCTATTGTTTGAGATATGATGAGATTAGAATATCCATACACAGTGTGAGATGCTCACGCCCCCTGTTACCAAGGCGCCTTTTACTCCATACATATGTAGTGTTTCATACTTTCTGGCCAGATCGTTTGTTTGGTTGAAATCCAAATGACAAAGAAATCTAATACGTGGATTTATCTGTATCTACGAACAAAACCCCGCCTCCATTACCTCCTATGCTAAGCTCCATCAAAGTACATGCACCATCGTGGATCGTTAATGAATAATAAGTACTATCGTGTGGAACGTATCATCATATTCATCTCTCGACACCGGTCCTTCTCGCTAGACTTCATATACGCTCGGCCCTTAACATATTTCGCCGACACATCAATATCAAACTCGAAAGCATACATGCCATCTTGCCAATCTTTCACTAAGAAGGGGTTTTC